>CAOKZL010001376.1:0-358679 GCA_948472985.1 Iguana delicatissima
TGGGCTAAGCTAGGAGACCATCCCCACTGAAATGTAAAGTTTGAAATCTCTGAATCTCTACAGGCATGCCCAGGAAAACATCCCAGTGTTAATTTTTCTTTAGTTATAGCAATGGTTTCATTGAGTTATATGAGAATAAGGGGGGCTGGTCCTCCTTAGTCAGTTCTAGAAAGTAGCCAGCTTTTACAATGGTAAATGGGTATATGATTTATCTTCTGGGATGAATTGGTTTGGCCACTGAGGGTATTACCTATCACCCAGTACACAAACCAGTATAGTTTGGCTGGGCAAGAATGAAAAGAGTTTATAATGAAAGCAATGGGTATGATTCTTACAACACATATCTGAGAGGTTGGGAGTCACCGTGATCCCCATGGAGGGAGTTGCTTTTCATGTAAGGCAGATGCGTTGTTGGCTGTCAGCCCAGCATGAAATAGGTTTAGACTATTTCTTCAGTCGTGAAGGGGGTCTGTGTATTTGGATAAATATTTGCATTCTGAAGTATTCAATATTAGAAAATCATTCTTGAAGTCTACAGGGATGTGGACATGATTATCTGATTCCCTAAGTAAGTATGGGTAAAGGCATTGCTTGTAGAATTGCGTTGTACATAAATAATGGTCTTCCTAAATCTGCCTGTCTTTACTCTACATGTTAAAGTGTTTCCTAATCTGTAATGCTCAAGTCAAAGCTATTGTGTATGCCTAACTGGTGGTTGCAGAAAAGGGGGGTCAGAAGAATTCTGGGCTAGATGATACAATTGGCACTCCGGAGGCTGCCAAGCAACGTACATCAGACCCAGCAACTGCTGAGGAATAGAAGATTGGGGCTAGATTTCTGCTGGGGTTACACCAGGAAGCTAACTTCTCTACGCACAAATCAGACTCCCTCCGTTATTGGGAACAGTGTGTAATGTGTGTTAGTGAATCCTAATGCTGCTATGTAGTTTGCTGTTATATATTACTTGTGCTATAAGGAAATAGGAAATAGTACATGCTTGAAATTGCAAAGTTTTGAATTTAGCATAAAGGGGGGAATGTGGTAGAGACAGTTTCGGGTCAGCCCAGATGACCTCTGGGTGTGAGGGAAAAGCAGTTGAGAAAAGCAGTTAATTTTCCCTGCAATTGAAGTGACTCTGTGTTTGAGAAGAACAATAGGACACTGTGAAATAGAATGTTAGGGAGGATGAAATGTGCCTCGCTATGGCCTTGCCATGCTTTGCAACATTAGTAAGGTTACGCAGAAAATGATGAGAACTGTTGTTTGTGTCAGTTTCCTTTCTTGGACACGTGATGAATTTGCACTGGAGATGTATAAATTGTTTTGGATGTAAAGAGGCGGGGCTCAGACTTTTGAGAATTATCTCACTGAGACACTGTGCACAATAAATCTTTTTTCTAAAACCGTGGGTCTCTATCTCAGTTCCACTACAAAATGATGCAGCATATGGCATACAGCAGAGAAGCATTTCAGCCCTTTCTCTGACAGAGTGCAGCATCCCCTTATAGCCAATGCCCAAACTGGGTTTCCAAAAGAATTCAACTTAAATTTATCCCTTGGCTGGCAATCCAATCAAATCCCCATTGCTGGACATATGAAGAGCCCTTCGCCTGGGGTGCACCCCCTCCAAGACAAGACCAACAGAAGATAGGCTCCCAAGGGTTATGCAGTGCAGAAGGAAACAGAGAAAATCAAACTGTGCAAGTATGACATATCTCCACGCTAATAGTCATGAGAACTGTACAAGCAGGTTAAGCAGCAGAGAAAAATTCACTGTCCCAGGTAGTTCTTAGGGATTCAGATCTTTGCCTCTGACTGCAAAGCAAATGCAAAGAATATCCAGCAAGTTAATCAAAGAATATCCAGCAAGCCACCAGTCAGCTGTCAATGCTTGGCCGTGGTGCTACCCAGCACTCCAAAACCCATTTACCTGGTGGCAGAGGCCCAACTCACTACTTGCACTGGGAGATATTTTTTTATTTCTGGAAAATTCTCTGATCTAAAAAGGAAGAGTGACAATGATTTTCACTGCATTTTTAGTGCAGAAGCTCTTCTTCTTCTATGGAATTTGAGCATTCAGAGCACGCCTCAGTTGATATGCTTTGGGGTGTAAATTTTTGCTCACAGAAATAAGAAGGGAGTAATTTCTCCCTGATGGATGCAGCTTTACACAATTAAATCAGCTATGCTCTAGTTCTGTGTATTACATAAAAAACAAAAACAAAAAAGCAAAACAGATTGCCACTCATAGGCATATTGTCCCATGCTTACAGCCAAAGATTTCTGTTGATGGGCCAGTTGTTGATCAGCTTTGACAGCTGCTCTGGACTTAAGAAAGAAATACAATAAACAGAAGCTAATTCTACTTAGGCCTGCACCTCAGAATTATAATCCTATTTATGACATCACAATTGGTTGCTGTGGGAACAATATTGGTATCATGAGGAGAGACTTACAGAGAGCTCATGTGGGGAAATAAGCAGCTGGAACAGATGACCTTCCTTTCTTTGACCGAGAAATTGGGGAAAAAAATCAAAATAAGGATCCTGTTTTCATTTTAAAAAGGCATGGTTTGGGGGGAAATAAAGGAAAAGAAATAAAAAATAACTAAGGGGAGGGCGGCAGAGATCCATTTTTGTGTCTAAAAAAGATTGTTTAAAGTTTTCCACCAGCCAATGTGACAAAGAAAAGCCACACATGAAAGGAATGGCTGATTCATGGATCCCCAGTTTGGCATGTTTTCTACTCACCCTCCACCTCATTCATGAATGAATCTATACTTTCTTTTCCTATAAATATTGCTGTTCTTCTGTCACTCAAAGTGACTCTTTCTTTAGACTTTTGGCAGAACTACCAATTATATGAAATAGGGACCTGTCAGTAAAAACTGAAGTAAATATGTAGTTTTCCCCCAATTCTCTTCACAATGTATATTACAAATGTACCTTGAATGCTTATGTCATTGTTGTGTGCTTTCAAGTCATTTCTGATTCATGGCATCCCTAAGGTGAACCTATCATGGGGTTTCTTGGCAAAATTTGATCAGGAATGCTGTGGATGTAGCATATCTTGGTTTCAGTAAGGCCTATGACAAAGTTCTCCATGACATTCTTGCAAAGAAGCTGGGAAAATGCTGACTGGACAGTGCTACGGTTAGTAATTGGTTGACTGACTGAACCGAAAGGGTGCTCACCAATGGCTTCTCTTCTTCCTGGAGAGAAGTGACTAGGGGGGTGCCACAGGGTTCTGTCCTGGGCCCAGTGCTATTCAACATCTTCATCAATTACTTTGATGAAGAAGTAGAGGGCATGCTGATCAAATTTGCAGATGACACCAAGCTGGGAGGGGTTGCTAATATGCTGGAGAACAGGATCAAAATTCAAAATGACCTTGATAGATTGGAGAGCTGGGCCAAAGCTAACAAAATGAATTTCAACAGAGAGAAATGCAAGGTCCTACACTTAGGCAGAAAAGTGGAATGCACAAATATAGGATGGGGGACACGTGGCTGGATAATAGTACATGTGAAAGGGATTTAGGAGTCTTGGTGGACCACAGGCTCAACATGAATCAGCAGTGTGATGCGGCAGCCAAGAAAGCTAACGTGATTCTTGGTTGCATTAATAGGAGTATGGTGTCTAGATCAAGGGAGGTGATGGTATCACTCTATTCTGCTTTGGTTAGACTTCATCTGGAATACTGTGTCCAGTTTTGAGCATCTCAATTCAAGAAGGATATCGACAAGCTAGAGCGTGTCCAGAGAAGGGTGATCAAAATTGTGAAGGGTCTGGAAGCCATGCCCTATGAGGAGTGACTTAGGGAGCTGGGGATGTTTAGTGTGCAGAAGAGAAGGTGGGACATGATGGCCATGTTTAAATATTTGAAAAGATGTCATGTTGAGGAGGGAGCAGGCTTGTTTTCTGCTGCTCCAGAGACTAGGACAAGGAGCAATGGATTCAAGCTACAGGAAAAGAGATTCCACCTAAACCTTAGGAACTTCCTGATGGTCAGAACTGTCTGGCAGTGGAATATGCTGCCTCGGAGTGTTGTGGAGTCTCCTTCTTTGGAGGCTTTTAAACAGAGGTTGGATGGCCATCTGTTGGGAGTGCTTTGATGTGGGTTCCTGCATGGCAGGGGGTGGGACTGGATGGTCCCTGTGGTCTCTTCCAACTCTATGATTCTATGATTCTATGAGGAGGTATTTGCCTTTACCTTCCTCTGAGGCTGAGAATGTGTGACTTGCCCAAGACCACTCAGTGGGTTTCCATGGCTGAGCGAGGAGTCAAACCCTGGCCTCCTATTCTCCTAGTCCAATGTGCAAATCATTACCCCATACTGGCTCTCTTGCTTATGTTATTACCCTAAATGATTCTCCTGGTCAGGGCCAACTCAAGGCTTTTGGATGCCTGAGGCAGAGCAGTAAATGCCAGCCCCCAGCCCTGCATCCAAGTCAAAATGTACAGAATATCTAAAACCAGCCAAGTTATTTGGCATGTGAGACATGAAATCCCACAAGCATCTTTCTCCATACTTGCTATTAAAAATACAATGGCAACAAATCAAATAAGTTACTTTTTCCTGCTTTTTCAAGCTGACTTGTAGATAAAAACCAATCTCTTCTATCAGCCCAGGGCTGGCCCTACCATTAGGCAGAGGAAGGCAGTCACCTCATGCAATAATCTGCTGCCTGAAGTGCCCTCCCTCTGCCTAACAGTAGGACCAGCTTTGGACCCATGGGAGAGATGGAGCATTAATTGCTTTTATCTACAAGCCAGCTTGGATTATAATGTTGCATTCAGCATCTTGGGCTGGTGCTGAAAATGTTTTGGCTATTTTTAAACTCTATTTTCCTTGGAGCCAAGAGAACTGGGAATAAAATCGGTAACTGGATTCTCCCAAGTTTATTCCGATTGGAAGAACAGTGCCTGGGCTTGAAAAAAATTGCATACAGAGGTGCAGAACTTGAAACAACTACTTTTTTTTTTTTTTGTAGGCTGTAACATCTAGAATCCACCAGTTAGGATGGCCAGTGGACATGCTGGCTAGGAGATTTTGGGAGTAAATCGTCCAAAAAGTTGCTTTCACAACCTTTGTTATGGTGTAGTAGGTGAGAGAAAGCCAGTCCCAGGAGTTCCAGGATCCAGCAGTGAGAGGGAGGAGTGAAAATTTCATCCCCTCCGCAAGAAAATCTAATACAAATCTTGAAAATACAGGTTAAACCTAGGGAAATAAAATTGTTCCATAAAAGGCTTGAACATTCATAAAAATCTCCAAATGCTGACTGGAATTATAAAAATATACTTCGCATGCTTTGTGCAAGTACCTTACAGGAAGGAATTATACATTCTCAAACCAGGATACTTGAAATCTCTCTCATTTAAAAATATAAATGCACTTTAGCTTAAGTTCTGTTCTCAGCTTTGCTCAAGTTCTGAAAACAGTTGGATTTGTTTCTGTGCAATATAGGAAAGACAACTGCTGGTGCTCAAACATACAAGCAATAACTTTTCAAATTTTAAAAAGATGTAAGAAAAACCATCTTTCTCATAATACAGAAGTCATTTTCCCTTGCCTATACAACCATGTTTAGTACAGCTTGGCTTGATGTCAGTGATGGGATATCCATAATTCAGAAAATTAACGTTTTAAGAAATTAATTACAGTTGTAGTTCAAATATTCCCCAAAGCCCTACTCACATGGAAGCCATCAGCTGCCACTGTTTTTGGAGCATGTTTAATTCTGAATACTTCAAGGTGTTGGCTTGTAAAACAAAACAAAGTCCTCCTGTCCTTCTCATTGTCTTAGTTATGTTTGTTCTTGTGTGCCTTCAAGTTGTTTCTGACTTACAGTGACCTTAAGGCCAACCTATCATGGGGTTCTCTGGCACTGGGAGTGTATGAAGCACCCAAAGTAACCCAGTGGGTTTCTGTGGCCAAGTGGGGAATCAGACCCTGGTCTCCAGAGTTATAGTCCAATGCTCAAACTACTATGTCATGCTGGATCTATTGTCTTAGGTATCTCACAACAGATCATGAGGCGCAGTCCTTGAACCATGAGATATTTCTCTGCCACCATTTGGTGAGGCCAACCCCCTGTACCTTAAAAGTAAATAAAAATATATCTGATAACTTAGCTATAAAATTGCCATTGGCAAAAAGAATGATTACAAACAACTAGTTATTTTAAGTAGTTTATCCCAAGTTTTAAAGGCAATGACATTTGGGCATACAGCTGATACCAGCCTTGTATTTCCTTTAAGAAAAAAAAAATCTGGGAGCTACCATTTTCATTTCCTGAGAGTGATACTAGAGGCATTGTGGGACATTTAAGGAGTAGCTTCTACTCATCCAGCACTGTGTTAGCATGCTGCTGCTGATCTCCCAGCAGGTCACCTAAGGGAGGAGAACCTTCTTGAAGGGACTTTGCAGGCAAGCCATTTAAACCTGGAACTGACTTTGTAAAAGACATTTTGCAGGTTTTTAAAGCTCAGCCAACGAATTCACATCTCCCTTCCCTTAAATGTCCAAATAAATGGCAACAGTCCTATTCAGTGACTGTGTACTTGACATTTTCTGAAGAAGGCAGCAGGCCACCTTCTTTCAGCTGGTGATAGGAGCTGGCGATCAGTCAGAGCAACCTGTTTTCCTACAGGAATGACAGGAATTCTTGGGACTGCTCTTTTGAGCAACCTCTCCTACCAGTCAAGACTGTCCCAGTGAATCATCACTTTCAACACTTACCCTTGGTGGTGAGTAATGGAACCTATACGTAGCAACTGTTACAGGTCTGTAATTACCATGAGTACCTTGAAAGAGTGGTGGCTGGTGATTCCCACATCAGTGGGTGTGATTGTATCCACTCTTAGATTTTACTTTACCCTACACCAGAGCTTTCCAAACTGTGTGTCGTGACATGTTAGTGTATTGGCTGCAGTGTGTAGGTGTGTCGTGTGAATATAATAGGTGGAGAGGCTGCCTCTCCTGCCACCGCAGCGGGCCAGGCCCGGGTGGAGGGGCTGCCTCTCCCATCACTGCTGAGGAAGGTCTTGCTGAGGGCAGTGGTAGGCAAGGCGGCTGCCTCTCCTGCCTCCGCCACCCCAGGCCCAGGAAGACCCTGGCGAGGGCAGCGGTGGCAGCAAGGGCTGCCTCCACTTACTGAATTATTGTGTCGTGAATTAATGCATGTCTAAAAAGTGTGTCACCAACATGAAAAGTTTGGAAAGCTCTGCCCTACACATTTGGGTGTAGGGTAATGCTCTGTAACCTGCTCCTTAGAGTCCTGGGACTCAGGAGCTGGGGAAGGAGCCTACTCTTGAGGCTAACCTGGAATGTGCACTCTCACATGTAGGGTCTGGGACTTTGGTGGGAGCCATCTAAGTTGACCTTCCAATTAAGGGTGGTCAGGAGCAACCCAGAATGCCCTCGGGGCTCAGCTGTTGTGCCCAAGGGAAGGCTGAGGAGGTGGTCACCTGGCCTTGGCTGGACCCAGATCAGGTTGCTCCCTGTTTCTAGCTCCATATCCCAGGCCAATGCTATGTAAATAATTATGTTGAATAAAGTGGCCCTTATTACCCCAATGTTGTGTATCTAGTCTCTTTATTCTGGAGCGGGGCAGCAAATCAGTGTAGTGCAATTAAATGCATCTTCAGTTATATCATTTCTCTGATGCCTATTCTGTGTATGTGCTGTTTTCAGGACAGAAATACAGTATGACTTCCAGGTAGTTTAAGTCCTAGAATTCTTATTTCAGAAATGAGTCACTAACGTCTTTTTCATGGGGGTTTGGAATTTCAAATTGGAAAGCTCCTAAGGGTCTCTGTGACATTTTCATGTCTTGCTTTTTGTTGAGTCTCCTAAGTAATCCAGAAAAAAACGAAAAACAAACACACCCCAAGAAACAATATTCCCCTATAAGAGTTTCTGTAAAATATATTACTCTGTGGTCCAGAAGCAAGTGATTACTTTCCCCCAAACTGTTTGACTTTGATTTTAAAGCAATCTATGCTTTTGTGCTGTGCCAGGTTCCCTTCTCTCTGCATTAGTAAGTGGAGTGAGGTGGTTATTGGACACAATGAGCTGCAGAAACCAAAGTGTTAAAAAAAATGAGTCACAGAATACGCTGCATAAGAGGGCGAGTCAGCTTTCAGTTTTTTGAGAGCTGTTTGGGAACCAAAAGAAAAAAAAATGCTGAATGGAAAAATTTCTGAAAAGTCTGTATTTTTTTGACAAGGAAGTTTTGAATTGTCTGTCTGTCTGTGGCTTTTCAATACAGTGGGGATGTATTATGAGGGAGATCTCGATAGCAAAGTACAACATAGGAAACTGTCACTGGACCGGTGGAGTGGAAGGCCCATTGTAGCAGATGCAGCACTTATTCAAGGTGGAAGAAAAGGATTAAGGTCAGCTCCAGTACTAGAGGTCTTGATGAACTTGGGACAGCTGCATCCATAAAAGTGGTTGATGGGCTAGCTCAAGATGAGAAAGGAAATACGTGCCAGCCAGCTGCTACTGGGTCATTGGCCGTCAGAGTGTCACTATCATGTTAGCAGTTAGCAAGAGACAGATGAGGGTTTAGAGGGTGATGGCTTGATGCTTTGCCTTTGCTTATACTGCAGGGTGGGGATGTTCCTGACTCCTTTTTTTTTGCTGCTGTGCTATTCAGTTGTTTCAATGTACTGTTTAGTGCTTTTCAGCTATGTATGGAGATAGACGCCATTTCCACACTAGACTGTTATAGTGCTATTATTCCACTTTCAACATCCTATGGAATCCCTGGGTTTGCAGTTCAGGGAGGGGCCTTTGAAGCCCCTCCCTAAACTGCAAACCCCAGGATTCCATAGGATGCTGAAAGTGGAATAATAGCACTATAACAATGTAGTGCAGAAATGGCTCAGTTCTGGACATAAATGCACAAATTTTCTCTCTCTCTGTCTTATTCACTCTCTTTCATGTGTGCTTAAATGAGAAAATTCACATAGTAGAATAGCAATTATATTAAACCAGAAAGTAAACGTAATCCCTTACAAAGAGATTCCACGTGTTCATGGCTTGAAGATATCTTTACTGTTTCTCCTGCAGGAATATATGAGAATGTATACATTTAGGGTCCCCAGTTTTAGAGGGGAAAGAGCAGAAGACAAAACATTAAAACATGCATAAAATAACAGTACAGGAAGATGTAACACAGAATATACTACATTTTCAGATTCTATCCTCTTTAGCACAGCAATTCTGTTAATTTATCAGAAAGTAGTATGAACACTAGGTAAAGGACAGGGGCTGGATAAATTGTTGTCAAGTAATTTGTGACCTAAGACAACCTTTAGGTGAAGCTATCACAGGGTTTGCTTGGTAAGATTTGTTCAGAGGGGGTTTGCCTTTGCCTTCCTCTAAGGCTGAGAGAGTGTGACTTGCTCAAGGTGTCCCATTGGGTTTCCCTAGCCAAGTGTAGATTTGCATTCTCATTTCCAGAGACATAGCGCAAATCACTACACTATATTGGCTCTTGCCAGATATGGTAGTCCTACTCAAAACCCTAGAATTTGAAGACGTACTGTGAAACTGAGGGAAAACAGCATAAGAAAAGAAAATGCTACTATGCCATTGCTGTAGTCGTATATTTGGAAATGCAAATGCTTATCACGCTACTCCTGTAGCTGCAACTCCAAGGGGAATTTAAATGTACAGGCAATTGTGTTTATTTTAGTGTTTTATATCTCAGTATAACATATAATAGAAAACATAGTTTTATAAATAAATGAGTTCTCATGATATAGGGAAGAATATAAGCATTTTAACAAACAAACAATTTACATAATTTTCAATAATATATAAGTATATCTGTACAGGTTTCCCCAACTTATCTGACAGGTTCGGGACAGAAGCACTATCAGAAAATGGAATTGGTTGAAAACTTAAACCCATGTACTATACTGTAGGGAGCATGAAGGACTTACAGAGACTCACTTGGGATTGACTGCACATGGACTGCTTGCAAAGTCTGTCAACTGGCTTGGTGCCTTTTCTGCCCTTCTTGGCTTTGCAAGCAGCAAGTGATCCACTGTAGGCAACCTGAACAGATGAAAGAATGGAACCCAGTCAAATTAATGGAATTTGTCCTTAATTTGGAAGTGTCAAAACAGTGAGTTATTAGATAACGAAGCCTCAAAAGTTAGGGGCTTCTTGCATCTATAATACATGGTTAATTATTATTTATTTAACTAATGCACACCTTTGCCCCAGAACTGGGGCTCAAAGTGGCTAAGCATATTAAAAAGAAGTACAGATAAAAACAGGTTAAATATTTTTGAATTAGGGCATAATCACAGAATCTAAAAGTTGGAAGGGACTCCAAGGGCCAATTAGTCCAACTCCTGCCATGCACGACGCACAACTAAAACACTCCCAAAAGATGTCCATCCAACCTCTGTTTAAAGACCTCAAAAAATGAGAAGCCATCACTCTTACAGCAGTCTATTCCATTCTCAAACAGTTTTTACAGTCAAGAAGTTCCTTTTAATGTTTAGGTGGAGTCTCTTTTATTGTAATTTGAATCCTATGATTTATGTTCTAATCTCTGGAGCAGCAGGAAACAGGCTTACTCCATCTTCCATGTGACATCCCTTCAGATATTAAAAAATGGCTATTACTTCACCTATCACCTGCCACTTCTCTTGTTCAAGCTAAATTACAGTCCTCCCTCCCATTCGCAGGTTTGACCTTCACAATTTGATTATTCACAAGGCACATGCTTGCCCCCCATTTTCCTCCTTCCATCCCTTGTGCTGCTCATCCCAGGCTTGCAAGGCTTGTGTTTAAAATGGAGTTTTTTTCCTTTTGGGTGAGCAAAGCCCCCTCCCATTGCTGGAGGCATGGCCTCTTTGCCATGTAGTTGGACATTCTGCTGTGTATTGGCTGCTGATTGGTCAGGTGCTTTCTTTGCTCCTACCCCTTCCTTTTCAAGATGGCTGCTGGAAGTAACTAGAAGTCCAGAATTCCCATCTTCTCTATCTGAGGAGAAAGTACCTGTAAGTGTTTAGGTTGTCTTTTTATTCTCTCCTCAATGCTGGGACCAGAGGCAAAGGAATGGTGGGGGGAGGTCTGGAAGGGAATGGGACGGCAATCTCAGAGGGGAGTTATTTGCATTTTTCCACTTTCGTGAGGGTTCTGTGCCCTTAACCCTTGCAAATGTGGAAGGGCGGCTGTATTCAACTTTCTTAAGTCATTTTTCATAGGGCTTAGTTTTCAGACCTTGGCTGTCATTCCCCGGACACATTTCAGCTTGCCAGTATCTTTTTTGAACTGTGGTACCTATTGCTGGACTCAATAGTCCATTTTTGATAATACATATTTAACTGATTCATATGTATTCTTTGCCCAGATATATTGTTATTCACATCTAACTCTTAGGAAGGCAAAAAAACATTGCCACATGTCCAAATTCCCAACTGGGAGATTCACAGATGTGGAATTTTCCTTACTGAACACTTCTGATGGGTGAGCACCATAGCAGAGAATTGCTGCTCTCTGGGGAAGAGTATAAGTGTGCTTCCTGAATAAGCCAGTTCTGTTTCCAGCTGAGCCTTCAATTCCCATATCAATGGCATGCAACTCAATTAGCTTCACTTCTTCACTTTTCTGTCTGTAAGAGCTACCCACGTAAAGGCTGGGTGATGGAAACTGGTAATGATAAAAGCTTAGCTGCGAACTATCCAGTCCGCCAGAGTTGCCTGCCTCCTCACAGAGGCTGCTGTGAAATGAGGCTAGGTAGGGTGTCTGCCTCAGATGTCAAGTTCTGAATGCCATTAAGGGCAGGAAGTATGAGGGGAAAAAACCATCTAAATGAGGATTCAATAGGAAGTTTCTTCTATTCATTCCAGTGAGGTATCTATAAGAGAACCATTTGTTGCTTTGTAATTAATGAACAGAAAGAGTATGCTAGTTTTGGGTACAGCCTACAACTAAATATTATGCCACATTGTTTGCATGCAGAAGTTCATTTCCATTTCCAGTTTGATCTTCTATTTTCTTTTTTCTTTTCTGAAGGATCAGGTAGTAGATGATGTGAAAGTAACTCCAGGAAGTTTGGGAGAACTCTTGTCTGTCAGAGAAGACAGTATAAAACTGGATAGAGAAATAGTCTGACCTTACAGAAAACAGCTTCCTACAAGCTACCGTTTGGAATTTTGTGTCTTGGGTATAAAAATGTCTCGGATCAGCTCTGCTTTTCTTCTCCCAGTCCATATTTAAGTTAACACACTCAGCATGACTTTGTTAAGCGGGGTTCTGATCACATGTGGCTTTAAATGGAAGGTCTTTTTAAAAAGCCTGCACATAGTACTACTACTAGATGCTGACGATTTAGGCTTCTTATCCCTTTGGGCTACCTAACAATGAAAAGGAGCAAAACAATAAGAGCAGCCCCCTTGTTTATTTCTGGGGCTGCAAGCAGAATGGCTTTGTTGACCAAGAAGCAGAGCATGGAAAAATGGCTTTTCTGGATTAAATCTCCCAGCACAGACAGCATATAATCCAAAAGAATCACTTATCCAAGCTCTGTCCAAGAGTAAATGAACATTTGCACAGGGATGCAGGCTGCAGAATGAGGCATATATTCAAATCAAGAACTGGAAATGTAGAAGTTAGTTTTTCTTCTTAGTTTAGTGTGTGAACTGTACCCAAGCATAAAGGCCACAAATGGTCTTATTTGGTGGTTGAGTTTCTCAACCTAGATTCTAGAATGCCTCAGAACCTGTAGTTATTGTGAATTGTGTTGGTCTTTTGCTTTGTTCCATTTTCTGTAGTTGACTCAGAAGACTTGGGGCCTTTTTGCACTGTTATACTGCTGTTATTCCCCTTTCAATATCCTGTGGAATTCTGCAGTTGTAGTTTACTGAGGCCAAAAAGCTCTCTGGCTGAGAATTCTAAATGCCCCTCCCTAAACTGCAAACCTGAGGATTCCATAGGATGTTGAAAGTGGAATAATAGCAACTTAACAGTGTGGTGTGAAAAGGCCCTTGGATTTGAGGAATAGTTTCACAGTGAATCAGGCATGTTACAGTAAAGCAGTTGTAGGCATCCAGACAGTCTCTGTGCCCTTTGGACTATAGCTTGCATAATTCTTGAATGTCCACCGTGCTAGCTGAGACTGATGGGCATTGGAGTCTAAAACACACAGAGGGCACTAACCTGCTGGCAACTGCAGTAAAACGTTTGAAATTCGAAACAGTTCTGTGCTGTATCCTCAGACGTAGCTTTTCTTGTCCATGGCAGGAACAAGGAGAGTCCCAGAGCAGCAAGTCATTATTATACCTCTTAGAGCTACATCATCTTCATGAGTTTGTCTATTCAGTCTGGGAATCGAGCAGTGCCTTCTCATTGCCTTGTTTTCCAATGCCAGACCTCTGAGAAAGCTGGCCCTCCTTGCTCTGGTTTTTTTTCCACCAGCTCATCTTCTGTCACTTACATATATACCTTTACTACTTGCTTTGGATAACTCCTAATGTTCACTAGACTGGTAAACCTGCATTTGACTTCTCGTCATTCATGGGTTGCTTGCTTGGGACAACTGTTATACTATTTTTGACAGCTGTAGATAATTGATAGCATAGGGAAGAGAGTTTTTTTTAGATTGGGGTAGGAAGTTTATGGCCCCCCAGATGTTACTGGACTGCAGCTTCCATAAATCCTAGCCAGCATATCCAGCTGTGAGAAATGTTGGATACTGTAGTTCAACAGTACCTGGAGGGCCACACAGTTCCTGCCCTTTTAAAAGATGCATAGATTAGATCAGGCTTCATAGTATTCAATGCATGATGTTCACTACAACATCCAGCAAAGAAGTCTAGTCAAGCTGTCTGTGCAAGTCAACTTTTGAAGAGTCTCTCACATAGCGAGAGTTTCTTAGCAGCCTCATTAAACTTGTTGGTGTCTGTGCTTGTCCTACAGCTTTTGCATTGATTTAAGCTAATCTGGGCTAACAAATCAACAGAATAAGGTCTAGAAAAGAATTTAAGTGTATATTTCCTTCTTATTTACTTCTTAGATAACTAAACAATGTCTTAAGTTGATGAGGAAGCAAACAACCATCACAATCTGCAAAGCCATGTTTAGGTAGCTTCTGTCCTAGTAAAGCGTTTTCTACTCACATTGAACTTATATATAGAATCCAGGAAAGGAAGTTGATTTTTTCAAAAAAACAAAACAAAACAACAAGAACAACACAAGAACAACAATTTATTCTTTCCATATGAGTCTTCTTTCCGACAATCATTTCTTTTACTCTCAAACACCGCTTGGCTAGCAGGAGGAAGGTTGTGGAGCGTTCCAGAGTGTATTGCTTTGAAAAGCACATGGGCATTTCAGGAGTTTTGTGGCATTTGTGGACAACTAGAATGGGGGCAAATGCCACAGAAACAGATGGCAGAAAACAGGCATCCAGTTCTGGGGACTGCCAAAGATTCCTGGTATGCTGGACCAATGTAAAAGCAAACATCCTTGGAACAGAAAATGGTGGGAGAATTTTATGTTTTGTTTTTTGGATTTTTGCATTCAAAATACTGTGCTGTGGAGCGTGTGTGTGTGTGTTTAAAGTCTCTGGCTTTGATCTGCAGCAGTAGTTCTTAATCTGGGGTCCACAGACCACTGGGGGGCTGTGATGTCCTAACAGAGAGTCTGTGAAGGATTGAAGAAATGTTATGAGCTTTTACAGCTAAAACAGGAAGGAAGGAAGGAAGGAAGATGGGTGGGCGAGTGGGCAGGCAGGCAGATTTTGGAATCATTCAAATAAAAATAGGTGTGTGTGTGTGTACATTTACTTATTTCTCCCTTCTCTCTATATTTGAAGACCTTTGGTGAACAACTTTAAATAAATATTTAATAAATATTAAATAAATAAAATAAATAAATATGACATTCTTGCAAAGAAGCTAGTAAAATACAGGCTGGACAGGGCTGCTGTTAGGTGGACTGGTAATTGGTTGACTGACTGAACCCAAAGTGTGCTCACCAATGGCTGCTTTTCATCCTGGAGAGAAGTGATTAGTAGGGTGCCACAGGGTTCTGTCCTGGGCTCAGTGCTATTCAATATCTTCATCAATGACTTCGATGAAGGAGTAGAGGGCATGCTGATCAAATTTTCAGATGACACCAAATTGGGAGGACTTGCTAATAACCTAGAGGACAGGATTAAATTTCAAAATGACCTTGACAGATTGGAGAGCTGGGCCAAAGCTAACAAAATGAATTTCAACAGAGAGAAATGTAAAGTCCTACACTTGGGCAGAAAAAATGGAATGCACAAATATAGGATGGGGGATGCGTGGCTGGATAGCAGTACATGTGGAAAGGATCTAGGAGTCTTGGTAGATCACAAGCTGAACATGAGTCAGCAGTGTGATGCAGCAGCCAAGAAAGCCAATGCAATTCTTGGTTGCATCAATAGGAGTATGATGTCTAGATCGAGGGAGGTAATGGTACCACTGTATTCTGCACTGGTTAGGCCTCATTTGGAATAGTGTGTCCAGTTCTGAGCACCTTAATTCAAGAAGGATGTCGACAAGCTGGAACGTGTCCAGAGGGGGGCGACCAAAATGGTGAAGGGTCTGGAAGCCATGCCCTATGAGGAATGGCTTAGGGAAGTGGGTATGTTTAGTCTGCAGAAGAGAAGGTTAAGAGGAGACATGATAGCCATGTTTAAATATTTGAAGAAATGTCATGTTGAGGAGGGAGCGGGCTTGTTTTCTGCTGCCCCAGAGATTAGGACAAGGACCAATGGATTCAAGCTGCAGGAAAGGAGATTCCACCTGAACCTCAGGAAGATCTTCCTGATGGTCAGAGCTGTTCAGCAGTGGAATATGCTGCCTCGGAGTGTGGTAGAATCTCCTTCTTTGGAGGTTTTTAAGCAGAGGCTGGATGGCCACCTGTTGGGAATGCTTTGCTGGGTGTTCCTCCATAGCAGGGGGTTGGACTCGATGGCACCGGGGTCTCTTCCAACTCTATGATTTGATGCACTTTAGGGTTTTAAATCTTGCATTTAGTCTTGATGGTCTGCAGCAACAAATGGTACTTAAGGGGGGTCCCTGTTAAAGAAAAAGTTAATAATTCCTGATCTAAAGAAGGGCAATTGCACCAGCGACTTCTTGAACTCAATGCCATAAGCTATCTGTAAATCCCAGTGATGTAAAAAGGACTTGGGTGTGCCTAATGCACTTTGCACTGGGACACATATGTATGTGTGAATTATTTGTTTGGGTTATCAATGTACTGATCCTATGATGTTTACTACCATAAAGAAGATTCTACCTTCCTCACTTGGACCATTGCTTTTTAGGTATTAAAACTCTGTATAGGAATGCCTTTGTGGATGCTGATATAAAACATAGAAAGTGTCCATGAATGTCAGAGGACTCAGCTGTCTTCAGAATGCCACTGACATTCTCATGGAGCTTTCACATGAACAGATTTGTGCTATTCAGTCTTTGGAGTCAGATCACTGATCACCCACAGGCTGTATGGTGAGGGAGGTAACTTCAGTTCTATTTACTGCTAGGCCATATGGACTAGTATCCTGAGTTACTTCTTGTTGTTGTTCTTACTTTCTGGGCTGCTGATCATCAAAACATTGTGTGGTAGCACCTATTCTTTTTAGTGTGAAGCATGGCTTGATATTTGCAAGAGACAAGAAAGGCCCTTTCCGCACCTTACCTTCTTCCGGTGCTGGGGTGCGGGGATCATGCGAGCAGGCTCTGGTGAGAGGGTCTTGTGTCTGGGGTCCTTTGGCTCCGCACGAGCTGCCTGCTCATGTGAGAGCCCTGCCACTTCCTTCCGCAGTGCAGCCTGGGACAGGAAGCACAACCGGCTCGGCTCTGGAGGCTCCGCATGCCAGGTAAGTGCACGCGGGGGCCGGGAGCAACGTGCGATCATGCACCATTTTCAGCTTCTAGCCAAAAATGAAAAAGTGTGCGATCGGCACCTGCTGGCCCCTGGAGCATCGCGCGATTGTGAGTGCGTTGTGCGGATCGCTCCTCACAATCTCGTGATGCTCCAGGCCTTCTTTCACATGGAAAATGCCATGCGAAAAGAGCCAAAGTCTCTTATGGAATTGTTGCATTGCGTTTTGCTCTGAGAATCTGGGAGCCCGTGTACAGTCTCATTTCTTTTACTGTGTTTTCCTTTGGTGACATATTTTCTCTAGGTGTTTAATGAGAATGGTATTTAACATCAGCATCAAAAAGAGCAGGGCTCCATATCTCTGTCTCAATATCTGAGTGAATCTTTCATTTTATTTCTGTTCACAGAAGAATTAACTCCAATGGCAGCTGGTAGCTTCCATGTCATTGAGATGGTGAATCCAAACTCAGAGTTTTGGTTCAGACTTTAAGGAGCTTATTCAGGTTGCTGAACCTTATTTCCCAAATAGGTTCAGCTCCTTAGATAGTCCTTTTAAAGTTCAGACTAAAATCCAGTCTGAAATCACTGTACCATTAACAGGGAAGCCATCACCTACTCTACCTTCAGCTACCTTCGGGTACAAGTTGCATTCCTTGCTTGTTTAAACTGATCTATTTAGCTTTCCCAATAAGCATCCAGACTTGAACATTCTCTATAAAAGTAAACCAACAAAAAGTCTAAATCCTGGTAAACTATTACTGAAAAAAATCCATCTTATTTCATGGTTATGACCTTAAAGCTGTGAAATACAGCCTTCTAGAAAATAACTGTGAAATTAATTTTTGGGAAGTATAGTTGTTAGGGATGGAGTTTTAGGAGTTTTGCTCATGTTCATTTATCCTCTTCATGGCCACAATTCCCTGATAGCTGGCACTGAGGTACAGCCACTATCATAGGTATAAATTGTTGTGAGCAAAAATGTGGGGGACAATTTATGAACATCTTTTTTAATGAAAAGAATTATCCAGAAAAAAATATTATGGCTTCTCAAAGCCAGTCTAGACATAACTCTTATTCAATAGCAGAATGGGAACAATGTG
Organism: Iguana delicatissima; assembly: GCA_948472985.1. Taxonomy (NCBI): domain Eukaryota; kingdom Metazoa; phylum Chordata; class Lepidosauria; order Squamata; family Iguanidae; genus Iguana; species Iguana delicatissima. The sequence goes on from CAOKZL010001376.1 coordinate 17,991, forward strand.
GCCCTCTAGCATAGCCAATGGTGAAGAATGCTAGGCATTGCCATCTAACAATATATGGATCACTATGTGATTTTCACCCTATTCAAGAGTCTCACACAAGTGTGAAACTTCTGCTACCATTTAAAGCACTCTATATATCTGTATCTTTGCTTCCTGAATACAATACACAGGTATCGAATGCTTGACTGCTGATACAGAAATGGCAGATTTATGGCCATAAGGGGATGAACTGAAAGTGCAGTGGAGACCACTAGGGCAAGATAATCTCCACTACTGTCTGTATTTAATATTAAATAGTGGATAAATGACTGTCCTTGGATGATGAGTGTAGCAACAAATGGGGAGTTTTATGCCTATTGAATAGATGAATTATTGCAGATTATGACCTAAAGCCACTTGCTAGTTCCTACTGCAGTAGACTCTTTGGGCAATTAGATTTAGATGGGTCTTGATTTACCAGTCAGCAGTTGGTTCAATATGACTAATTTAAGGAGTAGCAGTTGGATATAGAATGATTACGGTTTTATGAAAAATTACATTAACATATTAAAAATTCACTCAAAAGTCTAAGCTGGAACATCAAGCTCCTCATAGGTTCAGGTACTGAACAAATCATGGTTCTTCTGAGTGGTCCTTATATTAGATTTCTGTTATAGATTTTTTTATGCTGCAGTTCTTACGGTTTCTCCTGTGCTTCTTTGGGTATTTTTTTTTCAGTATATGTGTGTATTTTCAAAACTTGCATGGTTTTATGTTGTTAGCTGTCTTGGATTATTTTGTAAGTATGATAAAATACAGAAGTTTTAACATAAATAATGTATGCATTTTTCAAGAACCAAGTCAGGTCAGCCTTTTACCACCTTGGTGACAAGTATGGAAGAGTGGGTTAAGGTGTCAATATTGATTCTGAGCTGTGATCTTGAATAAACACTCAAAATCAAAATAAAAGAAGAGTTGTATTTTCTCAGAAGCTGCACCCCAGTGATTTTAACAATCTGTGTACGTGAAAACTCCTTCTTGCAATTTTTTTAAAAGCCATAGTCTTCCTTTTAGAATATAAAAGGATCAAGCTTATAACATATTTCTTTCATAAATTGCAGCTGCTGTCTTTAAATTGCAAAATATTCATTCATAGGTCCCATGAGATGGAAGAATGAAACAAAATAGTCAAAGCAGAAATGGAGAATAAAGCAGCTGAAATGAACATGACAAACTTTGACACACTTTAAAAAATAGTTGACAGTCTACATATACTTGGCTTCCATGACTGCTAATACAAGTGAAGCCCCAATAAATATACCACTAATTTGTAGAGAGGCAAATAGATAAAGTTTTAAAAGCAACTGAAAAAAATATGTGCAGAATAGGGCCCACATGCATACATAGTCCGATATATTTTAAAATGTTGAGATCATTATAAAGACTGTTGACTAGGAAATAATTGGCATAAAGTACTGTAAATTTAAAAACAACACAGATGAAAGATGGGCAGAAAGATGAGTGAAGGGTAGGAAGGAAAAGTGTTTTGAAATGGTTTTTCTATTGACCATGGTCATTGTGTGCACTACTTAATTTTGCAATGCAGAAGCTGCATTTTGGCAAAGCCATCAAAATAAATACAATGGAACTGCAATAATAAAGAAAACACCCAAATAACAACAATTGCAAAGCAGAACAAAACATCAAAGAGAAAGAAAGAAATAGGGTTTTTTTTTTAAAAAAAATCCCAGCTCTTCAGAAGTTCAAATTAGGGCCACCTAAATAACAAATAATCTTTAGAACAAGGGTGGGCAAAGTGCAGCCCAGGGGCCACAAGAAAGCTCCAGGGCCCTGCAAGTAATTATTTTTTGCAAAAAAAAAAAAATCTAATTTTTTGGTCCCCAAATGCCCTCTGGCGCATCTTCTTTACATTTTGGCTCTCCCTGGATGAATTTAAATTGTAGGGAAGCATTTTTTCAAACAGAAGGTAATCAGGAAATGACTTTTGCTCACTGGGCCAAAATTGGCCCCATAAGACCAAAAAAATAGTAAAAATACCTCCAAGTCTCCTAGAGGGTATTTAGAGTCATTTAGGGGGCAAAACAGTTTGTATGTGTGTGTGTGTGTGTTTTTTTGCAGAGGTACATGTGGTAGGGATTGGGGCCCTCAGACTGTGGCCCTCCAAGTTTTTCTGGGGGGCCAATGTGGCACCCTAGCCTTCCACAGCTGCCCACTGTTGCTGTGAAACAATGGTTTTCGATCTTTGGCCTCCAGGTGTCTGGGATTTCAGTGCTGCAGCAGATATGGTTATAGCTGAGGGATTTCAGAAACTGAAGAGCTGCAGTCCAAAGGCTGAGAGCCACTGCTCTTGAACTGTCGGCTTCCTAATGCATGAGACAACTCCTATCCCAGGAGTTCCCAATCACAGGGTCTCTGACCAAATACAATTAAAAATGCTTCTTCAATACCTTTGTTGGGGACATTCAGGAATAGGATTATATGGGTACACATATCTCTATAACCCCTTTGGGTGCACACAGAAGTAAGATTTTGGGTATTGCCATCCCATAAGCCACTTCTGTCTTCTGTTTCCTGCAGATTTGGTCAGTGAATAGGTCAGTAACTTCAAATGAGTTCATGGAGTATGCCTACACAGTTTAAATATGCTGAGAAATACGAAACTGAAAAATTTGTCCTGGACAAACATTCTGGATTCTTGGAATAGGAAAGGCTTATAATCATGGTTTGCTTCCTACATCAGGAACCTGGTCCAGATGGTCTTGCAGCAGGGACTTGTTTGTTCTGTCCACTGCGCTAGAAATGTATAGTTAAAGTGTCCCTTCTGGCTTGGCAAGAGTTTCTCTAAGGAAGCAATTAGCAAGGGATAATAAGCTTGCTTCCCAAGGATCCATTTGGTTAGGCAGAAAGCACAGGACGTCATGGACTTTACTAATGGCTATTTTATTTTCTAAGTACAGGACAAACTAGTGGTAGCACTGACAAATTCAAGCATGTGAAGAGTACAAGAAAAAATTCTCTGTTAGATGTTAGGTGTAGGGCTCCAACCTCTGGCCAATGTGGAGGTATAGGAGTCTAGTCTCCCACAAATATGAGTTGACTGAATTGGATGGAAAGAATAGATCTAGGAGCTGGATTGGCTCTGAGGACACAGTTTCGTTAGAACTAAGACAGTTCTACATTGTACTGCGACTCCAGGTTGACCCCAAATGGTGGCAAGCTCAGGTATTTTTGTCATAGCTCCTAGACTAGCAAAATATCCAAAATACAGCAAAATGCTATCACTTCTACCCCATTTCCGCACTAGACTGTTATAGCACTATTATTCCACTTTCAACATCCTATGCAATCCTGGGGTTTGCAGTTTAGAGAGGGGTCTCAAAGGCCCCTCCCTTTACTGCAAACCCCAGGATTCCATAGGATGTTGAAAGTGGAATAATAGCACTCTAAAAGTCTAGTGTGGAAATGGCTCTACTTTGCATAGCATATCCAAGAAGATTTCATTCATTCATTCATTCAAATATTCATATACCGCTTGATATTGAGAGATCTTCAAACAGCCTACGTTTTTTAAAAAACAAAGGTATAAAATCATTTAAAATACTTTTTAAAAATTGTATTTAAATAACTGTAAATATTCCAAGATAAAATGAAGCCTAAAAGAACTGCTATTTGCATGCCCACCTCTTCCAGGTTATATGAGTGCTCACTGAGTGCTGTGCCTGAGGATCTTTAAAATACTTGAGCCAACACTGCTTGGAATTCTATCAGTTCCTTTCTCCACCTAGACACTCCCAGTGGTATGAGGCTTAGGGAATCTTTTACCTGACATTTAGAGTTTTGTTTTGACTCCTGTGGCATCTGACAGATATTTGCACTAGGGTGTGAATTGCTCTGGAAATTTAGCAGTGTTTGGATGGGAGGGTGCTTCAGTTTGATGCTTCAGACTGACATTTTGCTTCAGTTCACATGTGACATATTAGTCAGATCTTGAAATCAGTTTGCTTTTTGACTTCAGACATCTTTCCCATTGCCTCAGTACCCTAAAGACACCAGATCCTGTCTGATCTTGGAAGCTAAGCATGGTCAGCCCTGGTTAGTACTTGAATGGAAGACTGCCAATGAATAGCAGTTGCTATAGGCTATGTTTCAGAGAAAGGAACAGGCAAAACCATCTCTGGTGGCACAATAGTTAAATGTCAGTACTGCAGCCACAACATTGTGAGTTCGATCCTGCAGGGCTCCAGGTTGACTCAACCTTCCATCCTTCCAGAGATCAATAAAATGAGTAGCTAGCTTGTTGGGGGCAATTAGCTAACCAATTGTAAACTGCTTAGGGAGTGCTTAGCACTGATAAGCAGTATAAAAATGTAACTGCTATTGCTATTGAGTATTCCTTGACTAACAAAACCCCATGAAATTCATGAGGCTGCTGTAAGCTGAAAGGTGACCTGAAGACACCTGTCTACCCACACACACATAATGAGAAAATCAGCAAGTGGCCATCAGTTTTTGGATTTTTAGGGTTTTTTGAACCCAGCATGGAATGTAGAGATGCCCCTAGGTATGTTCCCTGCAAAATTTTACCAGGATGGTTTTGTTCAGGGGCTGGCAGATTATGAGGAACAGACACCAGCTTTTGAGCTTTTTGTTTCATCTAATATATACAATACATACCACAAGGAATACAAACTTAGTCAAATCCAAAGACAAAAACAAATTCAAAACTCAAGAACACAGAGAACTCTGTAGATGGTCACACATGCATGTTCTCTTATAAAATGTATCCTGTCTTACAAATATTAAGGTGAAACAAGAGTGGGTGAGGGAAAGTGACTTGCCCATTAACAGTTGATAACATAAACACAAACATAACAGCAAGAGTTTTTGGATGGATGGATGGATGGATGGATGGGATAAAGAAAAGACCACAGAAGCAAAATGCAGTCACCACCTGTGCCACAAGCCCTTTAAGTGTTACTGCTACATTCTTGCTTCAACATGCAAAAAGCAGTGAAACTCACTGGACAGCTAAGATCCTGCTCATCTGAAAAATGTTATTAGGAGTGAATGTTGGTAGTCATAAAACTACACCCCTGTCTTTCCCTAGTCTAGCCTTTTCCTCTTATTATATGAGCTTGAAGAGCTTGCAGAAGGTTTTTTGTTTTATTTTTAAATATTGGGTCTGCTGATAGAAAGCATGTTCTGATGCAGCTTGAATGTTTCTAGGACCTGCCTCTTTGTTTTGGACCAGAATAACTTTGATTCAGAGGTGGTCCAAATGCTCTGTTACCAGGGTTTTTTAGTTTCGTATTCAATTGAAACTAGTGTTTTAGGTTGAAGAGGGCATTAAATGGCAAATGTCGGTGGCAGGGCGGGGCCGGGCAGGCTAGGGTGGTCTCAGGCCGAGGCTAGCCTCGGAATTCCAGCCAGCAGTGCAGCAAACAAAAGCAGACCTTGCAGCAGGCAAACGAAGTAACAAAAGGAAGGGGTTTCCTCACCCTGGCAACGAAGAGGCAGCTAGTTGGCAGTTCCTCCGGACGGAGCTTCGGCAGGCACAGGTCCCGGGACAGACCGACGGCGCAGGAATCCCGACGGTTGTTGCCCCGTACCGGACTTGTCCTCCTTCCAGCCTTAAATGGGCCCCTGGATCGGCGCCGACCAATCCTGCAGCCCTCACGCAGCTGCAGGTCCTCTGCCTGCCTCACAGCTGCGCGTGATCAGCCAACTGTGAGCTCGCCGCCCGACGCTCCAGTAGCCGACGGGAGCGTCGGGCGGCCTCCTTGGCCTGCCGTCGCTGTCGCCACGTGGGAGGGGGCCCGATGGCCTCCTCCCCGGCGGTAAGGCCCTCGGCGGCGTCCGGGCGTTCCCCTTCGGCGACGGAAGGTCCTGCAGCCCCCTCCGTGGCGGCGACATCTGCTGCGGTGCCCGGGCGGCCGTCCTCCGCGGCGGGCGGCTCCGCGACCTCCTCCTCGGCGGCAGGACTCGTGCTGACGTCCAGGCGGCCGTCTGCCGCAGTGGTAGGTTCCGCGACCTCCTCCCCGGTGGTGGGACCTGCGGGGACGGCCAGGCGACCGTCCCCGGCGGTGGGTTGTTCCGCGGCCCCCTCCGTGGCGGTGGAGCCCCCGTCGGCGGCCGGCTGGCCGTTCTCAGCGCGGGAGGCCTCTGCCGCGACTCGCGAGGAGGCTGGCGTGCCCTCGGCCTCGGGCGCCATCTCCACGGCGGCCTCTGAGGCTCCGGCGGGGCCGGAGACCCTGACAGCAAAGTTATTATTATTGTTGACATAATTCCAATCACTCAATTTTCTCTGCAGTAGGGGCATTCCTCTACTATCTGACAAGTCATAATGAGAAACAAGACCATTTTCCAAGACCAAGTTGGTCCTCCATTAAAAGTTTTTTGTGAATGCATCTCAGAGTTGAATATATTGGCATTTATTTTTCTTTTCTGCAGGCAGAGAACATAATCTCTGTCTAACTCTATAGAGGGCGTGTGAAATCTAGAACATAGGTATCTTTCAGGATCAGAAAGTGAAAGAGCAGGTTCAGCAGAGACAACGTAAATTCTCCTCCTACTTGACATATAAGTCAAAGTGCTGCGCTTCCACATTGTCCTGCAGTGGTAGCATCCCTTGCTACAGGAGGAAGAGGAAAAGATGTAGCAGTGGTGACCATGCCCACCCAAGACAGAAGGAGTGGAACAGCAGTGTTTCCCACATTCCCCTTGCCATTCTCTGCCCAAAAGTGTGTAGTAGTGAAGAGATAACAGTCCTGCACCCATTCCTAAGAAGAATAAAAGGGAAAAAGTAGGAGGATGAAGACTGAGCCACGGCCCTGTCACCACCAGGGTCTGGGTCTGTTTCTTGAATGTCCGGTTCTGAGGGTCCTTTTCTTGTGACTAAGAAAATCATCCTGGTTGAGATCAAGGGAGTTAATTTATTGCTTCTGCCATCCCCTTGTCTGAGGCCACCACCTCAGTGATGATCATGGCAAAGCCATTCCTGCCCTTCAGGCACCATCAAGAAGATAGACAGAAGCCAAGCAAACATGCCAAGCAGACTTTAGGGCAGAGAATGAGCCTAGTAGATGACAATTTTAAGCCCACATCTTCTACACCTGATAGGTGATAAAATTCTTCTTATGAGTTGGCAGGGTGATAATGATTAGTAAGTAGTTACTAGAGATGGGTGAGAAATTTCATTCTAGCTCTATTCCAATCAGAACCTACCAAAATTCACAAAATCTGAATGTGGTAGAAAGTGACAATGGACGGATTTGCCCTTCTTTAACATGTACACTGCAGCAATTTAATTCTTGGCAAGCAGTTGTTTGTATGCACCCACAGTTACAGGGAGGTTTGAGACAGAGCAAAGGAAATGAGCAAGCACTTTCAAGGCACAGCCAAGGAGTATTAAGCAGTAATGACTGACTTACCTGTTAGATGTCTCTTCCTGCTTCCTTTCAGAGAGCTTGAAGAGAAGCTGGAATCAAAGCCCATTCCGCACTACACTCTTATAGTGCGATTATTCCACTTTCAACATCCTATGGAATCCTGGGGTTTGCAGTTTTGGGAGGGGCCACCTGGCCCCTCCTGAAACTGCAAACCCCAGGATTCCATAGGATGTTGAAAGTGGAATAATCACACTATAAGAGTGTAGTGCGGAAATGGCCAAAGACAGCAGGGTTAACTAAGGCCATTTCCACACTACACTGTTATAGTGCTATTATTCCACATTCAACATCCTGTGGAATTCTGGGGTTTGTGGTTTATTGAGGCCAGAGAGCTCTCTCACTGTGAATTCTAAAGGCCCCTCCCTAAACTGCAAACCCCAGGATTCCATATGATGTTGAAAGTCAAATAATAGCACTGTAACAGCGTAGTGCAGAAACGGCCTCAGATTGTCTCCGCCACAATTTAATTCAAAGCCCAGGGACAACTTGCAATGAAATCGTCACAGCTGTTGAATAATGCCACTGTGTGTGTGTATGTGCGTGTGTGCACATGTGCCTTCAAGTTGCTTGTCAACTTATGGTGATCTCCATGAATTTCATAGGGTTTTCTTAGGCAAGGAATACTCATGCTGGCCTAATAGCTAGGTACCATTTCATGGCAAGCAAACTGGTTTCTAGCACAAAACCTTGTGCAGCATCAAAATGCCTGGGTGAACAAATAAATAACCACCCACATCCTCTGAAGTATTGATATGTATTTTATTGGCAAGGCTCACACATTCTGCATTTGTACATTTCGCTTCACTAAACTTTTGCATTTTCTGTCCAAGCAAAGGTCAGTACAAATCCAGTGTCCTCATCTTCCCTACATCCCATCAAAGGAGAATGACTAAGAATGAGCTCTTCAGCCAAGGAGAATATTTGAGAAAGGCTACATGACTTCAGTGCAGTTTGTCTTTTGCTGTGAGAGAGCAAAGTCAATGGCCTAAATCCTGCTGTTAGGCCTGACTAGAGTAGACCCATTCAATCACTGGAATTTACTTATGTGTTGACCCACTATTCTACAATTAATTGAATAGATCTACTCTAGTTAGGAGTAACCAACAGGATGTCAAGCCATGTTTGATTCCAGATATTGGAATTTCCCTGGTTTCATCCTTTCATTGCAATACTAAGTCAAGTGGATCCATCCAGCTAGTACTGAAGCTGCAGCTCAGTTAGTGTGGTGTGAATAAAGAATGATATACAGCTAGTAGTATGAATGTCAAGGGCAGTATAGGGGCTATAAAGTCAACTAGTCCTAGTCCATTCACAAAGCCAGGATATTTACTGACCAGTACACACATCACACATCCACATCCTCAGTTCAATCTATAGAATTTAAAGTACAAGAGCAGATATACTGCTCAAAGTGAGCCTTATCACTGTAGTCATCAGGTTATATATGCCCCCTCCAAAAGGTTGACTCATTTTAAGGAGAAGGTTAAAAAGACCTCAGTTGCATCAGGCCAAATGTTAAGGAGCATCAAGTCCCAACTTCCACTGTGGCCATTTCCACCCTACACTGTTATAGTGCTAGTGTTCCACTTTCAACATCCTGTGGAATTCTGGGGCTTGTAGTTAAGGGGGGGCATTTAGAGTTCTTAGGCAGAGAACTCTTTGGCCTCAGCAAACTATAAACCTCAGAATTCCACAGGATGTTGAAAGTGGAATAATAGCACTATAATTGTTGTGCGGAATGGTCTGTGTCTCTAGATAAGAACTTGGAAAAAATATTTCTGGGCTGCAGGTCCCAGAATTCCCTAAGCATCATGTCAATGACCCTGAGCACCAAGGATTCTGGGAGTTGTAGCTGAAAAAATAACATTCCAAAATTCTGTTACAGAACTAAAGTTTGAAGCATGGGGTTTTGGAGGATTGTTCTCTTAACCCCTGGGGATCCTGACAGTATGGGTCAGCCCCATACCAGGAGGGGAAAAAGAAAAATAGGACATCTTCCAGGGTTGTTATGAGGTTCCTTGGAAGAGAGAGAATCCTAAAGCAAATGGAGCCTTACTACTCCAACTAACTTGGCAGGCAGAGTTCTGGATCTCTGCGAAAGATTCACAATCAGCCCCTACTCCATCACATTATTCACATGCATGCTGTGTGGGACTTCACTGCAGAGAAGAGGTCCCACACACCAATCTCGCTGTTGTTCTTTCTTTTCTGGGTATGCGTGCCTGGTGTGGGCCCATGTGGAAAGCTGACTTGAGCAGCATGCTGCAGTGTGAGCTGAAAACTCAATTTTAGTACTACTTTCAGAACTTGGAATCTGGTGAAGCAAATGTGGGAAGTGTCAGGTCAGGATGCAGTAGAAGGAAAATAACTAGAGGCAGAAGGCATGTGGATCCAAACGTATAGGTTATGCATTAGAATGTGTTAAGATGTAGTATAATTGTGTTGGAGGTAATGAACCAGAAAAGTGAAGATGTAAAAGAAGTCTGAGTCACTGGAAGAGCTGATGGCATAATGAGGGGGTGGAACAGAAGAGCTGCTGTCTTGGGGCTCGTTTGCATATTACAAAATCAGCGGTAACCTGCTGTTGTTGGCTAATAAACACATTATATGATAAAAATGGCAAGGGCTATTACTATGAGACTTAATCAAACTTCCATTTATTTGGGGATGTACATACATAAGATAATCATGCCAAGTTCTTAACTTAAGAATAAAAGATATTCAGTTTCAATAACTTGCAAAAAAAAAAAAAAAAAAGAAAAGAAAGAAAGAAAAAGACAGATTTGGATAAAGGAAGAAAAAAAGAATAATGTATAATGTGAAGAAAAAGCTCAGTTATTCTCAGTCTGAAATCAGCATAAAAGCTGTTATGGAGCAAGCCTTGTGGAAATCATTGAGATGTGCTTCTCTCCATAGGATCAGGTTCTAAAAGACATTATATTTAAGAGAAAGACCAAATTTGCCAGGAATAATTTTTATTTAGAAAGTTACATAATCCCGTGTGGCACCATAGACCTTTGCACAATGCCTGGAGCTCTGTTCCTGCTGGCTCTTAGGAGCTCTTTATGGTTCTGGGGGTTCCTTTGAGGAGAATCTTGTAGGCTTTTCTGAGGAAACTGTGAGAACGTTTTCAAAAGGCTCTGAGGAGAGTTGGCTGCAGTGATGTGTTTAAGTCTTTTATTCAAAGTCTCAAGTCTCTACCTTCAAGTCTCAATTCGAATCTCAAGTCCTTGCAAGATATTTCCTAGTCAAGTCTCAAGCCTGGTAGCCAACTTTATACCCCAACCTGTATTCTAGAATTTCTGGACAGAGTCCAGTAAAGTCAGTTTTAACAATTTAAGTAGAGTTGGCCCTCTACTTTTGTGATTGTGCCATCTGCAGTTTCAGAAGTGGGGAACAGAATCCTCCTTACTTCCCATTTGCAAAGCTAGAGGCTTTTTCAGAAGTGGAGAATAGGATCCTTCAAGAGCTTATAAGGAAGGATCCTTCCTCCTCAAGCCTGTTGCCTAACAAATATTCTGTTCCCCTCTGAGATACACACTTTGTAGTCTGGGCATCAGTCTTGCCTTCTGCTCTTAGGAAAAGTTTTAGAAAGCTCCTCCTATATGGCTCCTCCTATATCAGTGGTTCTCAACCTGTGGGTCCCCAGATGTTTGTGGGCTTCAGCTCCCAGAAGCCCAGCCACTATGGTCAATGCTCAGGGCTTCTGGGAGCTGAAGCCCAAAAACATCTGGGGACCCACAGGTTGAGAACCACTGTCCTATATGAAGCAGGGATAGGCTGCTGAGCAGACCTCAACCTCACCTCAAACCCATTTGCTGTTCCCTCTGAGAAGTGTCCACACTTTGGGCTTCAGACAGATTGTCATGTGACCAGTAAGTTGTAAGGTTTCTAGTTACATTACTGAACCAAGGGCAGCAATTCAGTCACTAAAAATATGTAAGTCTCAAGTCGAGTAGAGTCAGTGTGTAATTTTTGCCATGTCAAGTCAAGTATGAGTCAAGTCACCGAAATGACTTAAGTCTGACTTGAGTCTGAGTCAATCAACTCGAGCCTACATCACTGGTTGGTTGAAAGGATTCAGAGAGGCAGAACTGAAGATTTCAGGAGGGACAGCAAGGCTGAAGAACATGCAGAGAGAGGGGGATTTTTTTTTAAAGTGTATCCAAAGAAGACAGTGGAGGAGAGAGCAACGCATCCGGATCATCCTCAGATCTCTACCAGCAGTGACAGAAACTAAGGCCTAGTCTCCTAGCCCTGGACTCTGTAGCAAGGCTGAAAAATTACTGTTAGTCATCTGTTAATCCAATTATTAGTCTCCATGCCTTCAGTTATTTTGTTCAAAGACTAACCTTAAACCAGTGCTTCTCAGGATATCTGATGTGGGTGGCTGGCCATTTCTTTTCCTTAATGTTCCAAAGACGAGTACCATATTTGTGCCCATGGAATACTTTGTTGTGATTGTGTACCTTCAAGTCATTTGCAACTTATGGCAACCTAAGGTGACCCTATCATGGGGTTCTCTGGTGCTGAGAGTGTGTGACATGTTCAAGGTCACCCAGTGGGTTTTCATGGCTGAGTGGAGAATCGAATCCTGATCTCCAGAATTGTAGTTGAACACTCAAATCACTATGCCACGCTGGCTCTTAGTGAGGCTAAATTCCTAGAATCCATATCCCGTTACCATTGTGAGTTAATGAGGAATAAATATACATCTCTACTTCTGACTTTAGCTACTTTAATAATTAGTGAGGCTACACTCCTATAATTATAAAGTAATTACAGTTACAAGTAGAGGAACACATTTATTCCTCGTTAATTCACATTGGTAATGGGATATGGTTATACCTTACTTATTTGAAAAAAACATGAATTACATGTAACTAATTATTTATAGAGACCCAGCGTGGTGTAGTGGTTTGAAGCTTGGACTGTGACCTGGGTTCAGTTCCCTGCTTGGCCATTGGAAACCCACCGGGTGGCCTTGGGTGTGTCACACACTCTCTACCCCCAGAAAACCCCATGTTAGGTTTGCCTTAATTAATTAATTTAGAGTTTTAGAGTATAATGGTGAGACTAATGCTATGCTATCGGTGCCACAAATTTGGTTGTGATGTATGCTGTTCAGTTAGCATAGCTATGACCTTGATGACCAGAATGTGATTCTCTGTTTAACCATGGAAACCCACTGAATGACCTTGGGTGTGTCACACCCACCCACCCACCCAGAAAACCCTGTGATAGGTTCACCTTAGGGCTGCCATAAATTGGGGGCATACAACAAGAACAACAAGATATGTTTCCATGTTCACTCCTTTAAATCCTGCTTGGTGTAAAGATATATCATTGAATGCTGAAGTCAGATTTGTCTGTGCCCTCATATCTCCATTTTCTGGGCATGGTTGTGAAAGCTGAACAGTGAAGAAAATTGATAGGAAAAGAATCATCTCATTTGAACTGTGGTGCTGGAGGAGAGTTCTATGAATGATGAATGACCGAACAGGATAACCAAAAAGACAAATAAATGGGCCCAAGAGCAAAACAAGCCTGAACTCTCCCTAGAAGCCAAGTTGACTAAACTGAGACTGTCGTACTTTGGACATATCATGATGCAATAATGTTTGGTAAGGTGGAAGGCAGTAGGAAAAGAGGAAAACCAAATTACAGGTGGATAGACCAGAGTCTTCAGTTTGCAAGACCTGAGCAGGGCCATTAATAACAGGGTGGTGTTAAGGTCTCTCATGCATAGGGTTGCCAGAAGTCAAAGTTGGCTTGATGGCAGTTAACGACAACAACAAACCCTGTTTGATCCTTGCTCTCAGTCCAAAGTCATTTTGATATGAGGCTGAGGTGGAAGTTCTCTCATAATGCGTTCAGTTTGAACAACGACAGAGCAGAAGTTGTGGGGGTGGAAACTCACAGGAGAAACAGAGGAAATAAATAGCTGCCTTGAAGATAAATGCATGGTTTGTTTATTTATGTACTTATGTATTTATTTGCAGTGCTTCAGAACTGAATATGCATTGCATCAAAGAATATCAAGGCGATCTGGGGATAAGCCAATCGCTATTGAAACTTTTCATACAAATTACGAAGAATCTGGAGCAATTTGTGGCTGACAGCTATCTAGTCAAGGATTTCAAATTTTGTTATGAAAAGAAAAAAAGTTTCTGAGGGACAAAGAAGAGGGGCAATGGAGATGTCTTTCTCTGTCAAATGTAAGACAGTTTCTGCCTCTTTAATGAGGCACATGCTTTCCTGTGGGAAAAACCATTTATTTATTTAGTATCTGACCTTTCTCCCAATGAAGGAGCCAAAGTGGTTTACAACATGAATTTAAGCAAATTACAGATAAAATCCAGTAAAGTATAACACCAGCAGTTTAAAAACCAATTGAAGAAGCTATTACCAAAAAACCAGTGACAGTTTAAGCAGTTTAAAAAAAAAATAAAAAATAAAAGCAATGTGAAGTGGAACAAATATCTGATAATGTGCAGATGTGAGATTTCTGTGTGGCTGCATCCAAATCCAAACCTTGGCTGTGTGTACTCCATGAAGTCCCTGTGATTAGCCTCTGGAATCAAAATGTTACTGCTCTTTTCACAAGGCTCTGGTATTTATGCCATTTCTGGCTAATTGTGATACTCCGTATTGGTGCATCTTTCGGAGAACTCCATATCCCATAGTCTGTAAGCCTTCATGTGCCTAAAGTAAACTCCAGCTGTCCCAGTTGGGCAAGGACAGTGCCAATTAATCCTCTGTCATTCCACTTTTCCTGCTGTTGTTAAAATGTCCTGTTTTCTCTCTACTCCTCTCACTTTCACCATTCACCGTCAGCTTACTTCAGTTGCTGCAAAGTGAGTTCAGAGTGCAAAAGAAGTTTGTATTCATTTAACTCAGTGGGAGGAGAGAACAGGAGGGGGAAAATCTTGCTCTTCCGCTAGGCAAAACAAACTGCTGTAACCTCTTTGAGCTTGTGTGTTCTTCTTCATCAGTAACTTTTGCCATCTTGAGTGTATTTTGATGTTGCTTGGCCACCTGTGTTTTGGTTTTCATCTGTGATATGTTGGGGGATATGCTAAAGAAGTTTTGGGAGGTGAACAGATATAGCATCAGGTATCTCACTAAACGAGGTTCCAGCTTTAGGTCACTGGAGATTGTAGTATATATTTCATCACCTTTACTTTATCAGATAGTATATCAGATTGTGCAAAATATCTGCTGTCTGAATGCACCTAAGTGCTGGAGCTCATTTCACTGCTCTTTGTTTGGGTAAGGTTTCAGGAAGAAACTTTTTAAAAAGAATAATGTGGCAAAGAATAATACCTGTGGGGACATCTAAGCTTTGGTGTGAAATGATAGCCATGTCTCTGTTGTGACGAAGAAATATGGTAACTGTGGAACATTTGTGTGTTAAATAAATGATATAAATAACGTCCTGTAGTGTCCATTAATTATAACCAGTTGTTTACATTGCAAAATCCAGTGGGAAGAAAAATAATATGAATCATTATACATTTAGGACCTCTGCTGTCATTCTTTATTGTGGTTAGGAATGTGACATGTACCTTGAAAGAATACAGAGCTACTGTTACTTTTTTGTTTGAAATCTTAACTGCAAATGCAAGTCTAGAAACAGAATCTGTTATTTTAGTTTTGGCCTTCCCTCCTCTGTTCATGTATAGTGAAAGTATTCATGTGCTATCATAGTCTCCTCCCTGGACTGGGCTATTCTTGACCTGTTTGTTCTCATTTCTCACCTCATTCTGTTTCTTGTTAGGCTGTAGCAGGATTAGATACTTGATCTCTTGGGAAATCCAAGCAAGTTTAGCATCAGAAATCCATGCTTCTCTGGTCATCGTGGGCTACTGGTTTATGTCTCTAAGCGTAAGGATGGGACCCTTGTGGCTTGCTCCCACCTCCATTGGCCAGGCTGACAGGGGGTAATAGGAGGGTTCTGAAAGGCTGCAGATTGTTTAGCTTCTCCCTAGACCAGTGGTTCTCAACCTGTGGGTCCCCAGATGTTTGTGGACTTCAGCTCCCAGAAGCCCCAGCCACTATGGTCAATGCTCAGGGCTTCTGGGAGCTGAAGTCCAAACACATCTGGGGACCCACAGGTTGAGAACCACTGCCCTAGACTGTTCCTTGTTGTTGTTGTTGTCCTTCTCTCTCCCTTTTCTTGCTTATCTATTATCTAGAGAATTAGGATCACGTCCAACAGACTGTCTGGAGTTCTGGACCTGGCTTCCTTGTCTAGTGTTTTTTGACATACCGTACCACAGAGGTTAATGTCCCTTGGATTTAGCTTTGTTTCTGGGATTGGGTTTGGCTCATGTCTCTTGAGCTTCGTTCTGCCAACATATATACTCTTCACATTCTTGACTGGCATCTAACTCAGTCAAGGTAAGCTACCTCAGGGACTGTGTGGGCTGAGGCTTTAGAGTCCCCTTTAGCAACAGAGAGGGATAGGCGTGTATGACACCGGCTAAAGGAACAAGACAACAGCTGTACAACAACAGTTTACAACAGTGTTTTCTTGCTTTAGTGCACATTCTTATTCCCTTGCTTGCTTCATGGTTGTGAGAGCTATTGAAGAGGGTGTTTGTACAGTAGGCCCTCCACATTTGTGGGGGATAGGGAAACAGAACCCCCACGAAAGTGAAAAAAACATGAATAACCTCAGGCCCCCACCCCGTGATGGTGACCCTGTGGATGCAGGGGGCGCGGGAGAGAGCTGGCGGGGAAAGATAGTGATTGCGTGGGTGGGAGGGGCGCGGGAGAGAGCCAGCAGGAAAAAATCTTCCCTGCTTGGCTTTCTTGCTGCCCCACCCTTGTGATCACAAATGCATGGATGGGGGTGGGTGGGGGAGAGAGCCCCCGGGGAAAAATCTTCCTCGTCTCTCTTACCGCCCCCACCAGTGCAATCAGGAGGGCAGTGGGGGCAGGAGAGCATGAGTTTCTTTGTGAAAGAGCAGGACATAAATCAGAGGTGGGAATCATGTACCTTTCTAGATGTTCTTGAACTACAACTTCTAGCATTCCCCACCATTGGTTATACTGACTAGGGCTTCTAGGGATTGCAGTCCAAAAATATATGGAGGGCTATGTGATTCCCACCCCTGATATAAATGAAGCAAGCAAGCAAGCAAACAAGCAAGCAAACAAACAAATGAAATGGTTTATGCCCATCAAGTACAGGTTTGGGGACTGGAGAAAAGTTAAAAAAAAAAAAAGGTTAGGACTTGCCAGTCTCTGTAGCATTGCACAAACACTTTTCTTGTGACGTTTCTGGCAGTTCCAGCATGTCCTGATGTTTATTTCCCTTGGCTTACCCTTTAATATTTCTTATTCCAAAGCACGCTTCATTGGTCTCCTATTCTATGTCTCTTTCTTTTCAAACAAAACAACAGCTAATTTTACCTTGAAGAGTTTGGGACAAGGTAAAACCTGGATACAGAGCTCAGAGGCAACAGTGATAGAAAGTGACAGACTGCTTTTACCTGGAAAACTGGCATTACATACTCAAAGAAACCTTGCACGTCTTCTGCTGCTATGCTGTTTGGTTTCTAAACAGCCAACCTTTTCTGTTCCTGTCTGACCCGTCACCCCTTTCCACAGTGGTGAAACTCTTGCAGCACACAAATTGAACATACTTCATTGCGCAGCCCTGGCTGCTGAGAGATCTGAGTCTTAAGAAATCTGAAATTTTCCAAAGGGGGAAGGCAGGGGGATTGACAGGCAGGGAGGGGGCAGAAAGAGATGGAGGTAAACTGCTGTATTCCATTCCTGGGAGGTGGAAGAGGGTTAGAAGAAGAGAGGAATGTAAGAAGGATGAGAAAGGATGGCATTGATACTAGATCATTTAGCAAGCAAAGCAGATAAAGATTTGGGTTCCTATGGCAACTGGCTCAGCCTCGCCGGGGATTTGGGGAGAGGCAAATGAAGAATAAGCTTGTTTAACACATACCCCAACATGAAAGAAAACAGAATTGACCTTTTCTGAGTTTTAGCCTTGGCTCTCCTACATTGCTGATGCTGTTGTGCTGAATGTCTTCAAGACTGGAAATAATCATCCTAGGTGTTCTTATTGGGAGGGGAAGGGGTTGAGCTTTTGTTGCTTTGGCTTCTCTCCGAACCTCTTAAAAGAAAAGGTACCTTCCTTTTTTGTTATATCTGAGAATACAAATGAGCAATAAAACAGTTAAAACATTGGGTAACAAGGAAAGACCATAACGAAAGGGTGGACCATATGGTTTTGCATGTAGAAATTATTGGGTTCAATTATTTGCATTTACAATTGGAAGGATTAGGTAGTGGGTAATGTGTGAGATCCTGAAGAGCTTCACTTTTGGGACAACCAGCCCTGAAATTTGCTGTGTTTCTTTTTGCTGAACTCTTCTTCCTTGCCTGAAATTAGACTCAGTTGTCTTTTTGTGGACGGGTTTTGGCTCAGCTCTAGTGCAAACAGCTAATGTCAATACAAATATCTAGGCTGCAGGTAACTAGTTCACCATCCTCAAATCCCAACAGCCAGCCTTTAGGTTAGGGTAGCAACTTGTGCTTCAGCTGTGCCTCCCAAGAGCTGCATAAAAATTGCATGTGCCAATTTATATGTAGAGATGTGTAGCTGGAAAGACTTATTGCAACTTATATACCAACACAGTATATTATACCAACGTGGAAAAGACTGTTACCAGGAGACCTATGTGAACTCTCAATTTGCTGTCCAAACTATATTGTCTTGGATGTTGAGAGGATGAGCAACCTTAAGCTCTCAGCTCTCCTTTTGTATAATCAAAGATTGGAAAGATAACTTTGTCTATTGTAACTCCTAGAGTTCCTGAGCCACCACAGCCACTGAGTGCTGTAGTACAAGAATCATACCTAAGGCCATTTCTGCACTGCACTGTTATAGTGCTATTATTCCACTTTCAAGATCCTATGGAATTTGGGGGTTTATAGTTTATTGAGGCCAAAGAACTCTCTGGCTGAGAAATCTAAATGCCCTTCCCTAAACTGCAAACTCCAGGATTCCATAGGATGCTGAAAGTGGAATAATGGCACTATAACAGTGTAGTGTGGAAATGGCCTTAGGTTTGTTATGTTTAAATCAGGCTTGGGTTGGAGTGTCATTCAAACAGAGGGCTATTCTTTGCAAAGCAGGATGCAGAGCAAGGCAATTCAATGCCTCCCAACCTTGATTGTGTGCCTTTTGTTCCCTGTGTAGAAATCCTACATTGCTTTATTTAGCAGATGTTACTGTCATACAGATAATGGAACCTATGCATATTCCTGTCAGAACTTCCCTCAAACACACCCACATTGGTTCAACTTCTTGGATCCCAGGGCCTTTCAACAGGAATAATTCCATTTCTATACATCATTTTATGAGAACTCCACCTCACACTTTTGATCAAAATGAGCTACTTCATTTTCTGAACTGATATTTAAAAATGAAATTATGAAAGCCTAATGACTTAGT
The DNA here is from genome assembly GCA_948472985.1 of Iguana delicatissima. NCBI lineage: Eukaryota > Metazoa > Chordata > Lepidosauria > Squamata > Iguanidae > Iguana > Iguana delicatissima. The sequence goes on from CAOKZL010001376.1 coordinate 36,921, forward strand.
CATTTTTTTGTTCTGAGGGCGAGAGAAGGACGAAGGAGATTAAATATAGTTTATTGTTGAGATCAGTACAGTGTGGAAAATAACCAGATTTTAATGCAGCCTCTAAAGTGTATGTTGTGAGGCCTGTTGAGTGGCATTTTCTCCAACCTTAACTTTGGGGTGTTTGAGTGAGTAATTTCCTTAATTGTTTGTTCTTGTTGTCCTGCCTCATTTGGCATAAATATGTCAATATAATCCCATGCATTTAGGTCTGTGGGGGAAAAGCTTTCTTCCTTTGCAGTTGCACAGCCATTGGTGTGGAGTTAAAAGGGATAGAGAGCTGGGCCAAAACTAACAAAATTAATTTCAAGAAGGAGAAATGTAAAGCACTACACTTGAGCAGAAAAAATGAAGTGCACAGATATAAGATGGGTGACACCTGGCTTGACCTAGTGCATGTGAAAGGGATCTGGAAGACCTAGTAGACCGCAAGATGAACATGACTCAGCAGTGTGAGAAGGCAGCTAAAAAAAGCCAATGGGATTCTGGGCTGCATCCATAGGAATATAGTGTCTAGGTGAAGGGAAGAGATGGTACCACTCTATTCTGCTTTGGTCAGACCCCACCTGGAATGCTGTGTCCAGTTCTAGACATCACAGTTCAGGAAGGATATTGACAAGCTGGAGCGTTTCCACAGGAAGGAGACCAAAATGGAAAAAGGTCTGGAAATCATGCCTTATGAAGAATGGCTGAGGGAGCTGGGTTTGTTTAACCTGGAGAAGAGAAGGTTGAGAAATAGTTGAAGGGATGTCATATACAGGATGGAGCAAGCTTGTTTTCTGTTGCTCCAAAGACCAGGACATGGAGCAATGGCTTTAAACTCCAGGAAAAGAGATTCCATCTAAACATTAGGAAGAGTTTCCTGATAGTAAGAGCAGTTTGGAATATGCTGCCCCAGAGTGTGGTGGAGTCTCCTTCTCTGGCAGTTTTTAAACTAAGGCTGGATGGCTATTGATCAGGAATGCTTTGATGGTGAATTTCTGCATGTCAGGGAGTTAGACTTGATGTCCCTTGTGGCCTCTTCCAACTCTACAGTTCTATGGTTCTATGAAAGTTCTCAGTTGTGTTTAACTCTGGGCCATCACAGAGCCTATATGAAGATAAATTGTTAATGTGTTATCTCCTGTGTGGTGGCAGCTGGTATCGCCAGTGTCAGTGGGGCAACGAATGCACACTGGGTTTTAGTCCAGACTTTAAAGGAGCTTAACAATGCCCTGAAACAATTTGGGGGATTGTGTGCAACTCTTCAGTTAGTTCCATTAACACTGAGACTAAAATCAGGAGAGAATTGCCTCTCTCATCCACATTGGAGCTCTCTTCCTGATTTCTTCAGTGTTGCTTCTTTTATTCGCTTTTTCCCCCGGTAAGTCTTCCAGTCCATGAACAGCTGTGTAATGAACTGAGCTGGAGCAAGAAGACGAAGAAGGCTATGTGCTCTGACAGCAGGTATCTTCCATATCAGTGAAGCAGTAAATCTGTTCTGGCTGAACATTTAAAGAGTTGTCTATGGTGCTCAAGAGCCAGCATGGTGTGGTGGTTTGAGCGTTGAACTATGACTCTGGAAACCAGGGTTCAAATCCCAGCTGGGTAGCATTGGGGAAGTTACGCTCTTTCAGCCTCAGAGAAAGGCAAGGCAACTCCCAGAACAAACCTTGCCAAAAAAAACACCCCATAATAGATTTGCCTTAGGGTTGCCATAAGTTGAAGGCACACAACAACAAAAGCAACAACCAAGGTGTTTAATTCTACCCCTGGAACAGGTCCAGCAGTTTGGATAGCTCCTTTAAAGATAAGACTAAAAGCCTGGGTAGGATCACTGTCCCACTGACATATACCAACCAGCTGCCACTGGCAGTATGGGCTAAATTTCCTCCTGATGGAAATTCTCTCCCCTACCTTGTGCCCAGTCCATTCATTTCAAAGAAGCCTATGCAAAGGACAAGTCCCTGATGCCTTTCTATGCCTAGGATTGCCATGGTTTTTTTTTTGGCTGGCTCCTTTTCTTATGCTTTTAAGATAGACCTGTGTTAACCTTAGCAAGTGACAACATTTATCTGCATCTGTGAAATCAGATTTTCTGTAAATGTCTGTTGTCCAAAAATACAATGGGCCAGGCTAGGGTTTCCTGGACAGCTGACCATCCTATGATCTGTTTGATAACTTGTCCTGTAACACCTCTGATGAAGCTAGACTGAATTGGGACACAAATGAAGATCTCTTGTTTTTTTTTCCATGAAAGCCTCAAAGGACAAGAAAGTAAATCTGGTACTATGAACCTTTGCTAACAGCTACTCACTTATTCCCGCTCTTTTAAATTTTGCCTTAAATCACCTTCTGTAAGAGGATTAGGCAAAGACGAAGAAGGTCAAAGCATTTTCTCCCTTATCTCTCTACTCCACTGTCCCGTAAGATGAACCTGCATCGTCTGGTCTTTAATGGGCTTTTACTTACTGCTTATTAGTATGGCTGACAGTAAATAAACCCATTTGTTTTGCCCAGAAACAACCCAAGATTGCTAGGATATGCAGAACTGATATTTTTGTTTGGATGAAATTGTAATGTTGGTTTTTAGTGCATTAAATATTTAATGCTTTCATTCTGGCATGCATTTGCTTCTCTTGCTGAAAACAAATTACAGTTTAAATTTGTTCTTTCTTTCATCCCTACTTGCCTCTGGCATCTAGAGGGGTGAATTCTTTTGTTTTATTCAGGATTTGGTCTGTCTGGATGTCTTCGTTTAAGAGTTTCACAAAATAAGACAGGCAACTTAAGCAGATATGTAGAATTAAGCTTCACCCAAATTTAATCAAGCACAGTATGTTCAGAAGAACATTAAGGGATTTACAAAGTAGTTTTATTTGAGTGATGAATGACTCACACAGTCATAGAATCATAAGATCATAGAAGCCCTGTTCAGGTTTGCAGGATAGGGTTAACTGGAATGTATGAGGAGAGAGATCTGGCTAGTTTCGGCCCCCTCTGTCATTGTTTTCTTCATCTGGAAAATCTGAAGAGGATAGTATCCACAGAATTAGAATTCCTGATTTGTCAAGGTCATAGAATGTGTGGACACCTTTGGTGCGTAGCAGAAACCTTCCATTTTCAACTGGTCACTCTTTGTTTTAGGGGAGTGATAAAGCAGAAGGATGGAACTGGCTTGCTGTTTCTCATGTGTCCAAGTTAGCTCTATTCTGAATGCTTGAATAGGGCTAGAACCAGAAAGTTAGCTCAGAAGACACCTAGAACAACCCTGTGCCAATGCAGAAAATTCACAGTACACCAGGTAGGTGGCCCTTTAGGCTCTGTTTAAAAATTTGCAGTGGAAGAAAAGAGACTGTTCGTTTTATCAGCCAAACCAAGAAGTTCTTCTTAATATTTACTCTTAATCTCTTTTCTTCTCATTTCAACCTTATGGACTGGGTCTCTGGAGCAACATAAAACAAATTTTCTCCCTCATGTATGTGACAATATTTGAAAATGGCAATTATATCACTTCTTAATTATCTCTTCTGAAGGCTAGGCATACAAAACTCCAAACTTTGCTCTCATTAGATCCTTTTTAAATTTCCTCACTATCTTTTATCACCATCCTCTGGACAGAGATATTCTTTCTGAAACTGAGTTTAAACTTGTTAATATCCTTCTTAAACTCTGTTGCTTCAAAATGGACACAATACTCCAAGTGAAGTCTGGCTAGAGCAGAACAGAACGTTAATTACCATGACTTAACTCATGATCTGCACACTGTGCTTCTGTTGATGCAGCCTAACATTGCATGGGACTTTTTTAAGTTGCTGCATTGCATTACTGACATGCTTAGGCTGCGTATGCTGTTAGCGACAGATACAGACATAAGTCCAACTTATGCCTATGTACAGCCATTTTGGTCATTGGCATTCTTTTCCATCACCCTCCCAACTCATCCTTTAGTTGCTGCAGCTCCTCCACAGCCATTCAGTGGCTGATAGGGAGGCGGGTGTGTGTGTGTGTGTGTGTGTGTGAAAGAATTGTCTGGCTAAGTCCCTGTTGTTGTTGTTGTGTTGTTGTTGTTGTTTTTGTTGTTGTTGTGTACCTTGAAGTAATTTCTGACTGATGGTGCTCCTAAGGCAAGCCTGTCATGGGGTTTGCTGGGGCCGAGAGTGTCTAATGCGCCCAAGGTTACACAGTGGGTTTTCATGGGGAATCGAACAGTGGTCTCTAGGGTTGTAGTCCAGTGCTCAAACCACTACACCGGAGCTTTCCAAACTTTTCATGTTGGTTACACTCTTTTTCAACATGCGTCATTCTGTGACACAGTAATTCAGTTTTCTAGCAAACCGGAGGTACCTAGAGGGGTATCTAGGGTGGGGAAAGGCAGCTTCCCCAATCCTGGCCTGCTGCCATCGCCCTCACCAGGAAAGGCCCCAGCGAGAGCGACGGCAGGGGGAAAAACAGCCTACTCCCACCTTGTCCTTGCCCACTGCCGTCACTCTCGCCGGAGAAAGGCTTCAGCAAGAGCGACAGCAGCGGCCCAGGCTCGGGTGGGGTCGGTCTTTCTTGACTGGGGAAGCAACACATCAACACACTACAGGTGACACATTAATGTGTCAAAACACACCATTTGGAAAGCCCTGCACTACACTATGTTGGCTCTCTTACTTTCTCATATTGTTCCATGATGATGGGGAACTGTGGGAAATTTAACTTTAGAGGAAGAAAATGTTGAAATATTCACTTTCTTTCTCCCTTTCTGTCTGACTCTCTCTCTCCTTCTCTCTCACACTCACCTGCCCCTTTGTCTCTCAGCTGAAGGGGTGTTACCATTAGAAGCTCTGATGAATACCTTATTTAGAAATGTAGAGAGACCTCTAACCATCAGAATATCCCCTCTTTGCCAATGTCCCCTATTTTTGGGGGGGACCCCTAACCAACCATTCTGGATGATTATTGACATATGTCTAACAAAATGATAGTCTTTTACGTTCAAATAGGTTTCAGGTATCTAAGTACTTACAATTCTGTGGCTAAATGAAGCCCTGGTTGGAACTGATGTGCACCCAAATTCCTCACACTTCTTCCCTGACTCCTGAAATATGCCAGTTATAGTCTTCCATGCATAAAAGTTCAGATGCATTAAGCTACAGGACCCTCCCCTTAATCCTATATTTTCACTAAAAAAACTGTAAAGCTTTTAAACACGTGTGCAAAACTAACTTTAAAATTTAATAGCTGGGACTGTTTTTAGGTTCATCTATAAAGAATGTAAATCTCAACCTTCAGCTGAATTATCTAGTGGCACGTATACCTCGCTCTTCCTTGCATCCACAGTGGCTGTCAGAAAACAGCTTGCATTAGGACCCAAGGGAAAGCTGGAATAAACTACTCATGTTTTGCTTCTATTTATAGTAGGCGCGTGTCTACCCTCCTTGTCATTCTTTTCTTAGCATCAGGCTGGACTGGCTCAGCTATCAATTATCCATGAAGCTAATGACAATATGAGCAAAGCTAAGGGAAGCAGGTGCTCAGAGGAGGAGTGTGTGTGTGTGTGTGTGTGTGTGTGTGTTGGCGAGTTTAGGGAGACAAAGGGAAGAAAATCTGGTGGAGAAGACAAAGCAAAATGCCTTTCCCTCCCACAACTGGCTCCTTTATTGATTGCCAATCACAATTACTAATTTAAACAATTCCAGAGCAATGTCGCAGTGACTGTCTCTGGTTTTAATTCCTCCCTTTGCCTCGAAATCTCTATCATTTATCTTGATTCTGAAAAGCAATCAGGCGATATCACCTTTCAGCACCCACTCCTTCTCCCTATCTCAAGTCAGGTTTACATTCAGAAAGCCTTCAATAACAGCCACAGACCCACCCCTCAGATTTCAGCATTTTTAAAAATCAGATTTCAGTGTTTTATTTGTTTGTGAGCAAAGGTGTGCTCAGGTTTCAGTCTATGCCAGGAACTAGACAGAGGGAGGGTGACTTTGCTAGTTGTGTCAGACTATTAGGTATTTTCCATTCAATCAGCCATTCTGCCTCAAAGATGGGGCTAGCAGGGACTGTTTTATAGTGATTCCAGTCCATCAAGAAGGGGTGAGTTTAGAAGGTGGTGCTTGGAGTCTCATCTTTGACATCCTGGCTGTTGATCTGTTGGGGTCTTTCAGAGTTCCAGATCCCCAGCCCCCTAAGGTGTATCAAACTGGGCTGAGAGGCTGCCTGGAATTTAGGTGATTGCTGCCAGCAGAATGCCAGACCTCTTTCTTTTCTTATTCTATGGAAACTTCTACTCTTCTACAGTTCTACTACTAAATCAGGGTCTGGTGTCACTAACAGATTGGTTGAGTATAACTAAAGTCAAATAATACAGAGGAGTTCTCAGTGAACTGAAAGGCAGAGCGGGAAGGAGGAAACCAGCCTGTACTGGATGGAGTTGCAATCTCCTTGTACGTTCAAGTCCACAGTTTTAGTGTACTCAGTGCTGAACCTGGATGCCCAGGTTTACTGCAGTGATCAGGAATACATTTGTATGCTGAAGGCTAGTGCACTAATAGTGTTCATTCCTGGATATGTGTGATCTCCCTATGATGAGATTATATCTCATAATGTAATGCAGTGTGTGTGGAGCTTTCAGTATTCAGAAACTATTGGGCAGCCACAGAATTCTGTAGCCAGACTGATGGTGGTCAGTTATAGGAGATATGTGACTTAGTACAACAGCTTCACTAGCTGCTATTATGGTTGTTGGTGCTGCTGCTGTTGTTGTTACTATTATTTACACTTCTATCCTGCCTTTCCTCTAAGAAAGTAATGCCTCAATAATAATGTCATTGAAAACAAGTTGAACTTTTTTTTTAAAAAAAATCATCACTAAAAACAAATAAGTGATAATACCATTCAAATCAATAGGAAATAAGCATCAGAACATTTTCCAAGGTCAGTATGAAACCAAGTGTCTTCTCAGCCTTTCTAAAAGTAGACAAAATGGAGATTGATCACAGCTCTGTGAGGATCGTATTCCACACTCTGGAAGCAACACAGGAGAAAACTCTCTTTCATGTACCCTTCTACTTATGGGTTTCCCTTGCTTGAGTCTCAAAAGAACCTTTACATCAGGACACGTTCATAATGAGGCAGACGGTGCTTTAGATAATCAGACCCCAAAATGTTCATGGCAGAGCAGGGGGAGGGAAAGTGTGGCCCTAGGGACATGTAGAACCCCTGAGCTTTCTTTTACATCCTCCCAAGAGTCCCTTGAAACCCCCAGATCCCCTCTCAAGTTTTTTTGCCCACATTTTGGGCCCCAGATGGGTCCAAACTGCCATTAACATGTGTCAGTTTTAGCTCCTTTCCCTCTTCTACAACTGAAGAAAATCAATAAAAATGGCCTAAATCTCAGAATTGGAAGTGACGTGATGTCACTTTTGATCACATTGGAAATGCTACTGCAGGACTGGAAATGGCCCCTGCCCCCTTTACAGGAGTATTCAACAGGATTCCTTTACAGGAGTATTCAACACGAGTATGGTGTCTAGATCAAGGGAGGTACTGGTACCACTCTACTCTGCTTTGGTTAGACCTCATCTTGAATACTGTGTCCAGTTCTGGGCACCCCAATTCAAGAAGGACATGGTCAAGCTGGAGCAAGTCCAGAGGAGGGCGAGCAAAATGGTGAGAGGCCTGGAAGCCATGCCCTATGAGGATAGACGTAGAGAGCTAGGGATGTTTAGTCTGCAGAAGAGAAGGTTAAGAGGGGACATGATAGCCATGTTTAAATATTTGAAGAGATGCCATGTAGAGGAAGGAGAGGGCTTGTTTTCTGCTGCTCCAGAGACCAGGACAAGGAGCAATGGATTCAAGCTCAAGGAAGGAAGATTCCACTTGATCCTCAGGAAGAACTTCCTGACAGTCAGGGCTGTCTGGCAGTGGAATCTGCTGCCTCGGAGTGTAGTGGAGTCTCCTTCCTTGGAGGTTTTTAAGCAGAGGCTAGATGGCCATCTGTTGGGAGTGCTTTGAGGGTGTTCCTGCATGGCAGGGAATTGGACTGGATTGCCCGTGTGATCTCTTCCAACTCTACATTTCTATGATTCTATGATTCTGTGATTTCAGCTTAGCCTCCTCTAGAAAACAATTGGCAACCAGTGCAGGTCTTTCAATATTTGAATGATACAATCTCAGTGTTGTCTGCTGATTAACTTCATTTAGCTTAGCTGCTACATTTTGTACCAATTGTTCTGTTCCCAGGTACAATTAATAGTTATGGTAGAGCCATGCACACTTGGGACTCAAGGCTATTTGAAATATGTCTTCTCCCATATGAGCCTGCTTGAGCTTTAAGAACTTTGATGAAGGTTCTTCTTTCAAGGTCTCTGCTTTCAGAAGCATATTTAGAGAGAATGTGAAAGAAGGTTTTCTTGGTGGTGCTCCCAGGCTATGGAACTCCCTACCGAGTGGAGCCAGGTTGACTCCCTCTCTGTTGTCTTTCTGCCAGCAGACACAGACCTTTTCATTCAGAAATATTTCTGGCAATTAATCAGAGTTGTGGAAACAGCTTTTAATCAAGTGGGTGCTCTTATTTCTTATAGCAATGTGTTTTTAACTGTTCTTTTAACTGATATATTTAATATCTTAGAACTACTGAGTTCCCAATGGCCTGTTGAAACAGAAAAGGCTTCACTTGCCACCAGAAGGACACCATGGAGAGGATCAGCCTAGCCTTTCTAGGAAAGAATTTCCAGAACTGAGGAACAGCCACCAAAAAGGCCCTCTTCCATGTTTCCACTGAATTTTTTCATGTTTCAACTTCATGGACCAGGACTAGCCAAGACATTTTGCTGCCTGAGGTGGATGGAACCATGCTCTCCTTAGCTGACTAGATTGAGAGTTGAATTTCTTAGGTTTTCAGCTCACTTTGTCTAATGGTAGGGCTGGCAGAATCATACACAAGTCACCACCTTCCATTCCTGTAAAGGCAGGTAGAATAACACTTACCTTCAGGATCATCTTGTTTCAGAATTCCATTAGACCCTTATTCATGCAGACTTCCCAGGGATAAAAGACAAAAGTGATGCTAGGAAAAATATAAAATCCATTATGGCCGAGTATCTCAGCAACAGGAGATCAGAGCCAGTGAAAGAACTTTCTCAGCAGTGAGTCAAAAGCAATTTTAGCCATTCAATTTCACCTGAAGATTGGAATTTTTTCACAAAAGGAGTAGCAAAGTGGACTTCTGCTGAGGCTAGGAACATTTCTCAGTGTGTTTGTTTAGATATCCTTCATTTTATGAGTCCTTCTTCTCCTATTGTTTTTTTTTTTGGTAAAAAATATTTTAATTTGATAATTTTTAGTTTCCTTTGGCTTATTTTTGTGCAACAAATGGTTTTAATAGAATTTGTTTGCACTGATAGTAGTCAAGAAGGATAAACATTTTAACATCATTAGTATAGTTAAAGAGATTTGAGACAGATAAGGAAAGGAAGATACCAGCAACTCAGAACTAATTATGACAAGTGTTTATCATTTGGATACTTCCTTCTTTTGCTGCTGGGAGTCTTAACAGAGGTGCTCTGTACAAATGGAAACAAAAGATATCTATGGCTAAGTTTTTCTTTTTACAGCAGCTCAGGTTCTGTTAGTACCACCTGCTACTTTAATCTCCTTTCCAAGTGAAGGATTGTGACTGACATACGTATACATGGAACACGCACTGGCTGGACATGCATCATTTAAAGAGAATCCTCCCTTGCCCCTGATCAGCTTGCATGCTGTTTCTTCCAAAGGCTGGCCTCAGATGCTCTTTTGGATGACTTAGGAGAGTTTTTGTGGTCACTAGTTTTTGCTGTTGTTTATGTCATCCTTGCTAGTTCAGTCTGAGGGGTTAAGCTAGGGGTGAAGCAGGCAAACAGGAGGGACACTCCATTTGCCTTCTGTTACAAAGCTAGCCTTTGCATTGTTAAAAATCCTTGCTTGAAAGATATGAATGCAGGGTGCTTGGATTTTTTACACAAGCATGGAAAGAAGCCGTGCGACTGCAAATTTGCCATGTCAAGCTCTTTGGATGATTGGTAAGTGTAAGTCTCTCTGTCTCTATATTATCTTTTGTCACTCAACTTAATGACTTGTATGGTTGCCAAAGCAATTAAAAATATAGGACACATTGGACGCCCTAAGAAAGGGACATCCATTGTGTTCTAAGCAGAGTAAAGTGTGGCAGTAAAGTATAGCAGCTGCTTACTGTGGTACTGAAATTTTGGCATAATAAGGAATGCATTATGATAAAGGGAATTCTTTGGAAAACAAGAGAAACTTAGTGGCCATCTTAACAGAAATATTAAAGTATTAAGACAAGACCACATCTAGGCGGGTTTTATTTTGGGGAGGAATTACAAGACTGAACTGAATGAGAATCTTCCTCATGTATGTCCCAAGAAGTTCCAAAATAAATGGAATCACTTCCAAAGGAATGCACACTTTCAAATAATGCTGCCTTCCCTGTCATGGGGCACTGGCTCTCCTTTGGGTTTTAGTATAAATTTGAAAGGAGCTGTACAAGGTACTGAACCTATTTTGGGGCCAGCAGTCACATCTTGGATAGCTTGTTTAAAGTTCAGACTGAACCCTAGGACAGATTCATTGCCCCATTGACATGGAAGCCACCAGCCACAGCTTCTTTAAAAGCTGATCGTGACTTTCATGTCCCCTCTGATGTTCACAGAGACCTCCTATATTTCCTGATTTTCAGTAAAACAAATGGGATAGACCTTGCAGGCAGATGAAGAATCCTAAAGAAAAACTTAAGATGTGTATTGTAATGACTGTTTGCACTATAGTAAATTGACAGATCAGGATGGGACCTTGCATGTTTCTCATAACTTCTATATTGTTCAATCATACACTTTGGGTTGGTTTTTTTTTTTTGGCATAGACATTCCACTCCTTAAAGTTGACTAAAAATTGTCTGTAGCTCGAGATATTAGTGAGTTGCCTACTATTCTGCTTGTGGCTGTCTCTTAAAATATTTGCAAATGTGCCTTTTAAACCGCTTCTCCATATTCGGTCAGTTCCTCTGTGCTTCTTTTATCAAGAGAAGCAGCTCTTAGAAATGATGTCAGGTGTAGATAAGAAGTCATGAGTTAGAGGGCCTGACCAGAATGTAACTGCATTTGATTTTCCCAACTCAGTGATATCTCTTTATAAGATAGGAATAAGGTGGCTGTCATATTAGTTGCTGTGTGCTGTAGTCTCAAAGAAATGCAAAACTATGAGAAGCTCTCACATGCTGAGGAATGAGATATGGATTCTACAGTATGTTTTCCCATGGTGCTGTATTATCCACCTTTCCTGGTTGCAAATGTAATGTTGCATTCAGACAGCAACTTCTCCCATTGATTTTGGCTCTGTCAGGAAAAAGGTGATAGCATTGTTCTGATTACATTTATGACTTGTAGCAACACTGATATATTTTACAGTTGTATAGAAAAACAGTGGCCCACAGACCACAAGCAGCTCTCAGCCTAACCATACAGAATCACAGAATCATAAGAATTAAAGAGTTGGATGGGCCCCATAGGCCATCGAGTCCAGTCCTGTGCTCAATGCAGAATCTCCAGCTAAGGTATCCCCAGGAGGAAGCTGCCCCTCCATCATGTCCCCCAGTCTTCTCTTCACCAAGCAGCACATGCCCAACTCCTTAAACCTTTCCTTATATGTTTTGTTTTCCATACTTCATATCATCCTTGTGGGCCTTTTTTGAACCCATTCCAACATGTTTGTTTCCTTCTTAAAATGAAGTGCCCAGAATACAGTATTCCAGTATATGGAACTCTCAGGTTAGCCACTTTTCCCTGCACACTTATTAAAGCACCTGATGTTGAAATTAATAATTAGGCACACACATGCATATATGATTTCCAAACTGGATCAATAGTACTTATATTTAATCTTGTGCTGAACAATTTAATGGTCTTTAGAATAATCAATAGTGCACTGAAACCTTCTTAACCCCTGCAAAAGATGACAAATTAATTTAATAATAGTCAAACAATTTTGTTTCTTAGGGAGGAAATAAAACATGTGACATACCTATCTGCAACTGTTAAAAAATTTAGACTATTCTCTGTTTTGGACTCAAAACTCACTTGCTAAAATGTTGAAAACTGATTATATTGATTTTATGAATCCTGCTATTTTTATGAGATCTCTGTGTTCATTGCTATATGTTTCTGATGCTTTGCTTCCTCCTTCCTATTTTAACTTTAACTCGACTGTGTGCACAGTTAGTGCTTTCTTCTCCATCTGTCTCACTCTTTTTCTCCTTCTATCTCTCCTTCTCCTTCTTCTCCCATGCTCACAACTCCCCCCTGCTCTCCTCTCCTCTTTCTTTTTAGCCTTCATTTTCTCCCCACTTGCTTATTTTTCTCTTACATGCCCCACTGCTCCCTTCCTGCATGCACATTGTCTCACTAGATGGTGCACCATGGACTTCCTCTTCCTGCTCCTCCTCCCTTCCCTCATTTTCTTTGCTGTCCTGGCTGTTGTGCATGTAACTTCCAGCTACCCATCACCCTATGGAGGCAGCAAAAGAGAGAAATGGTTAATAAAACACCAAAACCTCATATCATTTCCCACAAATGCCATCAAAATTACATGAAATTTCATTTGGAGAAAAGGTACTTTACATTCTGGCTTACGCCATTGCCACACGATGACTCTCTTCTGTGTCATCCTGTCGCAATCCCAGCAAAACTGGGAAGGGAACACAAGGGCAATACACACCCAGCTGGCTGCTTGCATAAGGGAGCCTGAGAGATATGCTCTTTCCCATGCTGCACTGGGCAAGGAAGCACCTCCATTGCGCTTCTTGGCGCTCCACAAAGCCGAAAGCATGGGAGCATCGGGCAATCATGGTGCTTAATGGATTTTTTCTGTTAAGTGAATATCCCATGATCACGAAGTGTGTGGATGTGATGGCTGCGGGACCATGACAACGTTATGCAAAAGCACGACCCACAGACCACTGCCATTATGTCCCCAGTGCAGGACTGTGATGCCATGTGGAAATGGCCTCAAAGAATTTAAAAATGTGATTTACAGAATTCTGCTGTCTGAGAGCTACCATTTGAAATGGCTGAAATAGCTGTTGATTTGGTATGCCACCCACATGGATAATCAGCCTTTAGATGGTATTGAGACAGTCCTCATCTTGCTTACTTGTAAATACATATACTCCCTAAACACTACAGCTAGAAGCACTCTAAAGCAAACTTCTCCTAATTTATTTAATCCTACAGTGATTGTATCTGAATCTTTTTCCTGGAAAAACACATTCAAGTACCAAAGTTACTTGGCAATCACTCAATTTTCTTTAAACTTAACTGCTTATTCCTGATGTTTATCTTTGCTACTTCTTTATTTATCTAATTTATATCCTACCTTTTTTCCAACTTGGGACCCACAGTGCCTTGCAACAAGGTTAAAACAAGATACAAGTAATAATCCAAAGGGGAAAAAAATGTTGCAAAACAATTAAATTAGCTATCACATTAAAAGACCAATAATTGGAAATTATATATATGTGTGTGTGTGTGTGTGTGTATGTATATATATGTGTGTGTGTGTGTGCGTACATTAAAGGTAACACTGCTTCAGTTGGAAATGATAATTATTCACACATTTTAGCAATAAAATGAAATGACAACATAAAAACAAAAACAGGAGAAGCTGTTGCAAGGCTTCACGCTTTACAAAATTGTATACTGTTTTAATCTTTTGTGTTTCTGTCTTGCAGCCTGAAGATGGGTAAAATGTCTTCCTCTGTAGTTTGCTAGCAGTTTTGGCAAAGGCTTGGAGGAAGTAATAAAACACTCCTGTTATTTCAAGAGAGAACTGTTAGGAGAATTCAAGCTTCTGTTATGAGAACAGTTGTAATGTTGGTCATCTTGTGTGTTGTCGGTACAATAGGTCTGTAATGCATCATTCTGACAGACCTCTTCTCAAGGACTTTGGAAACAAAAAATGTGTTAAACTGTAATTGCTCCTCTGCATTGGCCATGCTACTCAGAAGTACCTTTTATATTTAATGAATGGTATAAAAGTACTGAAACAAAATGTAACCACTTTCCCATTCTTTAGGGTGTTGTCGGAAAAGAAATATTACTTATGAGAGAACTACAGAGGTAGAAACATTAATTTCCCTAGAACTTTTAAATAAAATTCCTTTTCCTTTCTTTTCCTCTTCTCTGTAAGTTGCTTTAAAAAAAAGCTAATTGCATGAATGCAGTTCACATGGAGATTGGGTTGTGGTTGTGCAAACAGCAGCTTCTAGAAAGCCTGATCTGCCTCAGGACCACGTGATGATAAGAAAGGGAATGTTTAACCTTTTTCACTCCTTACTGTAGTCCTAAAACAAACAGGCAAACAGACAAACAAACAACTTAGCAGTTGGTAACTGGTGTTTGGAGTTCAAAGCAAGACTGTCCTGAACCTACTACAGTCCTGTCTACCTACATCAGAGCTTTCCAGACTTTTCATGTTGGTGACACACTTTTTAGACATGCATCATTTCACGACACAGTAATTCAGTTTTACTAGCAAACCGGAGGTTAAACTAACCCTTATAATAATATATAATATTATTATTTTGTTATATTATATTATTCATTATATTATTATTTCATTATTTCATTTCATGATAATAGTGAAATGTATGGGAATACAATATATCTTGTGAAAACCCTTCATATATTTTTAAAAATATATGATTTAGAAATAATAAAATACATTTCCAAGATTGTAGGCGGCATACCTGCACACTTCATGTGACACACTAATGTGTTGCAGCACACCATTTGGAAAACTCTGACCTACATCCTTACCTCCTCCTCATCTGGTTGTATCAACTTTGAGTACGGTTCTGTTGTTTCTGCCAGTTTAGCATTTTGCAGCATGTTGTATCACATACGTTGAATGTATTTTGGAACTGCTTGTGCACTCCTCTTTTGCATCCCTTTGTGTGTGTAATTTTGTGTTTTATCAGTGTTTTTGTGCTCATTTAGTGTTTGGTTGCCTTGGATTTTGTATATCATAATTTTGTAACTATACAATTTATTTCAAATGTTTTATAGTTGTGTGCCTTCATAGCATTTGGTTATTGTTTGTTTGTTGACTTCTGTCTCCTTTTGTGATTTGTATCCTACTACAGTAGGGCCAAAATTCAACATGGTCAAGCATAGTGTTAGGAGTTTTACATGTGGAGCTCTGGTATGGCTTCCCATGTCACAAGCAGGAGTGGTTTGTTTCAGCTCTTTGTCACAGTTGATGGAGCCACTGCCGGGAAGCCAATGGCCTTGTTTAGGACATCACTGTAGCTGGAAGCAAAATCATCATCTGCTGGAATGGTTTGTGCTTTGAGCTTCTTTCCTTCTCTAGTGCCTTCCTCTCTATCGTCTTGTGAGGGTGGTTTAGCCTTGTAGGGCAGAAAGACTACTGTCTTTCCATCTTTTTGTTCTGGCTATTATTTTTGTTTTGGCAACTATTGAACCATTCCACATTTTTCTTCTTGAAACAGTACAGCCACTGAAGAGATCGCTCCTTTCTTTTGGCCACAGCAACAAATGACCAGCCAAATTTAGGAGGCATTTGCCTTGCTGGAGCTGTTGATTGCTGTAGGTGGTGTGGCCAGCTAGAAGGGCCTGAGGAAGCTTCCTTTTAAATGCAAACAGCAGCTTTGGAAGTGCAGATTTTATTGGAAACTTGGAAGGGAGAGGTAGGGACCCAAGGCTGCTCAGTCTTTCTTGAGGTGGCAATTTATGTAACGAAGAGGACGCCTGTTTATTTCATTCATGGCATCATATCTAGTTTCATCCACAGTTTTGCAGAGAGTTTCAGATTATAGACTCATACAATCATGGGGTTATAAGGGATCAGATGAGCCATCTAGCCCCCTTCCTTGCCATAGAGGAATATACAATGAAAGCACTCATGAGAGGTGATTATCCAGCTTCTTTAAAAATGTCCCAAGACTACCCTCCTAAGTTAGTCTATTTTACTGTAAGTTTGGTATGACTTGCTTTTCAGAAATCCATTCTAGCTCTTAGAAATTGTAGCATTCCTTCTCAAATACTAATAGTTTGACTATTTAATAATCTGTTCTAGAACCTTTCCTATATCAACATCAAGCTGACTGGTCGGTAGTTGCTCAAGTCCTTTCCCCCCTTTTTTGAACATAAGGACAATGTTTTCCCTCCAATCTGCTGGAATCTCTTTTCTTGTCCAAGAATTCTCAAAGATGATCAACAGTGGCTCTGATATTATGCCTGCAAGTTCCTATAGTATTCTTTCATGCAGTTCATTTGGCCCTGGTGTTAACCTGATTTCTGGGGGTCCCGGGAGGGACACCTAAATGCGCTCTAAATTACAAAGTTGGGAATTAGCAAAGAGCACAAGCTAGCACTACGAGAGGCAGGGTAACGTAGCGAGATCTTTTACCCAGAGTCTACAGGATCAGGCCGAGTCAAGGAGCAAACAGATGTAACTAATAATAACTGTTTTTATTCATATATAGTCAAACACGTGTATGCAACACACTCACACAGAGAACTATAGAAATAAAGGTTGGAGTGGTATAGAGGGTTTTAAGAGGAGGCTTGGTTTGGGAAATACTGCACCTGTCCTGAAGCCCGGAAAGTCTGAAGAAAAGGGTCTGTTGGAGTAGAGATCTCAGCCCAAGAAGCAGAGGGGAAGGCTCGCTGAACAAAGCGACAGCGAGGCGGGATGGAAGCCAGGAGCGATCCGATGAAGCGCTCAAAGTCAGGGGTTCTTGTAGGGGAAAATGCGGCCGCAGGCTAGTCCATTCTCAGGGACAACAATGAGTTTTGGGCTGGAGACAAAGCCTCCGAAACGTCAGTGATTTACATGATTGAGTTAAGACCAAATTGGGAATAGAGTAGCCAATATGCAAACACAGAGTGCTTGACAGTTCAGTATTCGGCATGTCAAGCGGCCTGCTCGGGGCAGGGAGTCCTTTGTAAGTAGTGTGCATACGTAATGTGGTACTTGCCTTGAGGTCTTCTGAAGCAGCAGTCTGGCTATTTCTGGCCTGCCTGTATTAGTTTCAGTGATTTGCGACCATGCCTGTATGTGTGCTTGTCCGGGGGCCTCGCAAGCACGTGGAGAGGAATAGGTAAAGGAGGCCAAATTATTGATTTCAAATGATATCTAATATCCCACGAGCTTGGGCTAGAAACTGCGGTAACACTGGAGACTTGAATTCCTTTAGAATAAAGCTAGGTATTCCTTTACTATCTCTTTACTTATCCAAGACCAAAGTCTCCTTACTGCATCTTTTCTTCCATTTTCACTGGTTTCATTTTGGGAGAAGACTGAGGAAAAAACAGCATTGAACAGTTCAGCCTTCTCTCTGTCCCCCAATGGCATTTCACCATCTCTTCTCTGCACTGCACCTTGTTATTCCTTTTGCTTCAGACTTAGCCCAACCCCCTCTCCTTTTCAAATTATTTTTAATCTCTAGAGGAAGAAAAACACGTTTGTTGAATATTGAGAAACCCTGATGCAAAAAATCCTGGACTAACGAGAATCTTTGCAGTTTAGGACTTACTCTGCACAAAATTTGCACCTGCTTGTATAAACAGTATTCTCTGCTCAAGAAAAGAACATTTTCTGTGCAGAAAATAATAATTCTACACATTTTTTATGGGCAGAAAATGCTGTTTCCTATGTAGAAAATGCTGTTTTCTGTGCAAACTACCACCTACAAATTTTGTACAGAATAAGCCCCCAATTGTGAATAGTCATTGGAAACTGTGTGATTTTTGACATCTTCCTTACAGTGGGAAGAAAATTTCTGAAATGACTCATTGCTTTCTTTGAGAAGAAAATTAGTGAGAAGTAGAGAAAATGAATGGCAAAGAAAATTAGTGATATCCTTAGTGGTATTGCAGTCAACAGCCCATCAAGGGACAGGGGACCTAAGGGGACAAAAAAGATTCTTCTAGGCTCTAGAAAATGTACTGCTTCCATTCTGGCTTTTCTCTCAAACTGGTCCTTCCATCCCTGGCTTGACAACTAGCTTGCCGCTAGCTTGCCGGTTCTTCCGACGTATCTAAACTAGCGGCAATGACTTTCTTGATTGACAATGAACTCTTTTCAGTGGAGGTTTTTAAGCAGAGCTGGATGGCCATCTGTCAAGTATCTTCAGCTGTGGATTTCCTGCATCAACAAGTGTTTGCATGAGATGGCCCTTGAGGTCCCTTATAACTCTACCATCCTGAGATTCGGTGATCTTTGTCATCATTCTGCTCCATGAGAGCATTGTGTTTACTGAAAAAGCTGCATTGCCTGATGTACTTAAGTGTGAGATGTGGTTTTCAAGAATAATAGAAAAATCCACAGGCTCAGTTGCTCTCTGTTTCGTTTGCTTGCTCATTTATTCATTGAATTTCTACACTGAGCTCTCATCCAAGATGATATACAGTCATAATTCTACTTATTTTAACACATACATTTGTTTGTAACTTGCAGTTGGGAAAACAAATATGATTTGAGTAAAATAAATTTCTGAACGTTTAACATGTGAAGGGCTTCATTTTCAGAGGATACTTAACTCATCTTTTTGTCTTTTTATTTTGGCTATTACACATCTCTTGAGGCTGTGGATTCCAGCTGCATGCAATATAAATAACCCAAATTATTGAACATGGATTTAAAGCGAACAAACGAAAAAACAAATGCATGCCAGTTCATATTTTTGGGTGATAAAAACAGTTGCATAGGATTGTTGGAAGAGTTCTTATTTGCAGAACAATATAAATAAGGTTGGAAGAGAAGTGCTAACACAATTATTTGTTGTGCTATAAGGGACAATTTTGAAAGGGGAGATTTTAGAATTAGTCTAATCCCTTTTGGGTGAAGATCTATGCACTTTTTGAGTTTATTTATTTTCAGTTGTATCCTGCTCTCTCTCCAAATAGCTTAGAGAAGTATCTGTGATCCCAAGTTTCATGCTCACAACAATCCTACGGTATCTCCCTTATGCTAAAAGGTAGTGAGCACTCGAGTTACCCAACAAATTTTGTAGTGTGAAGGGATGCAAATTCATTTCTGCCCTAGAATGTTATAGTGCTATTATTCCACTTTTAACATTCTATGGAATCCTGGGGTTTAGGAGGGGCCTTGATAAAGTCCAGCATTCAGATCACTATACCACCCTTTTTTCTTTGTTAGAGAGTGATAAAAATGTATTGAATGTTGTGTTTCATATTTTGACTGAAACAAGGTCAGTTTTCAGCACAAGCCTTTAGGGGAGATTCATGCAGTTAAACATGCTGTTGATTTTTAAAGACTAAAATACTGCATACTGACTACTCATTGTTTCAGGCCAACAGTGGCCAAATCCAGCCCCCTCTGTGAATCTGTATCACAGATTACAACTCCCACTTTGAATTTGTACCACCTTGAGTTAGTATCATTGTAACCTGGTAAGAAATAAAGAATGAACATGTGTCTACCAATAGTTATTTCAGTTTTGCACATACCAGGTTTGGTGGTAAGTTCCTTGGTCGGGAAAGATACTCTTACCTTGGAGCTACCTGGCCAGGGATCAACTGCTCCAGAACATAGAAAGTTACTTTTAAAGTAATTAGCTACAGTTTTAGTCTAGACTCCAAAAGTAGTTAGATACTATTATCATTGCTATCTTAAAAACTCTCTGCTTTACCAGTTTTTGAAAATAACTATGATCGCCAGAATCTTCTGTTGTGGTCTATGTTTTGTAACTTTATGTATACTTAGCTATGTAGCAGAGGTACTAAGTAACCCTGTGAATGAATTGAAAAGATGCATAACAGGACAACGAGAAGAGTGTCCTGATGAGCATCAGGCTCTATTGATGCTCATTGGCACTTCCTAGCTGGGTCCTGATGAACAAAGGGACCAACGTGCATGAGTTCCAATGCTCATCGCATCCTATTGTTAATTGGTTCCAGTGTCCTTCAATCACTTTCCCACCTCCCTTAGATAGTAAAGTAATGGCAGTCCCTTACTGGATACAGGTGTTATTGAACTTCCCAGTTCTAATTCCCACAGACTTAAGTCCCCAAAAGGATTATGGCTGTAATTTTAAACTATATTCAGCCCCCCACCAGTTGCTAGGGTTAGGGGCGCAGGACCTCAGCAAAAGTGGAAAAATCTCAGATACCAAAATATGTGTGTGTGTGTGTGTCTGTGGGAAGGGGGCTGAGGCATGATGGCGAGAATGGACACTAAGGGTCCAAACCAGGTCAGGGGAAGAAGAAAGAAATGGAGTGGGTTGGCATGGTGGCCCGATGCGTCCTGTCTCTCACCCTTCTCCTTTCTTGGGTATGGGGGTATCATTGGGAGAGGTTTGTTGTGCTGAGATTGGACTGTGAGCCATCCTTAGTTGGCCAGGAAGTGGCTGCTGCTGGTGGTGGAGGACCGGAGGAGGATTTTTAAAGGACTGCACAACCTGATTAGAGCTGTCGAGAGGGAAGGTTCCCCAAAAGTGAAGCACCTGAGGTTAGGGGGGCAGGGGTTGGAGAAACTTGCAAATAATTAAATCTGTGAAAGTCAAACCCACAAATGTGGAGGGCTGACTGTATATTAAAAATCTGAATGTTAGAAGCTACTGGCCTATGCAGTTCAGCATGAAATTTTCCTTCATTCACTTTTTCATCACTTCAGTCTCAACCAAGAGAGTTACCATGCATAGTATGCATGTTAGTTGGTAGGATTCAATGACCTATGGGTCTTTTCACCTCTATTATTTATGATTCTGTGAATCATATGATATTTCTCCTCCAGCATTTATTTAAAAGTAAATAAAAAATTATAGTAGTACTGCAAAAGTGATAAAGTTATTCCATGCTAAGTTATGATTGTAAAATAATGTAGCTTTCCCTTTATTATTGGAAGAAGAAATTTATTACAAGGAACTAGCTATCTGTAAACATTGGTCTGTGGGTGTGCGTAATTAGTGGCAGTTGAAGTTGTATGTTGTTTTCCTCCTTTCTGTTCTTCTAATAAAGGATTTTTAGAAGATTTGGAAATACTGTACCAGGTAACCGGAAATATTTCCAAGGCAGTAAATCAATAAGACTGGGTGATCTTTATGTGAAGCTTCCATAGAGAATAAAGTGTGAAATAGCTGAAGTACTGATGAGGCAATGTGATATATCCTGACAAACAGCAGCTGCTCCTGATGACTGGAAAATTGCTAACTTGATGTCTGTTCTCAAACAATAGCCACGAGAGAACTTGGAAACCCTAGACAGGAAATGCTCTTCTGCTTCTGGCTGGGATTACAACTATAACTGAGATAAAAAACTCAAAGAGGGCAAAACTACCTTAATACAGTATCTGAAGTAAGGTTTTTTTTTTCTGGACAGTCTTGGCTTCTGTACACTGTTGTGATTCATGTACCCAAACAAGAATTAATACACTGAAGGAATATTCATGTTCTTGTATAACCCGTTTCAGGACTGTCCAAGGCCATGGAGTCCAAAGGGCCAAATGAGTCTTTCAGAAACTTAAGCCAAAACACTGAGATCTGGCAAGCCTATATAAGCATAAAAGGTCTGCTTGAGGAAGAGTAGCACTTCCTTTTCATACAAATTCCACACTGCAGAGCCCAGTCTGAAGATACTGTGTTTCATTTTGCCTTTTTCATGCATCTGAAATGAGGGAAGAGACCTTACATCTAAAGCCTCTTCTTCCAGTTTCAGAAGAAACTTCCAGCTCCTGTTCTACCATCCATGTTCTCTTTCATTTGAAAAAGGATGTAAGACTTCATTCAGCTTAGCAGAGAGAGAAGGGTCCCCCTGAGAGCCTTGCTACCAACTTCTTTCTAGCTTTCTCTTTTTCCCAGATAAACTGCCACAGGAAGATGTTTTTTCTCTTAATGACCCCCGGCCCCAGGCAGCGGAGAAATGCACCGGTTGAGAAAGCTTTCCCCTCCTTGCAGAGGTTTGCATCTTAGCACTCTGTTGCAAACTGATGGTAGGGAAGGGCAATGTGAAGGGAGTGAGGACAGACAGGCAACACTGGAGGCTAGGGCCTTTCCAGACTACACTGTTATAGTGCTATTATTCCACTTCCAACATCTTATGGAATTCTGCGGTTTGTAGTTTCCTGAGGCCAAAGAGCTTTCTGGCTGAGAATTCTAAATGCCCCTCCCTCAACTGCGAACCCCAGGATTCCACAGGATGTTGAAAGTGGAATAATAGCATTGTAACAGTGTAGGGCAGAAAGACCCTAATTCTCTAGCCAGCAACAAGAAGAGTTTGTTGTTTCAATGTTATGTTACCTCAAGTTGACTCTAACATATGATGACCCTATCATAGGGTTTTCTTGAAAGATTTATTCATAGGTAATAGGAGGCTTGCCATAACCTTTGTCTTAGGCTGAGAGTGTGTGACGTGTTTATGGTCGCCCAAATAGGTTTCCATGATAGAGAAGGGGTTTGAACCCCATTCTGAGTCCTAGTCCAGCATGCAAACCATTGTACGCCACACTTGCTCAGGGATTAGGAAGTTTTTCCTCTTGGCCATTGTGGTAGAAAGGTTGGTTCTTTTTACTTTACTGCTTTGCCTAAAGTTGAGCAGTGACTGGGAAGCTGAATGACATTTCTCTGGTCTTATATAAATGTGACATTAAGTGAACAAGAGTGATTCTTTGCATTTTTTTGTGATGTAAATAGCAGTTACAGGGAAATCTGCAATTTCTAGGGATTGTGGAAGGTGGAGTGGGGAGGAGAGTTTAAGCTTTTCTCAGCCTAACTTACTCTGCTGAAAAAGAGAAAATGACCTCTTTGAAGGAGCAGTTTAGGGAGCTGGGTGTGTTAAGTCTGCAGAAGAGAAAGTTAAAAGGAGACATGATAGCCATGTTTAAATATTTGAAGGGATGTCACGTCGAGGAGGGAGCAGGCTTGTTTTCCGGTGCTCCAGAAACTAGGACAAGGAGCAATGGATTCAAGCAGCAGGAAAGGAGATCCACTTGAACCTCAGGAAGAACTTCCTGATGGTCAGAGCTGTCCAGCAGTGCAATATGTTGCTTTGGAGTGTGGTGGAGTCTCCTTCTTTGGAGGTTTTTAAGCAGAGGCTGGATGGCCATCTGTTGGGAATGCTTTGATGGGTGTTCCTCCATAGCAGGGGGTTGGACTGGATGGCCCCTGTGGGTCTCTTCCAACTCTATGATTCTATGATTGTAAGCTGCAGTTTGCATTGCAAGATGCTATTTTTTAAATTCAATTGCAGTGGGAGACAGAGTGGCAAATGTTGCCTGTTACCCACTGAAGCTGCATTAGTAGTACAGGGCCAGCCAAGTTATTTTGGCACGTATGATAAACTACATAAGCACTTCTCTACCTCTTGGCTGTAAAAATACAATATGTACAAATTAAATAACTAATGCTCTCTTCCTTTGTCGTAATATCTCAATGCTGCTGGTAGGGCCAGCTTGACCATGAAGTGCTTCAAGCTGCTATTTGCATTTTAAGGGTCATTTCTGTTGGTGCTTAATGCAAATAGCAAAATACAAATACTAGCTCAGGAGAATTTGTCACTCATGTTTGTGAGTCATTGCTGGCTGGATGCTATGGCCCTTAAAGAAGTGTTTCCCCAGAGGGTTTGTGCTGATATTTATGCCCATGGCCCTCTCTAGAGGCTTGCAGAAAACTATTGTCTATGTTTAGCATGTTAGTGTTCTCCTTAAGAGTGAGACACATGGAATACACATTTTACATCTAATTAAAATAACATCTATTAAAAAATCCTATGTACAGATGTATGTAATAAAGCCCACAAATATTTGTTTTTCAAATAAAATCTATTTTGAGGAGAATATGGAGTAGAGAACAGGCAGGAGGAATGGGATATTAAGCCCTCTCCACCAGTCTCTTGTTTTTTTCTGCTTGAATTCTGTACTTCTGCTGCTTCTCTCTGGTGTATGTTTTAAAATCTGTGAATGTGTCTGAAAAACAGATCATTGGAAAGCTGGAGAAAAGGTTAAGTAGCCCTTTCCCCAGACATTTCTCAGCTAGGCTAAATTAAGGTGGTTGGGGCTCTGGAGCAATCCACAAAATAGGGCTTCTTTTGTGCCGGTGAAAAAGCTCTGTTATTGGCACGGTGGCGTTGCACTGCAGTAAATCAGGCTTGAGAGTGCTGTCAGTCTATGAGCAGCCCTCCTATATGCTTGAGCCAATCCTGTTTATGTACAAGTGAGGGAATGGTTCGATCAATGAAAACAGTGGTGCTTGTCAGTGAAAGAACATGGTGACAAACTGAGGTCTTGCAAGGACTGAGGAAGGAGTTGCAATCACTTCTCTAATTATTACACTTAAGTATATTTGCCTGTTATATGTGTGTATGTGTATCTATCATCTATCTATCTATCTATCTATCTATCTATCTATCTATCTATCTATCTATCTATCTATCTATCTAATCTCTAGATGTATAAAGAGAGTAAGAGAAAGAAAGGTGGGCATATATACATATGTGTATATGCCTGAATACCTGGAAGGCATCAGATCCCATCTGACCTTGGAAGCTCAGCAGGGTCAGGCCTGGTAAGCACTTAGATGGGGGGTTGCCAAGGAAGATGCTTTAGGCCAGTGGTTCTTAACCTGGAGTCTGTGAAGCCCTTCTGCTGGAGACCAGCAGCAACAGCAGCAACATGGACCCAGCAGTATGGAGGCAGTGCAGATGTCAAAACTGTTCCCTGGTTTGTAAATGAGGAAGCAGTTTGGGCATGTGCATACACCTTCCACCATGCCCGTCTGCATCCACACCCCCTGCAGCCAGATCCCTGATGAAAGGGACCTAGTAGCAAGTTTGTCCATGCACCCAAACTGCAAACAAGAGAGCAGTTTGGGCACGCACACGTGCCTTCCACCATGTCCCTCTGTGTCCACATTCCCTGCAGCCATGTCCCTGATGAAAGGGACCCAGCAGCAGGCAGGTATGCCTACCCAAATAAATAAATAAATAAATAAATAAATAAATAAATAAATATTTGAATATTTAAATTTTGAGTTAAGTAACAAATTATATTTACAGCGGGGGCAGTAAAGGAAAACTTAAGAACCATGGCTGTAAGGTAGACTTCAGAAGAAGGTGAAGAGAAATGAGCTCTGAGTATTCCTTCCCTAAGAAAACCCCTTAGGTCAACAGGAGACTTCTTGAAGGTGCACCCCCTATATGTGCACGAGAATCCATAAGTCACACACACATAAATGACTTGCTGCAACTCCTGCAGAGTGTGGACTCTTTCATGTGACTTGTGGCTTGTGACTATACCTTTGTTGGTACGTAAGGAACCAGTGGCTTCCAAGCTGTGAGTTCAACAGTGCAAGGGAGCAGTTGGCATGTAGCCTTCTTGGACTACTGCTGGGTCTTCCAGGTCTGGCAAGGTCACTGCACTGTACTGTGTGTGCCATTTTGGTGCCTTCCTGTGAGGTGTTTCCTCACTTCTTACAGTTAATACAAAAGATGAAAAAGAAAGCCCATTATGCTTTCACTCTAAACTGGGTGGAGAAACTTTTTCCTTCTAGAAGTTTTGGACATCAACTTCCGCCAACATGGCCAATGATAAAGAACTGTAGGAGTTGTCAAAAACATCTGGAGGGCAAAGGTTTACACACCCCTGCTCTACAAAGTAAATTTCTATGTAAAGCTAAGGACCTCCATACATACAGGAACGTTAAAATGAGAGCATTTTGCCGAAGTACTTTCCCTCTTGAGCATGGAGCAAATCCCATATATAGACCCGTGTCTGTAAGTTCCACGCATAATGCAAATGCTTGTGTTCAGTAATACTCTGCAGATTCAAAACTGAAATAAGGTTCTGCCACTTATTACAACAATATTAAAGGAAAGTACTTAAAATGGAAATAAAGTCTAATATCAGCAAGGACTTGAACTATGTATTACAATTGGTTAAACCTTTATTAAAATCATCTATTAATTGCTTATCAACTATGTATAAGCTGCATGAAATGAGATCCTTCAGACAAAAATGTGATCTTAAATAATTCAGTGAGCAATAAAGAGAAATTACGGATGACATCTGCAAAGAGCTAATGTGGAGGAAATAGCAGTGAATTTAGGGGACATTGGTGCAACTGTGTTATGACACCACTTCAGTCACCTTCTCATTCCATATCTTACAATCATAGAATCTGGCATTCACATCCTTTCTGTTCTTTACTGGATTATGAAACTTTTTTTCTTCTTGTACAGAAATTGGTGCATTCTATTGTGCATATTTTTTTTCTCACAATGACATTTTTACAGTTTTCTAAGGTATACATTCTGTATTCACTGGAACTTCAGGTTTGTATTTTTGTATTGACTAGTAACTTTATTTTTGTATTGTTGCTTTCATTGGCAACTTCAGGTTTTGTGCATGTTTTTCAAATGTTTGAATTGCTAGTTGTGAAAATTTTTGAAACATGCACATGGCTTTGTGTGCATTTTCCCAACCATCATAATGTATTGTGAACTTCAGTAACACATGGATTTCTAAGACAAGATTTTCCCCATTTCATTGCCCTAAGTCTCAGGAAGCAACATTGTCAGTCTCACATGCTGCAAATTAGCTATTTCTTTAGAGAAATATGAACCTTGAACAATTTTTTCCAACCCTAGAGACAGGGATGGACAAATCTATCAGTTTTGCCCTTTCCTCACATTCAGTTCTTCTAAAACTCACAAGTTCTTTCCATACCATTTATGAAGAAATTTAGCTTACCTACTCATCCCAGACAAATACGGTAGGCATAGCCATTCATCATATAGATCGTATAAGAGTATATCTGCCTTTCATGTAACTTTCTCATGTAAAGATGAGAAGCCTGTCAGGAAAAAAAAAAAGAGGTGGTCACATCAATGCAGTTTTAATCCACCTACTTACCATCCTTCCTTCCTTCCTTCCTTCCTTCCTTCCTTCCTTCCTTCCTTTTCAGTTTAGGAAAGTGGTTACAAAGAAGGAAATTGTCCTGCATCTGAAGGTATATATTCTGTCCTTGGGTGAAGTAAATGAATCAAAGTCCTTGTCTGTTAATTGTAACTTGTAATTTCAAGGATATTGCTGACTACCAGATACAGAAAGAAAGGAACAACAAAGGCCAAGGCTAACCAGGAGATGCAGGGCATGCCTGTAATCACCAAATTTCCAAGGAATGTAAGCCTAGCAAAGAAGCAGCCCAACGAAGCAAAAAGGAAGTTCATGTAGGATTTAAAAGAAACTCATGTAGAATTTGATAGCTCATGTTTGTGAAGATGTGAGTGTGTTTGTGTGTGTGCGTGTGCGTAAGGAGGGTCTCAGACATCTTTCCTGGTTTTGATTTATTGTGTTTGCACACTGTGAGGTTTCAAACATAATGAATCCCCCTCCAGAAGAGGAAAAATAAATGTTTAGATCTAACTGTAGAGACTTTAAACTGTAGCTAGGAGATCTCTCTGTTCTGAAGTCTTGGCAGAGTGGACATTGTAATATTTTGAATAATCCAGTTTGAAGGATAATTGCTGTGGGAATGTTTGTTTATGTGTTTTCAGAGATGGACTAATTCTTGCAATACTTACAATTTAAAGATTTAGGGAATTTGCATAAGTGAAGATTTAGGAAGTACAACAAGTTTCTGTTTTGACTGGAAATTTGTTGAAAGATAACAATTGTACTGCCTGCCAACAGGAGTTTGTTTATCTCCACTATGCTATTTTGTATATTTTCACACCAGGGAAATATTACAAGGGCATCATAAGTCTTCAATGCTCTCTCATGTGAAAGCAAAAATCCTGTAGCATTGACCTTGGAACTTTTTACTGCTAGGGGAAGTAAGGAACACATAACAATATTTAGAGAATAGCTTTCAGCTAAATAACCTTTTTGTTTGTTTGTTTAGAAATGGCAATGTTCATCTCTAGAAAAAAATGTAGATTTGCAAACCTAGTACTGCTCAAGATAAATATAAATCTGCAGTTCTCCTCTGTTTTGACACAGCAGGACCTGTCTGCTGAAGTTCAAAGCTGCATCATGTGCATTTTAATCCTTCTCTAAATGCAGAGGGCACGATACACCATCAAATAGCTTATAATTTATGTCCTTTTCTCTCTTTCTCTCTCTTTTATGCAACTTTAAGCACCCAGTCATTAAAGTCATTTCTCTTAAGGAGATGAATTCCTATTTCCATGGGAACACCCTCAAGACAGCCCAAATTTAGATGTCCTTTATTTATCTGGTAACATTTGGTGTCTTATTAAACTAATTTTTTAAAAAGCAAACAAACAAAAAAAGGAAAATAAATATTTTATTTTATTATTTTATTTTATTGTTTTAATTTGGTTAAAGTATGGTGTTGGTTAGAGCTTTGGTGTTTTATCCATTAACCTGTAACCTGTGTGCTTCAAATCATTTCTGGCTTATGGTGATCCTAAGGAGACCCTGTCACAGGGTTTTCTTGGTAAGATATTCTACTCCTTCTTATCCAGAAAGGAATGCTTCTCTTCTACCTTCATAATCTAAAAAGAAAAAACAAACAAAGGATATTTACAGTCACAATGTTGATGTAAAGATTACTTATCTGACAGGTTAGGGATTGGAATACTGTCAGAAAACAGAATTGGTTGTGAAGTGGAACACATATACTGTACTGTATTGTAAGGAGCACAAAGAATTTACAGAGTTTCACTTGGGAACATGCATGTACTGCTTGCAAAATCTTTCAGCTGGCTTAGTGCCCCCACAGCTCACTTTGCAAGCAGCATATACGTGCAAGCGGTCCCAAGCAAGCCTCTGTAGGCAAGAAAAACAGATGAAAAAGTGGAACCTGAGTTAAATTAAAGGAACTTGTCCTTAATTTGGAAGCAGCAGAATTGTCAGATAATGGGATGTCAAAAGGTGGGGTCTTCCTGTATAGGAAAACTAGATCTTTGGAATTATTTTGAGTTTGTAGTAGAGCTAATGTTGTGATTGATGACTGTGAGGCTTCTGTAGTTTGTGATGAAGTCTCCTTTAAGACTGGCCATGGGTTTTCTCTTGCAGGGAATCCTGTTTCCTTCAAAAAGACACCATGCTTTCATTGGGACAAAAATTGCTGTGCTTAAGTTCCATTGATGTTAACAGCTGTAGTCCAATGGGAAGACAACAATTCAATGGGAGAGTACATACCTTGCACTGGGAAGGTCCTAAGTCCAATCCCAAGCTGCTCCATTTAAAAGGATTTCAAGTAGCTGGGTTGGACAAGACCCTTCTGTGCCTAAGACCTTGAGAGTGCTGATCCAAAAGCTTTAGCAAAAGACTGAACAGCACAAAACCTACATGGAGTAGCAATTAAATCATACATCAAGAAAAGCAGAGGAAGAGTTACTTCTGCCACACCTGAGGGCATTTGAGGAGGTGCAGAAAATGTTGCAAGGCACACACAACTTTCCTCTCCAAGACCTTCCTGATACCCTCTTTTTCTCAGCATCTGCCATGGGAGGTGACTATATTTCATGGTAAGACTGGCTCTGAAGAGTTGCTGTTACATTATTCAATGAAGAAAAATACAGGGTCAGCTGGATAAACAACCTGGCCTCATATTAGGCAGCTTCTATGTGTGACTGTCACTCAAGCTAGTTTTCATTCCTTCAGATTGACTTTTGCGACTTGAGTCACTTTGCTTTATCAACTTTGAATGGGTTTGATGAGGAAGAAGAAATGGAACATGTACACTCTGGGGATGAAGCTCTTAAGTAAACCAGGACAATTCAGGGAAAGCAAAAATTAGGCTTTTGTATGGAGGGCTAATTTCTGGTTATATTCACAGACATCTCTGTGCGGTCGTGATTCAGTTCAGTACACTGTTTATCTTCCCCTTTTCTTTTATGAAGATACCTTCTTTTAGAAACAATAATTTCAACCATGCTTTTACATGCTATATATCTACATCTGCATCTATATCTGTATTTATAAATGAATCTGCTGGTAACAAACCCTGTTTTTAACTCTAACAATGCATTTTGGAGTATACAAAGCAATAGAAACACAATGGCTGTCAACTCTTCTTACACTGGGTTGGCTTGCAAGTCTTGGTTGTATTTAGAAACTCAGTTTTAAGGCACTCTTGTGATAACATTGCATTACTAGGCACTGAAATACCATCAGTGCTGGCAGATTTCTAGTATATAGACTACACCAGGGCATAATAGAATGCAAGAAAGGGGGAGAGTAATGTTAGGCTCATTTATTGCTCTGCTGGCCCTCACCTCAAGATGGGTAGTTGTGTATCAGTAAATGAAATCTGAGAACTAGTGTAGTGTATTGGTTTGTTTGTTGGACTATGACCCTGATGACCAGGGTCTGGATCCCTGCTTGCCCATGGAAACCCATAACTAACCTTGGACAAAGCACACTCTGTCAGCATCAGGTAAACCCCTCTCTGAACAAAGCTTGCCAAGAAAACCCCATGATGAGTTCACTTTAAAGTCACCTTAAGTCAGAAATGCCTTGAAGACACATAACAACAACTACAAAATTCATGCAGGGTTGACTGATTGACTTATTATCCCACAAGACTTCATCTGCACTACAAAGTTTATAGCAGTTTCATACCACTTTGTCATGGCTCAGCCTCATGAATTCCTGGGATTTGTACTTTGCTGAGATGTTCAGAATTTTCTGGTAGAGAACTTGAGTGAACTCTTCTGTACTCCAGTTGTTATTGTTGTGCAACCTTATGCAGCTGTGGTTGATGTTTAAAGTATGACAGGTGATGACATCAAGTGCTGCTGTCCTTGTAACATCACCTTTGCAACATCACTAGGAGGCCTGCCACCCCCCACATCTCAGGTTTCCCTAGGGCCATTTCCACACTAGACTCAAAGGCCCCTCCGTAAACTGCAAACCCCAGGATTCCATAGGATGTTGAATGTGGAATAACACCATTATAACAGTCTAGTGCAGCAATGGCCTAGGTCTCAGGTTTTGGCCCTGAAGTCTTAGGGCCTGGGGCATTTTTGATCTGGTGGCCCTATTTGTGTTTCTGTCCCTCTTTTCACACAGAACACAACTGTGTGAAGTAGATAGCTTTCTTTATGCATGGAGGCTCTCCCTGACATCTGGGAAATCAGGAGTCTGCATTGCCTGAAAAGCTTCTATGCATTCTTCATGTGAAGAAAGCAGTGGGAAAGTTAGAACAGTTTAGCACAGTTTCCCTCCTGGCATATTCACTCTCTAGCAACTGAACAGGGCTTTAGGTGGCACTGAAAGGGGAGGAGACTAATTCATGGTGAATTTATCCATAATAACTGTTTGCAGTTTCTAGGTTCAGAGTCAGTGTGCCTCTGGCTAGCAGCTGCTGGGAAACAAAAGTGGAGTATTACCCTTTCATTATGCATTTTTGTCTGCTCTCTCCGCTGCAAGAAAGCAATTCCAACATTTCCACAGAATCTTTATTGAGACTCTTCATCCACATTCACAGCCACCTTAATACTAAAACCCTTCTACTCTCCTCTCTCCTCTCCTGTCCTCTCTTACAGGGTCTCACCTTAGATGAACCTAGATACAACTTAAATTAATAGCTGACGAGAGTTGACACTTTTCTCATGGCCTTCCCATGGGCATGCAGTTAAGAATAGATAGACCTTTGGTCTGACCAAGCAAGACTCTTACCCATCACAATGAAACACAAACCACAGAGGACCTAAAATGGGTCATGAAGTTCCACATTTGCGTTCTGGACTTCCAGAACATGTCCTTCACATGTCACATATGTCCCAATTTTCCTCTGTGAAATGTTGGAGCGTATGTGACAAGACCAGCCAATGATTACATTTATAAGCACATGGAATAACAGCTGTGAAAACATCAAGAAAAAAAAATGGTGATGGCATAATATGTGAATAAAACAACAAGCCTCTTTGAATCATTGCCTGGTCAATCAAAAATGAGGAACTATTCCTTTTTCTGTGGAAGAAGAAATCGCCATGAATTTGTAAGCAATTCCAAGCCACAAATCAGCTTGAAACAGGCATAGGGACTTCTAAGAAAGTATGGAACAGTAGCCTAGATCAGCTTTTATTAGTACTAGGTAGTTATAGTAGTCAGAGGCAGAGCTTTGAAACTGCTTCTAAAAATAACTGATTACACTTACAGTTCAAGGAACAAAAATGTAGTTAGCTACTGCTATAGTTACGTTTAAAACACACAGTTTACCATTTCCAGAAGAGGCTAAATATTTATCTTTTTAGCTATTTTTCAGAATAAGATCTGAATACTATAAGGCACCGCAGGATGGGATGTGTCCAGGTGGGATTCTCTTTGTAAAGATGAAATTCTGTCTTTGTTGAGATGAGCAGCATGGAGCACCTAGGCCCAGCAGTGCCTAGGGCAAGCATGGAAGTTGTTCCCCTAGGTGCTGCTGTGCTGCTGCTGCACTAGGCCAGGAAAGACCCCGGCGGTGGCCGAAGCATGGGGGGCGGCAGTAGCGGGTTTGGATTTTGCAGTGGCAGGTGCGGGGGTGGTGAGGGGGCACAGGTTGGCGGCAGCAGGCGCGGACGCAGGGGGCAGCTGGTGGGCATAGGTTGGCAGTGGCAGGCGGGGGCCAGCAGGCAGGCACGGAGGGGCAGCAGGCAGGAGGGTGCCCCCGTGGGCATTGGTGCCCAGGGCACATGCCCCAGTTCCCCACCCTAGATCCACCTCTGATGACCAGTCTATTTTGAATCATGCTTATTTAGCAGTCGTGAAAGTAACATTCTTAGGACTGAATGTGAAAGAATGTACAAATAGTAAAGTAAAATTAGGGATTAGCAAAAGCAAAACAGTTTAGTGTTCTTGTGTCCTTTTACTGAGGGTTTTGGTTTGATTAATTGCAGGCAGATGCTTATACTGAGAAAAAAAATTCTTCATTGAAATCTACGAGGCTTGGTTCAGAGCTCAGAAAAGTTGATTTTTTTTTTTTTTTTTACTACAGTTCTCAGAATCTCCAGAGTAAATTTTCCAGGCTCTGGATTCAAGCTTTGTGGTACGCCTGTGTTGTCAGCTTTAATGGAAAGTGCTGCATCTTAGATCATTTCTGAGTTCGGCTTGTGTCCAAGCTGGCTGTTACTCACTTCACACAGTTTTGGAATTTAACTAATGAGATTATTCTGTTTGTAGAACCTTCTGAATCCAAACCAATCCATTTATGAAATCAGAAGCTAGCAAATGTGATTTGATCCAAAATACCCAACCTAAAATATGGCAATTTGATGTACTGGAAGCATCTTCAAAGGATTCTATCCTCTTTATCTTTAGGATGGTCTAAGGCCATTTCCGCATTATAAAGTGCTATTATTCCACTTTCAACATCCTGTGGAATTCTGAGGTTTGTAGTTTATTAAGGTGAAAGAGCTGTCTGGCTGAGAATTCTAGATGCCCTTCCCTAGACTGCAAACTCCAGGATTCCATAGGATGTTGAAAGTGGAATAATAGCACTATAACACTGTAGTGCGGACATGGCCTTACTCTGAGAGGGGTATATGCAGGAATACAGCCCAAGCTGCATGAAGTGAAATGCAGTGGATGTTGCAAAGCCTTTGGGTTTAATTCTGGTCCTGCCGCTGACTTACTCTGAAGGTGAGGATAAATAATTTTGCTCTGAGCTTTATCGATAGAAAACAATATGCTGGCCTGATCAAATGCCAGACACAGGAAGCAGATGCTGATACCCTAGGTTGTTTTGGAAGGAGCTGTTGCTGAGCACATAATGTCAGTGCCATTTTGCCTACTCAGGGAATTTTGTGCCAAAATTTGACTCATTGTATTAACCCTCCTCCCAGAAAATATTAGGCAGCATGATACCAGCGAGGTGCTGAAGGAAGCGAATTCTATTCCAGATGGGAACTCCCCCTCCACAATCTCTTCTCTGAAACCACGAGAATAACAATTCAAGTTGGTATCTAATTAGCACAAGATTAATTTCATTTCTAATTAGCGCAAAATGAATTTCAGCAAGGGGATTGTATTCAAATTGATAAAATTACATATATTGAAGTGTTCACTTAAAAAACACACACACACGCACCAACAGACCCAGTCATGTTAATCATAACAAGCCTCAAAATAAGACAGCCAGCTGTTTGTTGTTCTGCTATGGAAATTAATTTAATGTTTTGCCAGTGAGACAAAGAAATCCTGATCCCTCAGGTGCATTTTTATAGTACTACCTGACATTGTGAACGATGCCTTTGATATATAGACCAAAGCCTGGATTTTAGGGCATGCTGGAAATACATATTCAACTAGTACATTTCTATTTACATACGTTGGTGCAAATACACTGGGTAGAGTTCTGTTATAGCTAGTTAATAAGTCAAGGAAGCTAAAGCAAGGTAATACTCTGGAATCAGAATGCTCTTTTGCTGTTATTTATAATTTAAGCACATTTTTTAGTATGTAGAGTGTCTTTTACTGATTGTGTCTAGAACTGAAATATTCTATAAGAGGATGCTACCTACACACATTTGTACCAGATTTCACATACCCTTCTGATATGCACCCAGCTCCTCTTTACCTTCTCTAGCTGTTCTTTTTGACAGACTAGCACAGCTGTCTAAAAGGGACCCAGGAAAAACAGAATTGGGAGTTTGGTGGCCTTCCAGATGTTGTTGGACTGCTGTGTAGATGATTCCCAGTATTCCTCACCTCTGGAAACATTGGCTAGGTCTGCAGAGTACGAGAACAAGGGGAATGTTGCTTGATGTCTACTGCTGAAGTAAAAAAAATTGGCAAAATTAAGGGGTGAGCAGATGTTCCTCCTCAGGGAATGTATGGGTATAGCTATGGAGGGGGAAACTGAGGGCATTAGCTCCCCAAATAAGAATTTTGCATCCCAATGAAAATTTCCTTCTCCCTCCAAATTTCTGGCAGTGCAGTAATTAAACTGCAGCTGAACATTTAGAGACAGAGTCTAGGTATCAAAAGAAAGTGAGCCAGTATGGTGTTATGACTTGAGACCAGGGTTTGATTCCCTGCTTGGCCATTGAAACCAACTGGATGACCTTGAGTATGTCGTATACTCTCAGCTCCCAGAAAACTTTGTGAAAGATTAACCTTAGAATCACCATAAATCAGAAATGATTTAAAGGAACACAGCAACAACCACAATCCAGAGAAAAGGGGCAGGCAAAATTACCAGGGGAATGCAAATACAGCAGTTGCAAGAGTTTTAAGTGTTTTACATTCTGAAGCAGATACTTGCTAGAAATTTGGGGACTGACAGAAACTTTTAGTTTGGATGGCAGAATGCTCATTTGGAGGGACAGTGCTCTCATTTTCTTTCCCTGCCTTTTAGCAACACCCCCGAACATATGGTTTGACAAGACTCTGGCAACACCTCAATGTGCTTGTTGGCCATATTCCTCCTCCATGTCAATATGAGAGAGTCCTACATCTGTATGGCTCATCCATGTGTATAGGAACAGTTTTAGCCCAGGGCTCCTGATCATTTAATATTATTAATGCTCATTAGAAGTATGTGTTAATCATTTCTCTAACAGGGGTACCACAGGATCATGAGAAGAAGTCCTATATTTCCACAGGTTTTTAATTTTTTTTTAAAATTACATCACTGGCATTTAACAAACATCACATATGCACAATGGAATGATTGTAGGAATTCGTTAATCCAAACTAAAAGGAAATTTTGTGGCTTCAGTCCCTGTGAAATTCATTACTAGGGTTTGCTACTGAAATGGGTTTAATATAAAGTTCTTTCTGCTTACTGGGAGTCCATATGGGGAGTTCAACCTGAAGTCACATAATTAATGAAATGACACCAGATTGATTCAAATGTGCCAGTGCTAGTTATTCCCTGCAAATCTCAGGATTTCCTAGTTAATTTCTCTGCCAGTGCAACAGTTCAGTCTCTGTCTATCCCACCCACACAAGGAAAATCTTTCCAAAGTTTTCCATCAGGCAGTTTTCGCAAGACCTGCAGCAACAAGGGCAGACAAATTAATTCTTTGCTCTGTAGGGATGAGCTGGTACCTTGAAAAAGTGAGGTTTCTCATCAATGCCTTATGCATAGTTGCCAGAGAGAAATATCTAATGAATGAGTCATCAAAAGCAAGGCTAACCCAATACATCCAGTAAACAAATGAGAGGAGTTGTATGAACACTGTTCTAGTCGTGGGATGGCGACCCGCAGCCTAGAGCTGAATCTGTTTGTCAGGTTGTTGCATACCCTCCAGTTGTTTGGCATGGAGAGTCCTCATTAATCTTCTGCCATTCCACTTTTTCAGCTACTTTGAAGATGTCCCAGTATCTTTCTCCTCTGCCCCATTTGCTCCTTTGTCCTCAGCATGCTTCAATTGCTGCAGATAGCTCAGATTGGAAAAGTAGTTTGCACTCAAGTTTATTCAGCAGAGGAAAAAGGAGAGGAGGAGGGGTCTTCTTACCCTTCCCTTTAGGTTCAGGCAAAAGTAAACTGCTGAACATCTTCTAACTTGAGTGTTTTTCTTTACTGATATTTTTTGTTGTTTGGATCACAGTCTGCTGTTGGTTGGCCACATGTGTCCTGGCTTTCATCTGTGAAATGTTGGAAGGACAGATATATGCCTACTTGAGGACTCAGATCTGCTCCATGTCTCACCAATGTGAGCTACCTCCTGCCCAGAGAAGTGGAAGCAAGGCTTACTAGACCGTGCCACAGCAGTTTGGGATGGCCTCCCTTTGAAAGCCTGATTGGCTTCAACACAGGTTTCATTCTAGTGCCAAGTTAAAAATTGGCTTTTTATAAAAGCCTCAGGCTCTTAATGGTTTCATCCAGAATCTATATGCATAATACACTTTAATTTCTTAAATAATTCAATTGTTTAATAAGTCTGTGGAATGTTTATTTTCATTGTTTAAAATTTTTATTGTGTTACATTTTACATTGTTGAAGCTAAACTGATTTAATAAATAAACTGCCCTGAGATCTTATGATATAAGGTAGGATAGAAGTATTTTAAATAAATAGTAACTTAAAATAAGTAACTGCTACCTGCAGGTTCCTGATATCTGTAATAGCAGTCCACTAGGTAGGACAAGAGAGAAAAAGATGAAAGCAAGAAAGGCAATTGATGTAGTGAGTTTTGAAATGCAGGTCCTTGTCATGACAGTCTCTATAGCAGTGGTTCTCAACCTGTGGGTCCCCAGATGTTTGTGGACTTCAGCTCCCAGAAGCCCCAGCCACTATGGTCAATGCTCAGGGCTTCTGGGAGCTGAAGTCCACAAACATCTGGGGACCCACAGGTTGAGAACCACTGCTCTATAGCAACCCTCACAAGAAAAAAATCCAAAAGCTCAGGTATTACACAATCTCTTTGAAAAATAAAACAATTTCCTAAAGAAAATAATTTGTACCAGTTTTCATTTCTATCAAGAACAGGTCTTTTGTAAAATGAGTCTTGCCCCCTCAAATCCAAGGCACCCCCAAATACTTTGGAGTACAGAAGGCATAGCTTATAACAATACATTGTTATGTGAAAACCCTCCCCCCTCCTTCAGCTATGGTGGGGATTGCAGTTAAATCCAGAAGGGAGAGGGAAGTCAGGCTGAAAGATGATCTCATAATCCCTGCTAATCCAGAAATTCTGAAGCACCAGTCCTGTGAACCCTGGTTTTAGTACACCGCTGAAAAAAGAGATGTCAAAAGGAGAAACAAAGGAAGAAAGAGGGGTGGTCTTGGCTGTTTTTGGAGAATGTGGTTGACTCTTGAGTCTGGATCTTACCAAATCACAGTATGAACAGTATCTCTGGATTGTCTTACACATGTATGTACAAATGTAATTGGAAAACATTGCAAGAGGAAGCTTTCGGCATTCCTAAATGCAGCATGAAGTGTTGGGCATAGGAAAACATTCACCGCTTGTTTTTACTGAATTGGCTGTCCAGTAATTGGACTAGTGGAAGACATCTGCTTGAAACTTTGAAGAGCAACTCTCTGTCAAAATGCTAGTCTAGATGGTCCTTTGCGCTAACTCCAAGCTGTGAAATTCTGTTACATCCTTGTCATATTCACATACTTTTACAGCAACTTTTGTGAAAAATCTGCAATATCTCTTCACTCTTAATGAAGTGAAGGTACTCTAAAAGTGGCCACAGTTGTCATGGCAACTGGATCCTTTGGAGATCTCTCCGATATGGATGAGTCTTATGATGGTATTGGGTCAAGGAATATCTGGCTTTCAAGAGTTGAGGGAAAAAAGGGTATCTGATACAGATCTAGCTGAAGTTTATCTCAAGCATATGCATATTACCCTATTCCATGTTAGTTTTGATCGCTCTTTTGTAAAACAACCTCTTTTATACCAATGGCAGGATTTTGTTCATGTGGAAGAATACCCATTTCTGAACCAAAACTTCATAGAAATGCAATGGGCACACAGGTAGTGAGTCAGAATGAAGTATTTAGATTTAAGGAGGCTAGAGTTTGAATCGTAAAGTCGAAGGCTTTCGTGGCTGGAATCCATAGGTTGTTGTGGGTTTTCGAGGTTTTGAGGCTGTGTTCTATTAGTATTTTCTGCTGACGTTTCACCTGCATCTATGGCTGGCATCTTTAGATATCCTCTGAAGATGCCAGCCACAGATGCAGGCAAAACATCAGCAGAAAATACTAATAGAACACAGCCTCAAAACCCGGAAAACCCACAACAACCTATAGAGTTTGAATTATTGCTCAGGCAGGGTGCTTACTAGATGTTTTTGGCACAGGGATTCTTTTGCCCAGCCTAACCTATACAGAAGGACTGTTGTGAAGCAAAAAGAAAGTGGATCAACAACTATACCACTTTGCATATTTTGGAGGAATACAAAATATGGTTAATTATAATACTGAAGAAGCAGAGCCAGCCCAAGACATTTTGCAATCTGATGAAAAGGACAAGATAATGACCCTTTTATTCGTTCAGCCTATAGAATCTGACAAATCCGGTAGCTAACATTTAGTTCTCTTTAGTGTCTTTAGCATGTGGATGGCAACAGCTGGGCGATATCTGTGTGAACTGAGGTTTCACAAACATGGCCTAGTCATCATTTATGAAAAATAGGAATGCTTGCTTGTTTGAAAAGGTTCCTCCTTTCCTCTTAACTGTTTGATTTATCTATCATCAGGATCACTTAGAATGAATGTGAGACTAAGGAACATCAATTTCCATCACCACATATTAATTTGAAAACTGAGTATCTATTTATCTTACTTTACAAATGACAGTCATATATTTGAAGAGTTGTTGGAGAATGGTCTTCTGTCTGAAGGTGTCCTCTACTAGGACTCTTTGGCCCAAGCCTGATTTGAAATATAGAGAACCATAACAGGGAAAACAGGAGTCTTGAAGCTAATCCAGCATTAATGTTGGGAGGCCAGAGGCATGCTATGGTCAGGAGACCTTTGTCTTTGCCCAGATTTGGGCTGCCCTCCTTTCTAGGAGAAAGGAAATTGGGCACAGTGACTCATGTCTTAATAACCTTTCAGTTAGACTGCTGTAATGGTGCTCTGTGTAGGGCTGCCCTTGAAAACTGTTTGGAAGCTACATCTAATGTCTGGTCTTGTATTTACTTTAGAGACCATATATCCTGAACCAAATGCACTGTTTCCAGTTTTTTCCCCAGTTCATGGCAAGGTACTGATGTGCATTTGTAGAGTTTTAAATGGCTTAGGACCAGAGTATCTGAATGAACACCTCCTCCTACAGCCTGCCTGGATTTGGGAGGGGGTCTTCAACAGAGGTCCTGTTATGTGTCCAGCCGCCCTAAGAGGTTAGACTGGTGAGCAGCACATGACAACTTTTTACTTGTGGAACTGTCTCTCAAGGGAAGATCTAAAGAGGGCTCTGTAGCAACCTTGGGCTAAATATATTTCTAAAGTTCCATGAACAGGAACTCAACTTTATTAGGGTTCCTCATCATGGGAAATATATAACCATATCTAGGTAAACAGGCTAACATCCAGACTTTCACTGTCAATACTCAAAGGTCTAAAATCTCTCTGTTTGAGGCCATTGGAGGCAGGGTTTTTGTGCCACATGCACCTCTGTCCCCAGTTTTAGGTCTACATATATCCAGAAAAATTATTGAATACGGTACTAACATTTGGTTGATTTCCTGCTCCATCTTGATATGGCGTCCTATTGGCCAGTCTTCCAACCATAAGAAGGCATAATGGGAATATGAAATGGATGTATCTTTGCTTTTGCCCCAGTAGTTGGTGTGAGAAAGAAGGTAGGGACTGGCAACAGGACAGCAACAAGCCAGCAGTGCCTATGGGCTGTCAGCTCTAGGGCAATGCCCCTTCGAGCCCCTTAAAAACTATACCAGTGTCTGGGATGTTCTGAACAGAGGGGGAAAAAATTCAGTGAGATTCTGAAAAGAGGGTAGAGAGCATATCTTCTATCCAGATTTAAGGACAACACATTTTAGTAATCTTTTTTTCTCTCTCTTTCTCTCTCTGCCTATGTTTCTGAAAGGGAACAAAATAGACAAGATGGAGCTGAATGCTGAGGTCTGTGTGAATCAACAGCATCAACAAGTGCGAGAATATCTTTGCCTAGAAAGCTGATGCTGGGCAGTGCATTTAACTCTCTGTTGGTGTATTTAAATGTACTGTAAATGAATGTTACAAAATGCCATAAGCTCCTGGTGATCTCCTTTGAAAGACGCAAACTGCTTAGTGTCTCAGTCTGAAACTCAGTCCTGCTTAGGAGGCATATTATCAATGACTGCTCAGAGGATTGCACCCTTAAAGATGTCCACTCACAAGTGAAATTTGGCCTTAAATCATTTCAATATTGCCATATTTTCCAGATGTGCCTCAGTCGATGTTGACAGATAATGCAAATGTGACTGTCAACATGGACTGGTCTGTGTCCCCAAAATGGACAAAGAGAACGTCCAGTGTGTCTGGTTCCAACTCTAGCTGCTAGCGATTATCCTTTCCTGCTAGCGATTGTCATCATTGAAGCCATCAGAAGAAGAAGAAGCATCCACCTCCATCCAGTTCCAGCTGAGAAACTCCCCTTGGGATGAGCATTTTCTTTTCTTTTTTAGAAGATTAGTATTTACACTGAGTTCATCTGCTGTTAGCTGGTTTGACACTGAGTTCTGGCCTGAAAGAAGGAATAAAAATCCAACAAGCTTTTAGACATCTACAAAATCCATCTAGGATTGTCTGCATCCCCACATAAATACCTAAACCTGTTGGTTTTTTTGAATACTTAGGGCCTTTTTGCACTACACTGTTACAGTGCTATTATTCCACTTTCAATATCCTGTGGAATTCTGAGGTTTGTAGTTTAATGAAGCCAGAGGGCTCTCTGACTGAGCTTTCTAAATTGCCCTCTCTGAACTGCTGCTAGAAATCACAGTCAACTTGAAGAAGCATGTCAACATACAATTAACCCTGGTAGGCATGGTAGATTGTGAAGTCCTCAAGGCAGGGATGGAAATTCATACAGTTGGAAAGGATTTCAGTGGTCACCTTGCTGCTAATTTTTTAGTCAAAATATTCTTTCTTGAAATGTAAACCTATTGGTTTGGTTCTTGCTACTGGATTTCATCTTGACTGGATTTCATCTTAAAATTCCATGCATATTGACAATTGTTGTTTGCTGTTATGTGCTGTCAGGTCAACTCCAACTTGTGACAATCCTACCACAAGGTTTATTTATTTTGAGGAAATTTACCATTGCCTTTTCCTTAGGCTTGCAGGATGTGATTTGGCAAGATCACCTAGTGGTGAATATTGGTAGCTATGGGGGGTCCTGGGACCAAACCCCAGCAGATACTGAGGGCCCACTGTATTTAAAAAGAGAATTTAGATGTCCAAAGAAAAGGGACAGATGAAATTACCGCAGGAATGCAAACAGAGCAAATATGAATTCTAGGTGTGGATGATTTTCAGTGTCTCACTCTCTGCAATGCTACAATTCTGAGAACAGAAAGAAAATTCCATGGAGAGGAAGGCTTGTTTTTTCAATTGGGGAGGCATGCCCTCATTTTACCACCTAATCAATTTACCTTCACAACAACACTATGTGGTAGATCAGGGTGAGAGAGAACAACTGACTCACAGCTATCCGAGTGGGGGTGTGGATGTCCCAAGTCGCCATCCAGTGTTCTAGGCATGACACTCTATTGGCTTTATTGCAAAAATAGACATAAGAAACACATACAGAGATATATGCTGATGAAAATTGGACATAATGGGCTGAGCCAGGGTGAAGGAAGGCAGGAGGATGAAATATTCAGTTGCAGAAACCATGAGAGAAAAGAAAAGTTTTAGAAGTTTTTTTTTAAGCCAAGATAGCTAAAATTGCAAATATCAGGGGGAAGAAATACTAAGGAAAGCTTTTGTTTTTGAAAGAAACAAACATGATTTCAGTTCATTTACATTAATGATATCCATGGAGGATTTGACCTGATGGTCTTCGGTTGCTACTGGTGGTAGGAATCTGAAATTAGAAAGGCAAGGGCATTATTAGAATGCTGATGTCTGACATGTAGGTAGGGAAGCATCTTTAATGAACTTATTTGCATTTCCCCCTACCCAAGTTCTTTTTTCTTTGCCCCAGATGGTGGGTGATTGTTTGTCTCATTCTTTTTTATCTTTTACAAAGAAAAGCACAAGTAAAAAGAAGAAGAAGTCTGCCTAATGCTGTTAATCCCCTCATCTTTAAAAGTGATTAGGAGGACTATGTTATATTTTTCTTTTTCTTTTTCACTGAAAATTATGAAGTGCATTGTGGGAAAAGTCTATTTGCTTTCCTTTGTCATGGCTAAATCAATCAACCTCAAACAACAAGAAGCACAAGCAGAAATCACTGGAACTAAAAGTATCCAGTGCAGGACCTAGAGTATATCATATATCTGTATGAGTATGTATATATGTATATTTTTCTGCTGCTAATGGAACTGAAACTTTATTATCTGTCTTATTGCCCTTTGTCCCTCGTCCCCACATGGCCAAGAAGGGGAATGGCCTCTCACTAAATGTCAACATGGGCTTCTCAAAAACAAGTTATGCCAGACTCATCTTACCTCTTTTTTTTTTTATAGAATTACCAGATTGGTAGATGAAGGAAATGCTGTGAATGTAGTATATCTTGATTTCAGTAAGGCCTTTGACAAGGTCTCTCATTATATTCTTGCAAACAAACTAGTAAAATGTGGGATAGACAATGCTACTGTTAGGTGGATTTGTAACTAGTTGATTGACCAAACCCAAAGGGTGCTCACCAAAGGTTTCTCTTCGTCCTGGGGAGAAGTGATTAGTGGGCTGCCGCAGGACTCCATCCTGTGCTCAGTGTTATTCAACATCATTATCAATGACTTGGATGAGGGAATAGAAGGCATTCTTATCAAATCCGCAGATGACACCAAATTAGCAGGTAGCTAATATCACAGAGGACAGGATCAGAATTCGAAATGACCTTAACAGACTTGAGAGCTCAGCCAAAATTAACAAAATGAATTTCAACAGGAAGAAATGTCAGGTACTATACTGGGCAGAAAAAAAATTAAATGCATAAATATGGGTTGGGTGACACCTGGCTTGACCACAGTGCACGTGAAAGGAATTTAGGGGTTTTAGCAGACCACAAGTGGAACATGAGATAATAGTGTAGTGCAACAGCTTAAAAAAATCCAATGCAATCTTAGGTTGCATTAATAAGTATATAAGGGAAATAATAGTCTATTCTGCTATATTTTGCTGTGGTCAGACCTTATTTGAAATACTGTGTCCAGTTCTGGGTACCACAATTCAAGAATGATATTTACAAGCTAGAATGTGTCCAGAGAAGGGTGACGAAAATGCTAAAGGGTCTGGAAACCATGCCCTATGAGAAACAGCTTAGGGAGCTGGGTTTGTTTAGCCTGGAGAAAAAAGTTAAGAGGTGACATGGTAGCCATTAAGAGGTGACATGATAGCTATTTAAAGGGATGTCCTATGTAGGAGGGAGCAAACTTGTTTTCTACTGCCCTAGAGACCAGGACATGGAGCAAGAGCTTTCAAACTTCCAAAAAAGAGATTCCACTTAAACATTATACAGTGCTTCTTGACAGAAAGAGCAATTTGACAGTGGAATATGCCGCCCTGGAGTGTGGTAAAGTCTTCTTCTTTGGAGGTTTTGAAACAGAAGTTGGGTGGTCATCTGCCAAGTTTGTTTTTATTGTGTACTCCTGCATGGCAGAAGGAGGCTGTACTAAATGACCCTTGTGGTCTCTTCCAACTCTGTAATTCTATGATCTGAGATAAAATGTAGTCCTGTGAATCTTAAAATCAACACTCTTGTTTTTCTGTATGATTTTTTAAACACCTTCGCCTTATAAAGAAGCCAGTGAAGCTTTGAAAACTTGCATCATGTATTTTCTGCATTTTGGTTGGCCAATAAAGATATCACTCTTTTTTGGATTTTGGTGTATATACGTATGTGTGTATATGAGAGCCAGTAGGCAGAATGTTTTGAATGGGATCAATTGTATGTTTAAAAAAGTATCTCTACTGCTTATATCCCACTGGTTTTGCTCTGGCTTCTTTGCTTCCCAGGCTTACACAGAGATGCAAGTATTCTCTTCATTCAGAAGTTGGTAATCTTATCTCTTACTTGATCGCATCACTGAGGTGTCTTAGCTCTCATTCAGGGAGAACGGGATGAACAACCCATTCCTAATGTGTATGGAGATCTCTGTGGGAGCCCACTGTGACCTCAGTCCCAAACTTCAGGCAGACGTTGTCATGAGCATTCAGCCTGCTGTAGATCAACTCCTCTGCTACTGGTTGGATCTGTCACCGTATCAACATAACTTCTCATAGTTTGAAAATAC
Organism: Iguana delicatissima; assembly: GCA_948472985.1. Classification (NCBI taxonomy): domain Eukaryota; kingdom Metazoa; phylum Chordata; class Lepidosauria; order Squamata; family Iguanidae; genus Iguana; species Iguana delicatissima. The sequence continues at coordinate 81,783 of CAOKZL010001376.1, forward strand.
AACTTTTTTGACTACAGCTTCCAAACTCCATTGGCCATGTTGACTGGGAGAATCTGGAAACTGTGGTCCCCAAAGTTAATTTTTCTAAGTCCTGGTCCTAATTTACAGCAGAGAGCCCTCTATTTGAAGGGTTATCCAGTCCCAATCTAGTTTAAAAAGCAAAAAGGACTGGTAATATCCAATAGAAAAATATTTCAGGATGTGGAAAAGAGAGATGATGTTATTATTGAAAATAGCTCAATATGTTTTGACCTGGAAATACTTTTATGGCTTTGTTCGAGGAATTATAACTTTAAAATCAACCTGTAGAGACTTTAGAACGAGTATTTCCAAATCTTATAACACTGTTTTTAGAATCTCTGCAAGTTGATTTTCAACATCCTGAGACTTTGTCTCTTCTCCTCAGCACATCAAATCTGGTTTAAACCATGCGAAGAATGGGATTCTTTATGGGTTTGGAGTGTCAGGCGTAAAAACTGCTTTGAAATATAAATTTACAGTATGCCTTGATTTGAACAATTACTTGCACTACAAATAAATAAATAGCCAATTGGCTACATTGTTTGCAGTAGCTGGGTGGAATTTTGGCTAGGGTTCGGTGGATGAAATTGTTTTAATGGCTCACAGAGGGCAGAACTTAGAATGGAAATAGCTGCTGCCCACTTTTAATGTAAAGACCTTTTGTAATATTAAAATTTATAACAGCTCTTCTACCTCAGTGATGTTGTTCATTTCAGACACCACTATCTGGCTCGCTCCCTTATCTCCCTCCACTAAAATGCCCCAGATCATTCTAGGAGAAGAACTGTGGCTGACACACACAAACACAAAAAAATCACCATGCCTGCTAGCAGTGATGTGTTTACGTCTTTTACTCCAAGTCTCAAGTCTTTACCTTCAAGTCTCAAGTTGAGTCTCAAGTCCTTGCAAGATACTTTCAAGTCGAGTCTCGAGTCAAGTCTCAAGTCTAGGAGCCAACTTTATACCCCAACCTTTATTCCAGAATTTCTGAAGAGAGTCAAATAAAGTCACTTTTAACAATTTAAGTAGAGTTGGCCCTCCACTTTTGTAATTTTGCCATCTGCAACTTTGAAAGTGGGGAATAGGATCCTTCTTACTTCCCATTTGCAAAGCTTGCCTTCTGCTCTTAGGAAAAGTTTTAGAAAGCTCCTCCTATATGAAGCATGGACAGCCTGCCGAGTAGACCTCAACCCCAGCTCAAGCCCATTTGCTGTTCCTTCTGAGAAATGTGTCCACACTTTGGGCTTGAGACAGATTGTCATGTGACCAGTAAATTGTAAAGTTTCTGGAGGAATGTGTTATGTTACTGAACCAAGGGCAACAAGTCACTCACGAAAAATATGCAAGTCTCAATTCAAGTCGAGTCAGTGTGTAATTTTTACCAAGTCAAGTTTGAGTCAGGTCACTGAAGTGACTGACTTGAATCTGAGTCAATTGAATCAAGTCTATATCACTGCTCACTAGTGGCTGGCACCTCACTGGTAACAAAAAGAAAAAGGAGGTAGAGACAAGAAAACAAAGCTCCTGTTCTACCATCATTCAACAGCAAGGTGCATCCTAAAAACTTCTTTGTTATATCTTGATGAACTTGCCTTCTATTTTTGCCACAAAGTTGGAGGTATGGTTATCATTCCTAGGTCTGCCACTGACTTAGAATGGAGCCAGAATAGCTGAATTTTGAAATTTCAGGAATTTCATTTAGGGGGCCCCTCCAAATGTTGTTGGACTGTAGCTTCTTTCAGTCCTGGCTAGCATAGCCAGTGGTGGAGAAGCATGAGAGCTGCAGTCTAATAAGATTTGAAAAGCCATGCCTCCCCCAGCCCTGATTTAGGGCTTGAAGGGTTTTAATGGACAACACTTTTTCCTCTTTGCTGAACAATAAACTGAGAACGAGTTCTAATGCTCAAAGGGAACATATTGGCGCAATAAAAGGATGTAAAGATACCTGGCTTGGATAATAAACTGAAATGCAAATGATGAGTACCAGGGATTGTAGTTCATTGAATGTGGGTGATACTAAGGCAGTAAGCCTGCTTTCTTTTTTTCTTTTTCCAGATAGATAATATTAATCCCCAGGGAATATTTTAATGAGATTAATGCTGTTGGCTAATTGCTTTTTTATGTTTCCTGGAGATTCAGGCACAGCTCAGTGCGCAAAAGGGTTCCTTTGAGGGTTACTGAATGTTAGGAAGGGGCTGAGTAAGACAATACTTAGTGAGGGGGGGATTGTTAAAAAAATCACACCCCTCTTCTTCTCAAATCCACAGTGTGTTCTTTGAAGTTGTATCTTGGATAATTTGTATCATAAAATGAAGGAAAATAAGGCTGATGTATCCTGATGTTTTGATCTCAAAGACTGACTAGCTGTTATTTTTCTGACTGGTTTCTCAGTTGCATGAACCATAGGTCACATCCTTCTTTCTGCATCTCCAGCACATAGACTGCCTAGTGTGATCTCCATACAATAGCCTAGCCTGACTTGATGCCGTTCATATGGCTTGGACTGTCCATCCCTATGGAGATTCAGGGAAAAAGGAGGCCCTCTTCCTTCTCAATGCTGACTTAGGCTTCCCCCCCCCCAACTTCTCTTAATTCCGAGCTGCCATCACCCACTGATTCAGCCCAGTCTACAGCAACGCAGTGGGATGTTGCTTGGGAATTCACAATTTCTACGTTCAAAGATCCTTTCCCTTCCCTCACCTCCCCTTCTGAGTGAGAGGAATCCTATCGACACATGCACTGAGGAATGTGTGGGAATGGAGAGGGAACAGAGGCTTACAGAAAAGTATTTATTTTAAACATGCAAGATAAACAAGAAAATAATACTCATGAAAGGGCTTCCCCCCCTCAGGTACGCTTGATTGTTACAAGTAATTATAAGCACAGATAGATTCTCAAGATCAGCTAAACTGTCCAAAATAACAAAGCTCTAATGCAGCTAACTAGACACATTCTAAGCTACTCACAGCAGTTGGTCATTTCTAAGATGGTATTTTGGGGAGGGCCCAGAGGCGGCCTTTTCTGTCTCTACTGGCATCCCTCACCCTCCTTGTGGTCTGTTGAGGATTTTTTGTTCCACTTCTCATTGAAGCATTTAGAAGATTCTCTCCTTTCTCCCCCCTGATTGGGCAACTATCTTGTGTGACCTATCTCATGTGACCTCCAATCAACCTAATCCTAGCAGTCCATTAACTCATTGTATGCCTGGGGGAGAACTATCTCCCTTTAGCTCTACTACCTGGATAATGGGGAAACCTCATTATCACAATCCCATGATCCTCACCCCCATGGTCATGTCAGCTGGAGATGATGGGAATTCAACACAACTGGAGGGGGGCAGGTTGGGCTGTTCTAGATCATCATTTTAAGGAGTAGAAAAGATCCCCTTGGTAACCTTCACCTCTTCTTTCCTCACCTCTGACGTATCAGAAATTATCTTTGCATGATGATTGTCCTGTTATTCATGGCTGAAATGGTATAGCAGGAGAAGTGATTCTGAAAAGAAGATTGCTAATGTATTCATTAAAATAGATACAAGCTGGGCATGTTGTACAGTCAAGTTACTCAGATGGCTCTGTATCTTTTCTTGTTTGTTGATGTTTAAACAAATCCTGTATAAATTCTTTTTAAACTAATTGGATTCCAGCTTATAAATGACTCTTACTTCCAGACTCTGTTTTTGCCTTTTGGAGTTTCTGTTCTCTTGGCATCCTCAGCAGCAACACTGGAAAGGCTGTAGATTTTCCTGTTGTGAGGAATTATTATGATAACAGCTCACACATCTGTCAGTTTATTTCCCTGTTCCTCATTTGCTATATTTTAAATGCTTTCAAATAGTTTTTAATTTGGTGCTATTTTCCTTGTGACCATTCTCTCTCTCTCTCTCTTTAATATCATGATTGATTTTAGCCATATTCTGTTCCTCATTTACTATATTTTAAATGCTTTCAAATAGTTTTAAATTTAGTGCTGTTTTCCTTGCGACCTTATGTATGTATGTATGTATGTATGTATTCATTCATTCATTCATTTATTTATTCATTTCTAATATTATGATTGATTTTAGCTCCTACACTGAAGAAGGGCAGGATATTAAATGAATACGTGAAACCTTCCAGGAGCAGCTATTCTCCTTTCCAGACAGTAATTTTTGGAGAAGTGAGGAGGACTTGAGGTGGAAGGTTTGGAGGAAGAAGCTCTGAGTTTGCAAAAATGAGTGTGGAGGCTGCATGGAGCCATAGGCTGTGTATTTCTTACCCTGCCGTACTGCACTATATCACTATGTAACATGTGTATGCTGCACATAATGGCTATGACAGACTTATCTTCTCTGAACACTGACCCCCTGTCCTGTTTCATTTCATAGGCTGAGAAAAAATCAGGTTGGATGGGGCATTTGGCCTTCTCATTATCCCCAACAATAAGTCTTGCTCCCTGTTCTCGGATTTCTTTGACACTTGCACTGTGGCTTAGATCCAGATCTGTTTCAGTGTTGTGTAAATATACAGTGGTGTAGTCACTCTGGATTCCACAGGTGAACAACTGATTGTGAAAGGAATACCATGATCTTGAGCTCATTCATTTTGCAGTGGGTAATTAGTTCCTTACCCACCAAATGCATGAAGGAGGCTCTGGATGTACCTGTGAAGTGATTGGCTGCACTTGGGATTGTGCTTATAAAACCTTTGAGAAAAGTGCAACCTCTTTCCAAATAGATTTGTGCTAGTGCAGTCGCCTGACATAATTCCAGTCTCTGTGATGAAAAAAAAACAAACTTTCAAGCATTGTGAGCAAAACTTTACAGAACCCTGGTCATAGACCTTTCACAGCCCTCTCCTTTTTGGTGAAACACTTTTGCTATCACTCCTGCAAAGAACAGGAATTTGCCCACCCAGCATAATTTGTCATTCTTGGGCAGCAAATGGGTTCCAGGTTTGAAAAGGCAGCTACCTGGAATCAGTTAAATTATAATCACTGTGTTCACATGCATATGTATGTGTGTGTGTGTGTATGTACACACACACACACACACACACACACCCTGCTTCCTTTCACTGCTGGCGAGATTTTGACATGAGTGCCACTGGTGGGAGAACTGACTCTGTTTCATGTGTGCTATTTTTGTCAGTGTGTTTCCTAATTAGCAGTTCTCATGACAATCTCCTGAACTGCTTTTGTAACTAAGCAGCAGTCAGAAAAGTCATTGGAAAGAACAGTTTACATATAACAATGATTATACGAGACTCTTTGCTGTGCTAGATGTATATACCTTTGGCTCATACTTCTCTCTCTGAAAGATGTTGTAGTTCATCTCCAGATAATATCTTAGTTTATAGTTTGAGTTTACAGTTAAAATTAATTTAGTATAAAAGGGTACATAGTAACTAAGCATTGTGTCTTCTGGGCCATAAATACCTATGTGGCAGATCTGAGAAAGATGATTTGTGAGAAATAGAGCCAAACAACCTCTTGGAAGGGTCACTGTCATTTTATCACTGAAGGATCTGGGCCAACATTGAGGTTTTGTTACAGGAAGTTTACCCGTTTCTAATCCCAACTTGAAATTGTATCCAGGGTCTGACATGGGACCATCTGTAGCCATTTATCAGGCATGTTGACATTATAAGCTGGTGATGGCTTATTGATAGTTATTGTTTGAGACTACGGCCATTTCTGCACTGTACTGTTATAGTGCTATTATTCCGCTTTCAACATCCTATGGAATCCTGGGGTTTTGTAGTTTAGGCTCCTTCCTAAACTGCAAACCCCATGATTCCATAGGATGTTGAAAGCGGAATAATAGCACTATAGCAGTCTAGTGTGGAAATGGCCTACCTAACTATGCAGCTTGACACCTAGTAATAATGTCAAGGGGTCTTTAGAAAAAGTGAGTAAGAGAATAGAGGTGCATGATGTTAAGAAATTAGGCAGGGCAAAATCTTAGGGCCATTCACCAAAGCTGAATGTTGGGATATTTAGGTCAGATAAAGGGATAATACAGTTAATACTCCTTCTCATAGTGCACAGTTTAGCTGTGGAATTCACTGCCACAAGAAAGTGTCTGCCAATTTGGATAGCTTTTCAAGAGGACTGAATAAATTAATGGGGTTTAGGGCCATCAGTGAGAGAGCCTGTCTGGTTTAGATTTTGGAGAAGGACTCTATAACAGCAGGGTTCGAATCCCCACTCAGCCATAGAAACCCACTGGGTGATCTTGGGCAGGGCATACTCTCTCAGCCTTAGAGGAAGGCAGTGGCAAACTGCCTGTGAATAAACCTTGCCAAGAAAATTCTGCTTTTAAAAGCTTTTTATCTTTAAAAATGGCACTTTATCCTTTTAACTTACTACTGAGTTTTAATACTGTGTTTTGATACTGTGATTAGTTTAATTCTATTTTAATGTTCACTTTTTGTATGCCTTTAATTGTGTTTTTTTTTAAATTGTGAGCAACAAGTCCCAATTTTGCGGAAAAAATGAGATGATGATGATGGTGATGATGATGATGATAATTTGTGATAGGGTTGCCCTAAGTTAGACTTGATTTGAAGAGACAAAACAACAACAACATCCTCCAGTATCAGAAATGTTAGCTTTGGTTCTGTATCATCTACCTAGCTATATAACCACCTTCGTTATGTAATGAAATAGGGTTCCCCAGCCTGATCCCTTTAAATCCCCACCTACTGGGCAGCAGTCACTGCAAGAAATGTGGTCTGTTCCTTCATCAGTCAGAAAGCAGCTGACATTTCCACCCTGTCCTACAAGCAATCTACAGTACAACAGCTGGAAGCAAAGTCCTTGTCACAATTCCCCCTCACATCAGTGATTGCTTGGGGGAGAGTGGGTGGAAACATCAGCCAGCTGCTTCTCTATACAGTGGTATATCTAGGCTCAACAGCACCTAGGGCAAGCGCAGAAGTTGTGCCCATAGGTGCTGCTGTGGCAGTGAGTGAGGGGGTGGCGAGCAGGCATGGGGGTGGCGAGCTGGTGCGAAGGGGTGGCAAATGGGTGCAGGGGGTGACGAGTGGGCCAGACCTGGGCAGGAAGGGGGGCATTTTTGCAGTACACTCAGTGGCCATTTCTGCATTACGCTGTTACAGCAGTATTATTCCACTTTCAACATCCTGTGGAATTCTGGAGTTTGTAGTTTACTGAGGCCAAAGAGCTCTCTGGCTGAAAACTCTAAATGCCCCTCCCTAAACTGCAAACCCCAGGATTCCATTGGATGTTGAAAGTGAAATAATAGCACTATAACAATGTACTGCAGAAATGGCCAATGGCTCAGACTTTCTTCCTTTCTCCACTCTTGTCTTTTTCATGGTTTACCATCTATCTTAATGAAGAGTTCTGGAGACCATTTTGTGACATTTTTGTTGGCTGAACAGAAGTGTTGCTCCAATATGGACTTTGGAACTATGGCCCTTTCTGCACCGGGCTTTTTAAACGGTGCAGAGCGACCTCCAACGGAGGTCTTCTGCGCCGTAGAATGGACTGGGGTGGACTACTTTTTGCAGTTCTGCACCTCAGTCTGCTCCAGAGCAACTGGAACTGATTGCGTTGCATTTTTAAAAAAACTCTTTTTAGAGGTTTTTGAAAAGCACGGAGCGCATGACTCCGTGTCGCTCCGTCGCCACACTCTGGTGCAGATTTGCAGGCGCGCACACTAGTGTGTGCCTGCAGATCTGCCGAGGGCGGGGTTTAGGTTGGCGAGCTTCTCTGGTTTGTGGAGAGCCTCCACCAACTGGAAGCCGCCATTTTGGATGCCAGAGCAGTGCGGAGCGACGAGCTCGCACTGCTCCTCGTCCTGACGGACTCAACCAGATGCCAGAGAAATCCGGTGAGTCCCATTTTCGCGCGGTTCCTTTCCCACATGCGGAAAGGGCCAGAGTTAAAAATAGTTCCCTAATGAAGTAACAAATTCCTTTCTGTGTTCTTCTCTCCCATTAATGCAATTAATTGGCTAAAATTTGCAGCACTTACATAGACTCCTTACCAGAAGTATACCACAAGAGTTAGATTATGGCCACAGACGAAGTTATTATTGTTATTCTTGGATCTGCTGCCCTTTAACATAGTCTGACTTGAGATATGTTTGCAGTTTGTCTGTAGCTGCTGTATTGTTACGATGTTGTTATGAAGAGAAACACCATAGAAGGAGATTCACTGTGCCATGTTTTGGGCTGCTGTTTGAGTGGGAAAGTATACAACTTGCAGCTGGAACAACGTTCATCTTGTCTCTCACACCTGCTGGGTTGGCTGCTATTGCAAGAACAAAAGTATTGCTTAAGTTTGCTTTCCAAAATGATGTGGTATGAGAGAAGTTCAACCAGCATTCCCCATGTGGGCACCTCCTAGTTGTGTTTGACTATAAATGGCATCATTCCTAATAAACATATGGTGACAGCTGTAGTCAAATACTGTTCAGGAGCATCAGGTTGTGTGAGAGAACGGGGAGGAAGAGTATAAGACTTTCTTCTCTAGAAAAATCTGTAATGTAACTACTTAAAAGTAAGCCCCATTGAGTTCAGTGGAACCTACAAGATTATGTAACATCCTGCCTGGCCATTGGAATGCATCAAATTCTTTATGGTAAACGTGATCCCCTGCTGACAACTAATTTTTTTTTTTTAAAAAAATCTAAATCTATTCCATTTACTTCCTGGACCTGAAGGTGTTGTACATGATTTTTTCCTACAGCCATTTTTGTCTTAACAATCCTGTGAAGGAGGAGGCGATGATTACCTGAAACTTTATACGGACTGGGATATATATGAATCTGAGATATGATCTGTATTGTATGAATGTAGAGCTCATGCAGTGATTGTGAGTCTAAGAGAAAGTGCTCATTCTCAGCAGGATCTGTTTGATTTTGCATTTGTGCATAGTATAATATTAATAAAGAACCAGCTTGGTGTCGTAGCTTGAGTCCTGGACTAATATTCTCTGAGACTAGGGTTTGAGTCCCAGCTCAGCCATGGAAACCCCCTGGGTGACCTTGGGCAAGTTACACTCTCTCAGCCTCAGAAAAGGACAATGGCAAATGCTTGCTGAAGAAATCTTGCCAGGAAAACCTCAGAACAGGTTTGCTTTAGGGTCGCAAATGAGTCAGGAATGACTTGAAGGCACACAACAACAACAATATTAAGAATCATGCTTTGTGTGCATATGTGTGTGTGTGCACACATAATATTATATTTATTCATTTAATCTTTTCTTCTTTTCTAAATTAAGTTTATGAATCCAGAGGTTTCCCTTCTTAAAATACTACAGTTTTCTGTGTTCTCACTCATTAATAACCTTTGCACTTGACCATACCCTTTCAATCACATCCTTATGTTGCTCAGCCACATGTCTTATGCATTTTATGGGTGTCCCTGTTTTCATCAGTGAAGTCAGCTTTGTCAGTACTTGGATGGGAGATGGCCAGTGAGTACTCAGCACTATAAGCTATATTTCAAAGGAAGGAATTGGTAAAACCACCTCTGAGTATTCCTTGCCTAAGAAAACTCTGTGGAATGCATGGGATCACCATAACTTGACAGCTGACTTGAAGGCACGTGTACACACTGGATATAGTATTTCAGTTATTATACTCTTCAGCTACTGTATCAGCTGGGGTGTGTGTGTGTGTGTGTGTGTGTGATGTCATATGATCTATTACATTATTGCATTTTGTATTCTGGTGCATGCAGGTTAGTTCTCTATGCACAAAACCATGGAATCTTGCATGAGTGGAGCACATGGGAAGTTAGGAAATTCTTGCTCACAGAAGCTGGCACTGCTTCACTCCTTAGACCATCCCACATTGACATTTAGTTGCACATTTCAGAACCAATTCCTAAAGTATGAATTGGCTCTGACTGCCCTCTTTTGGTGAGTGTATTCTTGCAGTTTTTTTTTAAAATTGATTTTCAGTTACTTACAACCAGAATGATCACTCAACAACATTCAGCAAGTGAGGCAACACTGCTTTTACTCAAGTATCTGTCTAATGTAGTTAGATTTACAGAAACATTTAAAACATTTAAGGAGTGGAGAGTAGGACATTTATAGGATCCTCATTAGTAACACGGAAATACAGCATGGGAAATTGTTTTCAGTTTTGCCAATTGCATGCACTAATAGAAAGAGAAGAAGAAACAGGTATAATTACACTGGACACTTAAACATTACCAAAAAGAAAGAAAGAAAGAGAAAAAGAAGGCCAAGTATCTATACTTACAGATTGCAAATGATAATTTATATGTGTGGAAGCTAATTTGAAGATCATTATGGGAAACTGAAAAACGAAGAAAGTAAATATAATTTAGCAAAAGCACGAAGACTATAATAAAGGGACCAGTGTTTCTGCTCAGTCTGCTGCCCAGGTACAAACTGTTGAAGGCCTCTGTCCTCCCTTCTTGTGGTTGTTAAGTGTTAAACTAGACTTGGACTACACAAGACTTCAAACCAAGAACTGTCCTCTCTAAAACTCAGCACATGGGCACCTTAGATGAAAAACGTGCACATCTATGCAATGTAAATAGGATGGGTACAGGGCTTTATAACGTGAACATGCTGATCTTTCATGAGGTGTTAGAGGCTGAAATTACTGTCTTGGCACTCTCTCCTAGCTTTGTTTGAATTGCCTTTGAGTGATGTTTCTGTAACAGCATTTTTGACATTTACAGGAAGTCACATATATCCTTTTTGAACATGATGCAGCATGTCTTACATTCAGCATCAATTAGCCTCCTAGTCTAGCCTAAGCATAGGAGATATAGATGGATGGATGGGTGGACGGACGGACGGACAGACAGACAGATAGAATGTATGTATGTAGTCACTTCCACACACATGTATTGTGAAGGTTGTGTAAGAGAGAGAGGGAGTGAGTGCAATGAAATTAATTACTAGGTTTTTTGTTGTTGTTGGATATGTTATTGTATAAAAACTGTAAAAAGAATATTTGAAAGGCTGATGTTCAGTATCTTATTTCTTGGTGTTTTGTTATTGCTGTTCAACTTTTTGCAAATCACCATGGACATTATTTCGCTGTGTCATGGCACAGTATCCATTTTGATCAATTAGACAATACTAATTAACCCACACTAACAAACATATTCTAGAGATAACACTGTTTCCTAGATGATTCCTAAAGTAAACCTTACCCACCTCTCAGCACTGATTTTCTGCACCCTATGGAGTGTGCAAGGCCTTAATATTTGCACTTTCATCCTGCAGCTGATACTATTTTACGAGCGCATAGCAAAAGGAGGCAAGGCCCAACCTTCATGTGGAAGCCAAATCTGCAAAATTTGAACTCCTTCAGCTGAATGCAGCAATCTACCCATGTATGGTAACCCATGAGGGGCTTATTGATAAGCCTGTTTTGTTGTCTGCCTAGAACTTCAAAAACACTGGGTAAGGGATAAGGCGCCTAGCCAACCACAATAAGTAGGTTGTGTGTGTGTGCACATTTAACTTGGAAGGTCTCCAGCTATGAATACATACTTTTCCCTAAGTCAGAGTACATCAGATTTGTTTGACTATTTCAGCACAGTTTAAGCCCAATTGATCCTTCCTAGCTGATGATTTGGAATTTGGGACTCGGTGGTCACTGACACAGACAAAGTAATCTCAAAAGATGATCAAATAGGAGGGCTAGAGAGTGGAGGCAGCGTCAGGTATGTCGATGGGCTGGAGGGAGGTCCAGGACCCTAAGGTGCCAGCCAATCATGGCTGCTGGAGTTCCCTTGCCATGGAAGGAGCGAAAGAGGAGAGTGAGTGGTAAAGGTGAGTTTAGCTGCCCTTGCAAGCTGTGAGAGAAAGACATTGTAGCCACCACTTTCCCCTTTCCTCCATGGATGACATGAATGGCACAGAGGGGTGTGTATATATATATGTGTGTGTATGTGCGCGTGCACGCACCTGTATGCAGATGCATGAAGGTGCATATGTTTACAGGTATAGGTATCCAGCATTGAAGAGTGGCTGTAATAGAAGCACTTTTTAAAAAACAAAAGGGGGTTCTCTTGGGCAATAGTGGAGGGCTGTGTGGAGGGAGCTAGGAGGCCATTTCTCCTTTTTGCCTGCGGCCCTGTGTTTTCCCACTGGACATCATCTTAGGAGACTAGGGAGGATTGCAGGGAGTGAAGGTGTGTGGAACTGTTTCAGTGTGTGTGTGTGTGTGTGTGTGTGTGTGTGTGTGTGTATTAGTGGTGGTTTATGTTAGTAAGCTTCTTTGTTAGTTTTGGGGTGGAGTGTACTTTGCCTATCTGTGTGTTTCCTTAGTGTGAATTTGGTACTTTGTTGTGATTTGTGGGAATTTATACGTGACTTCTGATTTGGTCTTTTTTGGCTAACCACCCCCCCAACTGAACTCCTGCTCAGTTTCTTGTCCAAGTCCATGAACATCATCAGTTTGCCGTCTATGAAATGAGTTTGTTATATGCCTTTAAGTCAACTCTGAATTATAGCAACTTTGTCATAGTGTTTTCTTGGCAAGATTTTTTATTGAGGACATTTAGTATTGCCTTCCTCTTAGACTTAGAAAATGTGACTTGTCTAGAGTCATCCAGTGGATAAGATAAGAGACCCTGGTCTCTTGAACTCATAGTCCAACACTCAAACAACTATAACACTGGCTTTCATGAACTGTGTACCAGAGCAGAAAAATGCAGGCTCAAATGTGTGGTTCTGTACTTTGGAGATCAGGCCTGGCTTGTATTAGGTCTTTGACCAAGTTGCTTTTCTTTTAGTCACAAGTGTTTGCTTTTTTGGTGTCTCATCATTGGCTTGCCCCCATCTGCCATTTTTTGAATGGACAATTCCCTTGGCAGCCATTTTCCGACAACACTTCACAAGATACTGAAAACATATGTGTTCTGTTATAAATGCTGAGTGCTTTAGCAGAAAATCATCCAGAGACCATGATACACAGTCTGACTTAGTCCTGAATCTCTCACTTGGAGAAACATGGACATAGCAAAACACTACACAAAATACCCTGGAAAGCTATACTTGTTGTTTACTGAGAAATAAGGCCCACTAAGTACCATCTGGATCTCTCCCAAGTGAGCATGTGCAGCAGTGCAGTCTTACTTAAAAATATTGCAAATCCAAAGAATTCCATGGAGCAAGTCCTGCTGTTTGTGACGTGATGATTGGTTGAATTGCACTTTTGCTTAAGCACTTTCTGTGTACAGATTATTAAGGCAAAACAAGATGAGTCTATAAAAATTTTAGATTTTTTCTTAATAATCTTTTTCAGGAAAGCAATCTCCAGGTCTGGCCTTCAGCATTTGGCTCCTGTTCAAAACCTCAATATTCCCATCACGAATGGACCAGTGAAGGAGTCAAGAATGGCACTAGAATGGACTGTAGGTGTTTCTCTCTCTTTGTAATCCTAGATATATATCACGAGCAGAAATAATAATATGGGTAGAATTAAAAGAGCCATGGGGGTGGAGAATGCTGATATGTGAATTAATTATTATTGTCTATGAAACTGCATGGTTGACAAACCTTAGAATCTTTTCCACCTGTAGATGGAGGTCCTGTCAAGAATTGTGATTCTGTTTACATATTTAAGTGATGTGTAATGGATTTGGCATGGATATTATGAAAACATTCTTATGACACAGTATTCTTAATCTAAAATTTTTCTTCTTGAGTGATTGTTAAAATGTTTTATTTATTATTATTATTATTCACCTTTTATTTTATGATACTTCAGTATCTTTTCAGACTTCTTTTTGCAACAATGAGGACTAAATGTTTTAGCTGTTTAAAACAGAGTTTGATAAGTTCAGGATTCCTCAGCTGAAAACCTATGAGCTTCATTCAGGGGCATATTCAGGGTTTATTTCTCCCAAGTGATATTCTTTAGCACATGGATACTAGGAACAAACTGCACCAAAGTCCACAGTATTGAACACAAGCATTCCTTTTCTTGATTTACTTGATGGTGCATGGGAAGCAGTCCCAAGTACCTGGAAGATCTATGATGTAACCACAAAGTAATACCAGAGTTATAGGTCCCAGGAATATGCCATTGGATACTAGTAATGGTTATTGCCCTTATGCCCTGCTTTTGGACATTCCAGAGCATTTTGGCTGACTGCTACATTGGCTATCAGGATGTAAGAGGCTGGACTAGTCAGCTTTAGCCAGCATAACCAATGCTTTGGTATTATGGGAATGACAGCCCCTAAACAGGCCAAAGCAGATCTGTTTTTATGTTATTAAAATGACACATTCACCTGTCCATCTGTGGATTTTACCTTACAGGTCATAATGAAGTATAAACTTCACTGCAACCAAGAGTGCCTTTCTGTGCTTTCCCATCATTCAGATTTGGTGCATGGATACCATTGCTGAACAGTCACTCTTGGTTGGCCGTAAGACATCTGGGGACTTTAGATTTAGATTTCTCCTGGCTACAAATAGCACCTTACATTATGCCTACAGTGGCCTATGAATCTGTAATGGACACTTGGAGTGCCAATGTGATGTGCTCTTGGCAACACATCCTTTTTGATTTTCACTCATGGGAATAGTGGTGTAATTTATAAGTGTGCGGCTCCATCACCCTTTCAAGGACACGGATGAGAAAAAAAACTAGATGTCTTCCCAAATGGGTTGCAGAAATAGACCATTTTTGTCTTTAGAAATCTAATTTTAGAAGTCACAAAAAAACTATGTGAACTATGTCAAGAGAAGGTAGGGAAAGAAAGCAGATGGTCTTTTTTAAAAATATAAATATTGACTTAAATCTGAAAAAAAAATAGAAACAGGTTACAACATACATTTTTGAACATGTTGTAGAAAACATGTTTTGCTCTTTGGATAATTTTTCCTCTTTGAACAATTTCAAATCTTGATGGTCTGAATCCTATGGAAGCTCCACAGAATGTAGATTTAGCCCAATGAACTGCTGAACAATGTCAAGACTTGTCCAAATCCCATTGATTTAATAGGTCCACTCTAGCTGAGACTACCAATAGGAGTCAGACCAATATTTCTGCAAACTGAATATTTGAAATTACTTTGTTAGGCAGGTTTACTATCTGGCCAATGTTGTGTAGCGGTTTGAGTGTTGGACTGTGACCCTGGAGACCAGGGTTTGATTCCTTACTCGGCCGTGGAAATCCACTGGGTGACCTTGAGCATGTCACATGCTCTCAGCCCCAGAAAACCCTGTGATAAGTTCATCTTAGAGTCTCCATAAGTCAGACATGACTTGAAGGCACACAGCAAAGGAAAGAGTGGAGGTCAGAATTTTTTAGTATAACCTTTTTTTTGTGATCCACATAATTTTGAACAGTACTTTTATGGTGGTGTAATGGCTTCCCCATCAAATGATGTTTTTCATTCTAGAAATACTTCCCCACCATCTCTATGCTAATCCTAAAATTGTTCAAAGCAGTGAAAAACAATCCCTCTCTGTACAGTAGGACAAATTAGTTATTCTAGTAAAAACAATAATTTATAGGAATACATACACTAAATGTATGATGTGGAAAGTGGGATCACAATTGCTGGACTCACCCCCAATTTTGCTGCATCTTGCTAGCATGGTGTAATGATTAGAGAGTTGGAGTAATACTAATGAGATCCTGCCTGGCCATGAAGCTCATTGTCTGACAGTGAGTCAAACACTGTCTCTCCACCTAATCTCCGTCCACACCCCACAGAGTTGTCATGATAAAAATTGGGAGGAGGATATTGTCAAAGGTCCTTTGAGAAAAGGTGGGATGGAAACACCAGTGACAACCCTCCTGCCTTCAGATATTCACACATTACTCAGAAGATCTGAAATGGACATCTTCAAATGTACACCAAGGGACCAAATGCCAAAAAGGGGTCAGTTCTGTTCCCTAAGGTGCATTTTCTATAGGCATGGAAGCAACTTCTGAAAAATCCAGTAGTTCTGGATTTTTTTTAAAGAGGCAAAGTTTTAGATTTAAAGATAGAAAAATTGATCTCCCATGCCCTACATACAAGAACAAACTAATATAGGGCAGGCTTCAGCTAATTACTCTTCTTGTATGACCTCCTGTTCTCTTTCCACCTGGGATCCATCAATGTGTATTAAATTTAAAAAGCAAGAATGCTTATTCGTTATGTGTATGATCTCTTAGTCATAGATAACTGAGGAAAAGAAACGGAGGTAATTAAATTGCAGCTTGCTTCGCTTTTTGTTTACTAAATTCAGCTTTGCTGTCACAGTGTTGTTATGTGTTTCATCTCTAATTTTTTTTTAAGAAAACAAACAAAAAAACCTTGCTGCTTTTGATTTCTGTTGCTGTTCCTACAAAACATATTAAAGATTTTCAAGGGTATAGTCACACCATGGAGAGGGAAAAAATGAGGCACTTCGCTTCCGTGAGAATTCTGACTCTACAATGAAATTTTCCTTCAGTTTCCCACATTTCTAGCATTCCAAAGAATGAGACATTGAAACTTGTTCACACCTACAACTTTTAAATTCACTGTGGATGCATTCATTTGGTGTCTTTGCCTGCCCCTTTTCTTCAAATACCTAAACAGTATTTCTAAATGCTCAACAGATGTTTTAGGCTGATGTAGTGCTAGAAATGTGGAGCCTGAAGGAAATTTCACAGATAGGGAAGAATTTTTACTTGGGGGCCAGTGCCCTCATTTTGCCCAGAGTTCACACTTATAATCTGGTATTTTTCAAGTAGAATTAAGAGACAAAATGCTGGACTAAATTCAAATGGTAGTTCCAGTTAAAGTAGACCCATTGAGCAGCCTATTTCTCCAATGGCATATGTCTTTCATACACACTTCCCCCGATAACGTTTTCTCTCTTGTCTCTACCAGCCGTGTTGGTGGAGTTGTGTCAATGTAATGTACCAACAGGATTCTAGGCCATAAGACTTTCTTCCAGTGCTTGGAGAGGTAATCTTTATGTACTGCAAGTCCCAGAATGCCCTAGTCAGTATGGTCACCATGTTGGCTGGGGGATTCTGATAATCTGTACTCCAAAAAAAGTTTTCCAAGCCCAGTTTACTTGCGTGTCAGTGTGAATAGGATTGTTCCTTGAGTCAGAAAGCTCAGAATTGTTGATCTCTGTTTTGCTGTTTCCTTGTGAGAACTGGAATGTATTGAGCAAAGCAGACAGATTTTTTTCCTTTAATACATCTTTTTTTAAAAGCACAGATTTTTTTTTCTTGTTTTGTTCAGTGTTCAATTCCTTCAGCATCATCCCTTTTCATAACTGACTTCCACAGTGAAAGAAGAAGTGTTTTCTGTTTCATTGCATTTAAACTGTCAGGGAGATTGAAAATGAGAACCTAAAAAAAAAAGTTGACTATGCAGGTGATCTGTAAGCTGTCTGCTTTTGGACACCATCTGTCCCTAAAGCAGTGATATTATCTGTGACTTTTTTAAGCACAGAATCCAAAATGTCAGACATAGTCAATGCATTTTCCATCATGCCACAGTTCTGGACTCCCTCTGCTTAAAGCAGCATGTTGTCAATTGTCTGTTTGCAATTAAGCCAGAGTTAGAGCAGGATGGAGGCCAGAATCCTTTTGAAATGACATTGATTTGGGATGGTGTTTGGTTGTATGGACCATGTAGGCTGGGGATTCTGGGAGTTAGAGTTTTAAAACAATAACTTTCTAAGCTCTGCTCTAGGTGTTGATAGTTGCCATATCATTTCCCTGTCCTAGCTTAGTTCAAGGCTTTCAAAGGAGTCTAGTTTGAAGGAGTAGCACTTAGTGGAAGAGAAGAGCCTCATTCAACAGAGTAGAATCAGGTCAAGCTAGGAGGAGCCTCAGTAGGCAAGACCTGTCAGGACCTGGACAGATCACTGTGGCAGGCGCTGGGTGGATGTCGTAGAGGAGGAACTATTGTCTCCTGTGGTTAGCCTCAACCCACCATCCCTAACCTTTGCCCCCAGGAATAGGAATGTAAATTGTTGCACATACATAGTTCTTTTATGTTAGAAAAAAATCTCAGAAGTTTTCTGGGTGAAATTAGAAAGGTGTTTGCATATTATTATTATTTTTTGGCATTTAAGAACTTTAGAATAAAGTATTTATGAATATTTTGTGCAAAATATGTTTTGTGTAAAAATCCTCTCATTTTGTGCAAAATTGTATCTTGTGTAAAAATGAATTTTGGGCAAAATACTTTTTTTTTTTTTTTGCAAAAACCTACATTTTTAATACAAGACCCAACAGATATGGGTAAAGGGCTGGTCTTTTCACTTGATGGAGGAGATGATCAAGCTCACAGAACTTGACTATTTTTTGGGAGGCATATTGGGACCCATTTTCTTTTCTAGGATAGTGTTTAAAAATACGCTTTATGCCCGTTTGCCCTCCCTGTTGAGTAACCATCTGTGCTTCTTAAAGGGTGCTTGCCCAGTTCTGCAACTGTCAGCTTCTATGGCGTGGGGGCAGTAAGGGCTGCACCAGGGACTCTGCATATTCTTTGACCAAACAGATGCCTCCTCTCCCTCTTACATCCTGTCACACTACACTGTTATAGTGCAACATTCCACTTTAAGTGCCAAGGGAACATCCTGCCTAATTCTTGGAGTTATAGTTTAGTGAGGCCCAAGAACTCTCTGGCTGAAAATTCTAAATGCTCCTCCGTAAATTGCAGATCCCAGCATTCCACAGGATCTTGCAAGGGCAGTTAAAGTGGAATTTAGTGCTATAATCCAGCAACATCTGGAAGGCCATAGCTTTCCTCCCCTGCAAGATAGGCATACTTTCCGCTTAAAACCTCCTTCTCACCAAATAGAGAAGTCTTCATTCAGTTTTAGCTGGTCAATTCATGGTCACTGGGACAGTAAGTCCATGCTGAGTTTTAGCTTGTACTTTAAAGCAGCTCTCCAATGTGCTATATTTTGGTGGTAGGTTTCTGTGCCTTACATAGGTTATGAAAAGCCAGACAAAAAACAGAGCTGATCCACTGCCTTACCAACATTAGAGCTATCAGCTGCCGCTGCCACCTCCTATGTAGCTATACAATATTTCTGAAGGTACTGAATTGCCGGAGCTGCCATCTGTCAGTTTTGAGAATCAAAGCTGTAACTATTTTTGACCATTAGCAGTCCCCATAGCACATCTCAGAACAGGACCATGTAATGCCTTTGGCAAATACTGTCTACCCATGAATTTGACCCTGCATGCAGAGTTTAGACGTGATAACAGTATTTCATGCTTTCTAATCTTCCTTTTTGGGTCTGCAAAGGTGTAAAAGCTTGCATACAAATCATTATTTTCTTGTATGCTTTATCCCAAATAGAGTTCAATGTTGCCCAAAGCCAAAGGATACTATCAGCTAAATCCTAGCAGACATATTTCATGGTTACCTATGAGCCAGTTACAGTGCCGCGGGTGGTGAGATGTCTTCTGATCATTTGAGCATGGCAGCCAACAGAGATCTTTAAACATTATAGGATGTTGTGCTGGGCAACTGGAAAGCATGCACAAGGATCCATGAATGTCAGGATTACTGGGGTACATGTATTATTGAATCCAAGCATCATACTGAATTATCCCAGAGAACAAGAGAAGTGCTATGCCAGATCAGATCAAAAGCCTATCTGAGAAGTAGAAATCTTGTGGTCTGCGTTCCACACACAGTCATTTTGCAACCTCAGGCCACTCCTGTGATCCTGAGATGGCCCCCACACCCATAAAGTAGCCAAAAAAATTGCCTCTCTAGGAAGCTACCATGACAGAAATTCTCCTTTAAAACAAGATATGCCTGCCCCCTGGATCTTGTTTGCCCCAATACTCTTGCAGAAGGAGGTTTTACAAACATGGAATTGGATCTCTGCTCACATCCCATTTTGTTTGAGGGGGTTCCTGCAGCCCAGGGTGGTCGCTGGAGGCTGAAGCCCAAGAGAGTTCCTACCCCTAACTTATCTATTCCAATATTTTGTTCATACATTAGCCCACGAGTTACTTAGGGGAAACCTACCATCAGGGGCTGAGTACAACTGCAGTATATGGGAGTCAAGAGACTAAACTGGTTTGGATAACCCTAATTCAGCTCACTCATCCTCAACTTAAACTGGGTTTGGCTGCACATCCAGTTTCTTCACTCCTCCTTTCATGATGCACGGGAAAAAACCAGGATGTTCTAATTAAGCATGGTTCCTTGTTCAATCAAAATTAATGAAACTACAGTTACCAGTTTCAGAATGCCAGGAAGTCTCTAATAAAACATAGCCTCTCATTTATTTAATCAAAATAATAAAACTGCAGTTACCAGCTTTAGACCAAGCCACAATTTCAAAACATGGTTTTCAGTTTGTTTAATATATTGGCTTGTTCTGAAGCTGATAACCATTGTGTCTCACTTGAGTCAAAATTGCAAACCATGGCTAATCAGAGATCTTGGTATAATCATGGCTCATGTGAATGGACTATTCACTGGAAAAGGCTTATTCCAGTCTCAGCTTCTATAAATCTCATTCAGTGAGTCTTCTGTAGTTGGATGTAATAATTGTATTTAGCCCTAATAAATACATCATAACATAAGCCCTAATAAATACATTGTAACATAAGCTCGACTAGACTGTAGCCAATTTCATCAGATGAAACTCAGAAGTAAGCAATACCATGTTCAGTGGGCCTTACTCACATGTAAGTGAACATAAAACTCCAGCCAAAGCCATATTGTGAAAAGAATTTGGGCCATCATTTGAAGAACCATCTTAACAATTTTATCTTGGATCTTCACTTTAATTACAATACCAATTTCTCTACAGAATGTTGATCTTCAGCAACCAGTTTAAGAGATAATATATTTATAAATTTATTCCTGCAGGAAAATGCAGTGAATGGCGAGCATCTCTGGTTGGAGACAAATGTTTCTGGGGACCTGTGTTACCTTGGGGAGGAGAGTTGCCAAGTCAAGTTCTCAGTGAGTATTATGCTTTCATACTTTCTGTACCTTTTCTATGTTTATTTCTATGTATAGTGAACACATTCAATGGGAGAGGATGGCATCAAATAATACTTAATAATAGTAGTAGTGATGATGGTGGTGGTAATAATAATAATAGTAATAATAATAATAATAATAAAAATAGGTGTTTATTTAGAATGCCCTTGGCACCAAAGTGTGGAATATCAAACATATACTGTCAGAAACAAAGACAATAAAACATGAGGATAAGTGTACATAAATCTCTCAACATTTCACCATCCACTCCCCACACCAGCAACCACATGCATAACTCAGCAGCTTAATTCCGTGAATTAAGGAGAAAGGTCTTCAACCCCTTATAAAAATGAGTGAGATCCTCCTCCAGCTGGAGGTCCAAAGAAAGACTGTTTCTCAGATGCAGAGCCAGATCTTGACAGAGCTATGTGAGTTGATGGAAAGACAATGATCTTTTGTCTGTGGATCTTAAATTCCTAGATGGTGCAAGACATAGATGTTTTGTTCAAATAGTCAATGCATGCTGTGTATCCCGGGCTGTAGATTAGCTGTGATTCTGATGTCTTGCATAATTTGACTTTATAAGGTGGGCATTTTGCTATCTCCAACAAAGACCAACACCATGATCTATAAAAGAGAATGCAGATTTATATTTGAATATGCTAATTAATATGTCTTGATACAAATTTAGAAATAAAGATTATACCTTAATCTCCTCATTGTGAGGAAGACTGTGATCAGGTGACTCATGTGCTTGCACAGTTTATTGTTCTGATACTCTTGACGGCAACTTCATGTTTCCTGCTATCCTTTCCTATGGTGCTTTTGCTTCAAGCTGGATTTGGATTGGACAGTCCTTTAAGCAGTGCAAACTTTGTGGCAGAATACTGTTTTTGATAAGCTTTCAAATGGAGGAGGAATAAGCAACAGGTGGTCTCCTGCAGGTTACATTGTGGCCCTTGGACCCTCTTAGATCCTCCCCTTACTGAAAATAATTTTCCATTATTTTTTAAAAAGGAGTGGCTATTGTTCTCCAAACACGGCGCACCCCTACTATCTTGCTTTTCCCCCAAAGAATTGTAAACAAAACTGGAAATGGATTTCTTGGCTACTTTCAGTTTTAGTTTGGCGTTGGTGCAGCCTGCAGTGAGTTCAGTGCAGAAAACTTTTGAAACCAAGGGTTTCGGGAATGGGAGAAAGCCTTGTGGGATATGATGATAATGGATAAATTGACTCTGCTTCTCAATAATGAAAACCCAGCAGATTTTAATAAAGATTGGGAGCCACTTATATGTTTCTTTAAAGAAAAGTGGAAAGATAAAATATTGGCAGAAGGATTTTAGAATGAAGTTATAAATGTGATAGCAAATTTTAAAAAAATATATACATAATATATATTGTTATGCCTATTCTTTGTAGATAAGATCTGTATCGTTTAAATATGGAGGGATTTAAGTTGATATTAATTAACAGATCAAATAGATATAACTCAGATCCTGTGAAGATTATATGTATATATAAGCAGTTGATATAGCAACAAGACTAATCAGGTGGGAATTTTTTGTTATATGTCGATTTATGCTTTTTATTCTGTCTTATGTTATTATATGTTGTGGTGTTTGATATATGTATGATATATGTTTTAATGTTTGGAAAATTTAATAAAAAAGATTGATTAAAAAAAAAATAAACCAGGGGTTTCCCCTGTTAAGGTAGGACACATGGCCATTCCATCATAGAATGCACACACAAAAATAGCAGCATGCTATGTTAGAAACAGACTTCTGTAGTGTGACTGTACATGTGTTTTGAGTGAGCGTTCCTGCACGGCAAGGGATTGGACTCAATGGCTGCTGTGGTCTCTTCCAGCTCTATGATTCTATGCATGTAGTGTGCATATGCATGAGGGGCCATGCGTGTAGGAGCAAAGCACGTTTATTCTATATACAGTACATATAAGGGCTGGAAAGCCTGTTATGTGAAGTTGGGGAGGAAGATTTTGTTGCTGCAGTCTCATCTCCTGGCAAAATGTGCATTGCATATGAATTGGATTGTTTAGATTGTGCTACTATCAACTTGGAAAGCATTGTGTACAGTCATGGATCCCCAAATGGTGCAGTCATTGCTCAGTTTTTCTCTCTGAACTCAGCCTCTGGTCATTGATTCTTTGCAATATGCAGAAACACCAGTTTTGTTTTAATCAGGGTAGCTATACTTTTTCCTCATTAGTTAATTTTTAAATGCTTTTGAACTATTTTTTTTAAATTCTGTGCTTTCTTTATATTTATTTGTTTCTTATAATTGCTCTTTAATATTGTGAGTGATCTTCAGCTGTGTTCTGTTTTAATCTACTTTGTAAATTGCTTTCATTCTGGTACTGGGACAAAGACAGGAAATAAAATATTAATCCCCCCACCTTCCCCAGTGCCACTGTGCACTCTGAAATTCTGCAGCTTAATCTTGGCATGGAGGGAGATGGTGGTGGGAAGCGTTTTACTAAATGGCAGCCTCTGCTCATAGCTCCTGAGTAATGGCTGGCTGTATGCCATGGGTGGGATGCTTCAGTTTATGTTTGCAGTAGTGATGGAATGCCTTTGGAAACACAACTCTCCAAAAGAAGTTGCCTCACACCATAGAAGCTGACAGTTGCAGAACTGGGCAAGCACCCTTTAAGAATCACTGCTCTGGATAGACTTCTAATGCCTAAAAACTGGTAACTCTCCCCCTTTTTTTAAGCACAGAAAGCATCCATTAATGCCAGAATTAAGGCAGTAGTTCTAGTTCTGAATGTTAGATTTCCACAGTTCAAAAAGCCAGTCACTCCCAAAGGCAATGCCGAAACAGCCCACATTTTACACGAGGCGCAGGGAGGAAAGGACAGGGAGAGAGGAAAGATGGCGGTGGCATAAGCAGACGCGTTTTGTTTCACTCCCACCCTCCCTCCTTCCCTTAAAGGGAGCACGGCTGCTTGGATGCGCTCACTCCCACGTCGCACGGGCGACCCTTCCTTCCTCCTTTCGTCCCTCTGAGGGCTCGGAAGTGGGGTGCAATACCCACTGTGGTGCCTTGACCACGCTACACCGGCAAGCCTCTCTCGGTCTCCCCACCTCCGCCCCCCTGCCCGGCAGGGAAAGACGGCAAAACTTCCCCACACGCGCCCAGCATGCCTCTTCTCACCTCCTGCCAGTGGGGGTCTCCTCTTGCCACCTCTGCCATCCCACCTGGCAGGGAAAGACGGGGAAATGTCCCCACACGCGCCCAGCACGCCTTCTCTCCCCTCCTCCCAGCGCGGGGTCTCAGAAACAGCGCTCCCATTGGCTGTGAGGCTGCCTTCTTTCAAAAGGGGGCAGGGCGAGATAGAAGAGTGGCGACCCCTGTGAAATGGTCATTCGACCCCCAAAGGGGTCGCAACCCACAGGTTGAGAACTGCTGCACTACACAATTATAGCACAATGATTCCATTTTAGCTGCCATGCTGCATCCTAGGGAGTCCTGTTATTTGAAGTTTGTTGTTGTGTGCCTTCAAGTCATTTCCAACATATGGCAGCCATAAGGTGAACCGATCACGGGATTTTCTGGGGCTGAGAATGTGTGACTTGCCCAAGGTCACCCAGTGGGTTTGCACAGCCAAACAGGGAATCAAACCCTGGCCTCCAGAGTTGTAGTCCAACGCTCAAACCACTCCACCATGCTGGCTGTATTTGCAGTTTAGAGATGGTGTATAGAATTCTCAGCCAGAGAGCTCCAATGGCTCCCCAAACTACAAAACCCAGGATTCCCTGGCCTACAGCCATAGCATTTAAAGTGGAATGATAGTGCTAGAATTGTATAGGCTGAAAAGGCCCCTGGATAGCCTCCCCAAATGAATTCATTAAGAATACATTCAAACACCAGTTCAAAGATCTTCTATTCATCAAATTTTGAAAATATTTGCTATACAGTAAATTTGATTCAGCCTGCTTAATTACCCTAAAAGCACCAGATCCTGTCTGATCTTGGAAGCTAAGCAGGGTCCTCCCTGGTTAGTACTTAGATGGGAGACTGCCAAACAATGCCAGGTGTTGCAGGCTATATTTCAGAGGAAGGAACTGGCAAAACTGCCCCTTAGTATTCCTTGCCTTAAAAAAAAACCCTATGAAATTAATGGGTTTGCTGTAAGTCAACAAGTGACTTGAAGACATATACACACATTATGCTGACCTATGATTCATGTGACTAGTTACTGAGGTTGCCTACTGTTGCTCTGCCTTTTTGTGCTATTTTTTGAGGGGGAGACTATATAACTGGAAAGGCAGGATGTAAGCTGTTCTGTTTTAAAAGCAAGCAGGCAATATTTTTCATTTGCCCTTTGGTATCTGGGACAGAAAGTCCAGTATATAATATAATAATACAATAGTAGGGAAAAATTGCAGCAGCAACAGTTCCTATGACAAAATATTAACAACTCCAAGAAATCCCTTGCTCATGTGGCATGTTTTCTTAATTTTTTTTTCAGAAATCAGCTCTTCGAAGAAAGTGCGCTGCTTGCAAGATTGTAGTCCACAATGCCTGCATGGAACAGTTAGAAAAGGTAAGATGGCACCACCTACTGGAATATTTATAGTAAGGAATGAACTTTTTAAAAAAATATCAAGGAGAATCCCTTCCAGGTTTCTCACTGATCATGTACCCCTGAACTCCTGTCACCTAATTTACTCCTTCTTCCAAATCCCACCTTGGATTTACTATGGAGATTGTAAGATGGCTCAAAACATGAATAAGTGGCTATGTACTTCAGACTTTTAATTTGCATGTGGATGAGACTTGGAGGGTCCAGTGATTGAAACAATGTACGCATGACTTCAACAAGAACAACGAACAGTTTCTTCATTAAAGGGCTTCTTTATGACAGCGAGCACCAAGCTGGCACATAGCTTTCTGCCAGTGTTACACTTCTTTTAAAATCAATTTCTACCTCTCCATGTAGTCTAACATAATGCTACTCAAACTAGTAGTCCTTGGACCAGTGCTGGTCCATGAACCATTGGCTGCCAGTCTATGGAGACTTTCTAGGTAAGAAAGAAACAGTGGTAAACAACTGGCACAAGTGGTGGTCCCTGAAACATTATGAAAGACATTGCTTATCTCCCACCTCAAATAGCATGAGAAGCACTGCTCTAACTTAATCCCTCCTTCCATCTTTTTTCTAGATGCTCCTCACATGGAGCTCCCACTTCAAACTCCAGATACAACTAATTGTGAAGCATCAACTTTTTCTTTCTGCAGCCTCCTCTCCCGACATTCCAAGGGCTCTGATAGGTTAACGTATCAGAGTGGCAGGCGTTCTAGTGCGACTGTCCATCACAAAATCACTTCGGTCATTTACAAGCAGGACCTGCAGCACAATGTTGCAGCATGGAGTGTTGTCACTCAGGATCCAGCCACTCCTTCCACTCCCACCTAAGATTTCCACTTGTGTTCAGCCAGCATTTCATGGCCACTGAACGTGTTCAGTTTTCATTGGGCTATTTTGAGCCTCTCTCCCCCAAAATGGTACTGTTTTGGTTACATAAACAAAGACAATCACATTTAGAACATCAGAAATAAAAGGATCTAAATTAAAATTTCTAATCCCGATTGGGACTAACAGAAGTAGGCCACAGAATTATATATTGATAGGATATATAAGGTATTTCAGACTTTAAGGACACTGCCTGGGCTTTCCAACATAGTAATTATGCATCACAAACAATAACAAGAAATTGTGATGTATCTCTTTGTAGAGATGACTTCTAGGAAAGTAGCCAAGCCATATTTTTTGCAAAGAAAAAAAAAACAACATTCCAAAGACTAAGACAGTTTCTTTTGACATGACTGTTACATACCCTCCAACTTTCCTGAACACTTCTGACTATATCACCACATTTTTTCAGCTGCTTTTAAACTTCCCAGTTTCTCACTCATCCTCCCACTTCTCTTTTTCTCCCTAGCTTACTTCAGTTGCTGCAAACAAAGTTAGGAATGCAGAAATAGTTTGCACTCATTTAGCAGAGGGAAGAGGAGAGGAGAGATGGAATCTTGTCCTTCCCGGTAGACTTAGGCAAAAGCAAACTGCTGCAGCCTCTCCTAGACTGTCTACTCTTCCTCATTAATAACTTTAGCTGTCTTGACCACATTCTGATTTTGCCTCACCACATGTTTCCATCTGTGAAATATTGAAGGGTGTGATGCCATGATTAGATTCATTTTTGTCTTTGTGAAGAAGTATGCTTATCTGTTACACAGAAATCTTTGCAGGTTAAAATGAGAATAGGTATGCATGTAACCCTGCCCCCTCCTGTTTTCTGAGCTAGTAGTCCAAGAGAGAATGGATTCATACCAGTGTAGGAAAGCCATCTTGTGAGCAATTTTATTAACCTAGAAGGATATCTGCATTATTTCAGTTAAACAAAGAGATGTATGGCTGTATGGCACTTTGAAGATTAACACATTTCTTGTGATATAAATCTCTGCAATCTAGGGCTAACTTTTTTTCAGCTGCGTGAAATAGTATTCTAAGCTGCTAAGTGGAGACACATGTATCATGAAAATACAAATTGTTTCTTGTTAAAAAATAATGAAGTGGGGAACGGCTTTGTCTTATTCT
The DNA here is from genome assembly GCA_948472985.1 of Iguana delicatissima. Taxonomy (NCBI): domain Eukaryota; kingdom Metazoa; phylum Chordata; class Lepidosauria; order Squamata; family Iguanidae; genus Iguana; species Iguana delicatissima. The sequence continues at coordinate 109,348 of CAOKZL010001376.1, forward strand.
AGCGGAGCAAGGCCTTTTAAAGAGACACGCTGGTTAGGTTTTCTTCCTGATCTTTACTAGGAACAGTAATTGTTTTCCCCCACAGGTCTGTTATTGATGGCATTCTTAGGAGTGCCATATTCAGATGGACCTAAAATGCTTTGAAATAGCCAGGTGAGTTAGTTTATAAAGAAAAGAACCCTCAAGGTTAATCCAGCATTCAGATCAACCTTTGTACTGTGGTAGGAAATAATCCCTTGCCTGGCTCAATGCCTGCAGTCTAGGTATGGTGAATTTTAAACAGTATGATTGCAGTTGAGGTAGCTTTTCTAATCTTGGCTAAAAAAAGATCTACCGAAGGGTCAAAGGCATAATGACAACATATGAGACAGCTTAGACAGCATACAGTGAGGAAAAATGGCATGGATTCTCCACACAACACACAGGTTCAGAATATGTACTATCAGCCCTCCACATTTGCAGATTTGACATTCATGGATTTGATTGTTTGCGAGTTTCTCTAACCTCTGATCCCCCACCTCAAGTACTACTTCTGAGGGGAAACTTTCCGTCTTGGCTGCTGCAATCAGGCTATGCAGCTCAGTTCTCCTCCTCCTCTACCAGCCATTGCCTGGCCAGCCAAAGCCTGATTTCTCAGCACCACAAGCCCTCTCCCAAAGCTCTTCATATACCCAAGGAAGGAGATGGGCAAGAGAGAGCAAGTACAGGACCACTATGCCAACCATCTCCTTTCCCTGGCCTGGTTTAGACATTAGGTATCCACTCTCCCCAGCTGTGCCTCAGCTCCCTTCCCACAGACGCACAACTTTTGATATTTATGATTTTTTCACTTTTGTGAGGATCCTGTACCCCTAGCCCTAGCAAATGTGGAGGGCCAAGCATATAATTTGCTTGATTACAGGGCTCCAACTTGCGATTACAACTGGAACTCGAACCCCTATCAGGCAGAGTGAGGCGGCCACCAAAGTGTTTATGAATCTTCCTGCCTCAGAAATGGAATCAGAGACTGTAAAAGATAATATGATAAGATGGGCACAAAATATCGGTCATCCTATAGAGCAGTGGTTCTCAACCTGTGGGTCCCCAGATGTTCGTGGACTTCAGCTCCCAGAAGCCCCAGTCACTATGGTCAATGCTCAGGGCTTCTGGGAGCTGAAGTCCATGAACATCTGGGGACCCACAGGTTGAGAACCACTGCCATAGAGTATGATACATGGGTGAAGGCATGGAAAACAGACATAAAATTTACACCAAATTTAAAATTGAGAGAAAATTTTTATAAGATGTTACATAGATGGTATATGACACCTAAAAGATTACAAAAAATAACAAAAAATGAGAATGTGAGATGTTGGAAATGTGATGGAAAGGAGAGATCCTTTTTTCATATGTAGTGGACCTGTAAGCTAGCAAAGAAATTTTAGAAAGAAATTCATGATGAAGTCCAAAGAATGTATGATTTTAAGTTTGAGATGAAGCCAGAGTTTTATTTGTTAAATATGTTGGGGCAAAAAAGAGAAATAAAATGTCATCAGAAGATATTGTTATATATGATAACTGCTGGAAGATTGACATATGCACAATGCTGGAAAAAAAGGGAATATGTAGATATAAAAGAATGGAAATTCAAGGTACTGGATATGGTAGAAACAGAAAAATTAACACTCTTATTGAAAAATAAAGCTATCCAGAACTTTGAAAGGAAATGGAGAGAAGTATTGGATTGGATAAAGAAATAATATAGAAAGTAACAATGAAAATAAAGAAAGTAATAATGTATAAGATATGTTACAAATAGTAATGCATTAATGTAAGATGTACAATGTAATCATGAAAGACTACTGTTATGGTTAAAATATACATGCATGAAGATAAATAAGCAGATTCAATTGGGGAAAAGACGGAAGTGGGGAAGGTTTTTTTTTTATGTTTAATGTAAACTCCATTAAAAAAAATGAATCTTCCTGCCTCAAGTGCAACAAAAACTTGGCTGGCTTTACTATGTACTTTGACTTATAGGAGCAAGGTGGAGATGACATTTATTCTTTGGCTTCAGGCATCAAATTGCCATAGGCCAATCCTGTTTAAGAATATACACAGACAGAGACATAAACAAACTCCAAATACATGCTTTATGCAAGTAGGTTATATATGTGCCTCTCCTAGTATGAATATACTACTGAAGCCTACATTTATCATACTTATCTTTGCCATATTTTGAGGATTTGGTTCTTTTCATATTTCAGTTCAATGTCAGAAATTAGGTGACCACGTATGTATTTTTATTTATATAATTTTATCCAGAATTAAAGTAAGAAAGAAAGAAGGGGAAAAAAAGAAACAAAAGAGAAGAAATAAGAGATGCATCACAAAAATAAGAGAGCACAGATTGGTATAACATTTGCAAACGCAAATTCATATCTATAGATATATATGCTTGTTTTTCTGTCTCTGTCTCTATCTCTGTCTCTCATCTATCCATCCATCCATCCATCCATCCATCTATGTCTGTATTTCTATAATCTATATGTAGTTTATAGATATCTCACTGTAATTTCTATAAAAGTAAAACACATTTCACCACAGTGAGGATGACTGTGCAGACAATCTGGTCAATCGTGTACCCAGTCACTGTCTAATCCAGGACTATCTCTGGATGAGCATCTTCCAGATCCCTATATTTCCTTCGTATGGTCCATAATTTTCGAATGAAACATGGACTGGACAGACTCCCAGATAGAGGACATCCTCAAACTGAGGACTGCCTCTGCAAAGCAGGACACATGACTACCCAGGTAGTGTGGCTGTTTTCTCAGCTTCCTTTCCCTATTTTTTCCTACCTAGTGATGACTCACAGCCAGAACAGAGAGTGTCTCATTGCCAAAATGTTGGGAGATGGTCCTCCTCCCTAGTCCATGGGTTGTTTATTGTCCTAACAGCAATTAGTAATACCAACTGTGTGCTCTTTCTCTGGCTCCTCCCAACTTTATTGGCTGTTTCTTGTGGGGACAGTGATATTTACAGCAAGGTGACTACCAGAGGTTGAGATGTTTCGTTTTTTTAACTGTTAGGCATTAATAATTTTTTCAAAGTAACATAACGGGTGTTGATCATTGTACATTACTTTAAGAATGATACATAAGTCATGTATTACTCATGTTACTATATTTTATAAAGCACTTAAAATTAGGAAGATGGCCCCAAATGATCCCCTGAAACATTAGAAGTGATGAGTAATGATCACACTAAATAAGATAATTTTGCCAGTGGTTAGATTATTTTTTAAAAAATAACATTGTTGGGTATTTGGTACCCCAAAATGTGTAACAGATGATATCATTATTGTTTATTGATGAACTTCATTTATAATACCACCCCTCAGGCCATGGAAACTCCAAACTGTATATAACAGATTTTTTTTAAAAAAAACTAAAAACACAATAAAATGGTAAAAAGGGATCAGCTAAAAATAGTCAAAGCCAAATAGAGCGTTCTCTTAAAAGCCAAATGAACTGAAAGGCCTGAGGACGGAATCAATACGTCCCCACCTGCCTCTGAAAATATATCAGTTTCAGAAAATTTTCTTGAGGTGACAAGTCTCCAGACAGAGAAGGCCTTCTGGTGGGACATCACCTCCTTCACACCAGATGAGCACTGGAACAGAGAAGGCTTCTTTATACAAAGTCAGACCATCGGTCCAACTAATTCATTATTGTCAACACTTACTGGTAGTAGCTCTTAATAGTTTCAGAAAAGAGTCTTTACTTTCCTGGTCTGACCTAGAAAGAACAGGGCAAGCATAGGCTTAACTGTGGAGCGGTGGCTCCTTGCTCAATTGCCTTGACAGAAGATGTTAATGTTATGGTCAGAATGGGGAGAATGCAGCAAGAGTACTGTTTTGAAGAGGAGCCATAGTTCTGCTATTCATTTACTGAAAGTGAAGGGAGGGAAAGGAGGCCTGTGTCCAGAAGCTAGGCCAGTCACCAGTTAGTGTGGCAACTGGCCATACTCCCCAGCAGCCATGCCTTTGTCTTTAATGGGAAAGGGGCATCTGCACAAAGATTGGCTTGTGTTTGTATTTTTAAGAAGCAATTGCATGCATAAACATCTCAGGTTCATCCCTTTTCACATTATTTCTGTATGTGCCAGCACCCAAGGAATATGGGAGGCAGATGCTATGCCACTGGGAGATGTGTTAACTGTACAGGATCACACTCCCCCTCTTGTATTATTTCAATGATTGTGATTATGGTCTTTCCTTCCATGTTTCTCTCTTGACATCTAATTCTGGCTTTAATATCATATAGGATATGCAACGTTATTAACATGATAATAGAGGACACTTAATACATAAGAAGCTCTCTTTTCTTCTATGCTGTATGCACCACAACAGTATGCATTCATAATAACTCCAAGGCTCCAAGGTTGACTCAGCCTTCCATCCTTTCGTAGGTCGGTAAAATGAGTACCCAGCTTGTTGGGGGCAATTAGCTAAAATACATTGTAAACCGCTTAGATAACACTAGTTGATAGGCGGTATAGAAATAAATGCTATTGCTATTGCTATAACTTCCAGCAGTATGCTGGACTTCAATATGCCACTAAAAGAGACATAAAACACCGAGGAATATTCATTTCACATAAGTATATATGCTTCTAGGCAACATGCCTGAAACAGTGTTTGAATTCTGATCACATAAATGCACATCTGAAAACCAATCAGAACACATGTGCTAGTTAATAGAAATGATTTGGGAATTATGTTATCTTAGCTAATAGTCTGTGGCCTTCCTTAAGTGTCCCTAATGCTGATTTTCAGCTACATGGTTTTTATAGTTCATGACCAAAACTTAGTAAATTTGCCTTTTGGGAACTGTAGACAACATTTCCAGGTTCTGTTCATGAGATTATGGATTATCATTTGTACTATTTTGAGAAGTTTAAATTACTTTGTGGAGAATGGGATGTCTAATGATGAACAAGTGAGTTTGCAGAATTATCATAGTCTGATTTAGTTTTCTGGTGCTTAGAAATTTGGTATGGGGACAGGTCTACAATTACTGCTGCTTGGCCTCCAGTTTTATTTCTTTGTATGCTTCCTATCTGGCAGATAAACTTTCGATGTAAGCCAACATTCAAAGAAGGCAGTTCTAGATCTCCAAGAGAGGTGAGTGGTTCATGAATGTTTTGCTGGATCTCTGTGGAGATTTGCACTTCATGTTTTGCTGCACTGTTTTAATGTATTGCAACACTGTTTTAAGCAAGCTTCTCTGTTGCCCCCTGCTGTCTACCAGCCAATAAGTGGCTGTGTCCAGGGCCTCTCCAGGCAACAGGTGACTTCTGTAGGAGGGGGGAGAACAACACTTTATGAGCTGTCTCCTCTTGTATGATCTCACCCACAGAGAGAGAAAGAGAAATGTTTGGAAAGAATGACTATAGGATACCTAACCACAGTGATCGGCAGCTCATGAGTCAGCTGGCTGTGACTGGCCTCTTGACTGTACTAGTGTCCTTCCTGGATGTGCGTAACATAATCCTGGGGAAGTCCCACTATGTGCTTTATAGCCCTGTGGCTGCCATGCAGCCGTGCATGCTAGTGACCTTTGATGAGGAGCTGTGTCCCCTGCTGGTGTCCATGAGAGTGGGTCAGACTGTGGATGTGGTGAGCCAGGTCGGCAAGCCAAAGACTATCAGTGGCTTCAAGACTCACACAACACCAGTGCTGCTGGCCCATGGCAAATGAGTGAAGCTGGCCACAGAAGGGCACATTTCTGTCATGCCCATTTTGGAAAGGTTTGTTATTCTGCCCAAAAACCCCAACTGTGAAGGGGCTAGGGGTGGGAGTGTGTGAAATGTGGCATTGTGAAGAGGGATCACCTTCTTCCATATTTTTTTTTGTTACAAGAAGAATTTGTCCTAGGAAAATAAACTGACTTCCAAATTCAAAAAAGAAAAAACAAAGAAAAAGAAAAACAAAGAAAAAAAAAGAAAAAAAAGGAAAGAATGACTATGCAATACCTTTCCCCATAATGGTGAAGACTGTGACCAGCTGAACTGTATGTTGTATGTAGATGCTCTTCAAGTGCCAACATTAAAGTCCTCCTTTTGATAATTCAAAATCAGAAAAAAATGTCTTCTGATAGATATGTAAAAATAGAGGGCTATCCTGTACAAGTAGGCTACATGGGCATTTGGTCTGAGGTCTGCTTCCTGCACCAAGAAAAAAGTGTTGTTGTTGTTTTTTAAAAAAATATGTAATTTCTTACCTGCAACTCAAATACTGTAGTCCATTCTACCACAGTGTCATTCCCGCTCTAATGTGCTACATAGAAAAAGTGAAAGCCTGCTCACAACGAAGGGGTAAAGGGAATTGAGCAGTTACACAGGAAGAGGTTGGAGGAAGGGAAGAAGAAGAAGTGGAGGAGGGAGGGGAAGAAGTAAACCTATTTAGAGCTGAAGAAGACTGTCATTAACAAAAATGTGAGCAGGAGTAAATATGTAACAGAAGTAGCTTAAGACAGTTTTCACCAACCTGGTGCCTCCAGCTAGCATGGCTAGTAGATCCATCAATTGTTGTTAGTGCTGGAAGCTGAGTACCAACATATCTGGAGGACTTTGGGTTGAAGAAGGCTAAGATTAGGAGATAATTCAGGGAACAACACAAATCGTTTGGAAATCACCCAGCGCAACCATTGCTCATGAACACAGGACCAAACAGTATTACAGTTTGAATTTCAGACATCAAGCTTTCTCAAATATCTCCAGGTATCTTCTCATTTTCCATTAGGAAATGTCTTTTTGTTATGTATACTTCAGGACAGCTGCCTGACTTTATCCTTTCTTTCATGATTGCTTTCTTGAATTGCTTTCATGAATTCATGAATTGATTTCATGATCAATTCTAGGGGTAATTTTTGTGAGGCCATATGAAAAATGCTTTGGAATGCCAATGTTGAATGTTTCATGTAAGTCTCTTTTCTTTGTGTCTTTCACTTATTTTTTATCCTTGCTTGTGCTGCGTGCCCCTGCAGAATTTTGTCCGACATCACTGGGTGCACAGGAGGCGGCAGGAGGGGAAGTGTAAGCAATGTGGAAAGGTAAGGCTAAGATACCCAAAATGTCAAGGCTTGTGAAACATTTAAATGTTCTCTTCTCCAGCTGACCCCAACTGTTGTTATTCATTGGGGAAGTTCACATTTGCATTGAACTATCCATTACACCTATAAGATCTGGTTGTACAATTCCCAGAAATATCATATCCTTTTTTGAGGTGTGGAAATCAGAAATGTACCCTGTATTTCAACTGTGTCTGAACCATGGCTTTATAGCAAGACTTTATTTTTTTGCCAGTTTTATTTTCAGTTCCATGACTAGTCAACTCCAACATGAAAGTTGCCATTTTCACTGCAACAATAGACTGAGTTTACATTTTCATTGAGCTGTCTGTTATGCCTACAAGATACCTTTCCTGCTTAGCCAATCATGTGCATATATCCTTTTCCCCCTCAATCTGAAACTTGGTTGTACTTTGTCATTTTGATACCCATTTGTCCAGTATGGAGAAATGCTTTTGGTGTTCTTTACTGTTCCTTTTTGTTGTAACCACTCCTCCCCCCACCAAAATTTTTTTGTCAGCATACCTCACTACTCACTGCCAGTGCATATCGCTGGGGAGAGCTGTATACATCCATGCATTGAAAAAATTGCCCATGTTTTCCTATAACTTCCTTCCTTGTCTTTAAATGTATCTCTCCATGAGAAAACTATTATTATCCCATGACTACAACATATATTAGTCTTTGGTGATGGACTTTGTCAAATTCTATTCTGGGCAACACAGTTCAGGAAGAAAAACTGGAACATGTCTAAAGGAGGGTAACAAAATGGTAGAAGGCCTGGAAACCATGCCCTGTGAGGAGTGACCTAGGGAACTGAGTATGTTTAGCCTGGACAAGAGAAGGTTAAGAGGTGACATGATAGCCCATTTTAAATATTTAAATGGATGTCATGTGGAGGATGGAGCAAGCCAATTTTCTGCTGCTCTGGGGATTAGGACATGGAGCAATGGCTTCAAACTTCAGGAAAAGAGATTCCTGCTAAACATTAGGAAGAACTTACTGATGGTAAGAGCAGTCTGACAGTGTAACACTCTGCCACAGAGTGTGGTAGAGTCTCTTTCTTTGGAGGTTTGAACGGCCATCTGTCCGGAATGCTTTGATTTTGTATTCCTGCATGGTAGGGGGTTGGACTCAATAGTCTCTTCCAACTCTATGATTCCAATTCTATGTTCTATGAAATGGAACTGGAAAATCCAAGGACATAGGGTCTACTAATTCAGCTCATCCACATATTTGTGGACATTGTTTGACAACTTGCATTCCTATAAAGCACTAGGGAACATATCTTGAGGTAGTCGTACATATCATCAGCAGAGTTTTGTCAATGTGCATGGATAAATTTGCAGTGAGTCTGTCTGTGTGAGGGAAGCACAAATGAACTGAAAGTTTTGAAAACTCTGCATGGATAGCACTCTATACAAAAACTACAAGCAAAATTCTGAGTAATGAAGGCCTGTGTACTCATTCCTTCAGAGACCAGACCAACTAATTAAAAACTCCAGTATTCAGGAAGGAGGATGGATGACGTCAGTTCGGAAGAATCTCTTATTTTCTTTCATTCATGAGAAGAAAATTAGGATGAAAAGAAAGAAAAACTGCAACATAAGTTTCTGTTTGTAGTGGGAATGAATGGATTTGACAGATTCTACAGAAATAATCTTTCCACATTGTTGCAAGAAATGCAGTTCAGTTTGAGAATTGACATATTTGCAAGGCTTAAGAGGTGTTTCCTACAAATAAAGTGAGCAATGCGCACCTTTTAAAATTACTAGAAGTGTGCACAATTAAAAAAAATAAGGACAAGCATATTTTAGTCAATGACAGAAATACATACAATACATAAAATATATATGTAAATGTATATTATAAAAATGCATTAAAAAGGCATACATTTTTATGCCAAAACTTTCCACAAAGTTTCACAACCTGATGCAAAACAAGAATGGCAGGAAAATGCATTTGGAGAAATTCAACAAAATTGAGATGGAGAGATTGTGTCATTCACAGCTTCTGACATTTTTCTTTTTACCTCGTTTGCCTCATACCACCAACCAAGTCACAATACTGTTGTGGTAATGGATCTAGAAATATTTTGTTTTCAAATGAATCCCCACTTAGATTCAAAAGTTTTGAGTCATTTTAGAAGGATTTTTCTTAAGCTCTGGGACCCTAGAAGCAATGGGGCCAGAGCTAGTTCCAGGAAAAGATCCAAGGGCAATCTGTATTATTATTCAAGTTCCAAAGTGTTTGCAAGATTCTTTACAGAGTGATGTCACAGAGAATTCACAAAAAGTCAGTCAGCTTCTGCTGCAGATATAGTTTTCCTCTCTAGTGCAAAATGTGCTCTTTTGCCCTAGAAGAATCAGGTGAAAAACCAAACCAAAGACAACACAACAAACAAAAATGAGAATGAGAAACACTCATTTTAGCAAGTGCTCCACCTATATGCAGAATGGAGGAACTATTTCAAGCAGCAAGTGCCGGGGGCCAGCAGTGGTTCCTTCCGTGTTCTTGGCCATTTCTCCCCCTTTAAAGACAGAAGTCTCTTTGCCAAGAGGACTGAACCGCCTTAAACTAGCCTGATGTGCTTGGGTATGTCAGGAGATCTTATCCTGTGGCTTGTATGGAAATAAAATTCAACTATCAGTCCATTTGGCATCTCTGTGTGCAATGGAGGGGGCCTCATCTTGTTTTTGGCTCAGGCAACTAAATAACTTGGGCAGAGTGCATCAATGCTAGGAAAACGCCAGTCAAGGAAGTCTCAGTCCCTAGATTTAGAAATCCCTTTCCCCAGTTCATTTCTCATTTATTTGGTGAAGGACAGGTAGAATTCAGCAGACAGAGATGTACTGCATGGCCCAATCATTCCACATATGACATACTTCAAGATTACCAGAGTCTTATCTAGTTTAAAATGGCAAAACCTTAATAAAGTCTTCCTGCCCAGAAGCAGTTGAGTGACACTATATTCAAAAACATTATTAATTCTACATTTTTCAAAATGGCTTATACGCACAGCTCATCTTTTAATATTCATTGTACCTCCAGTTCTCAGTTTAGCAAATCTGAAAAATCAATTTGCCAGAACTGTGGGGAAGAATAAGAGCCCAATTATCTCCAAGGAGCATCTTTACCTCTCACGTCATCCAATCCACTCAGCCCGTTCTGAATTATTACTTTTCTCTGAAGATAGATGATTTTACAATCTCTCTCTTTCTCCTGCTTCATCTCTCATTTTTTTAAGAAGGAAAAAAAATGACAAACTTCTTATCTTTCAGCATGTACCAATTAAATAGTTCAGGCAGTTTTTGAAGCTCAACCATTCACTGAATCCCTTTTAGGAATCTTCTTGTTACCTATTTTATGGCTATAGGTGTAAACTAATGTTGGGTGGGGTTATGATGGCTTTAAGTATAGAGGCCTATTGGAAGAGCCTCCAGGAGGGATTCCAGAGAGTATCTGTGCATATGAGGTTCAGAGGTCAATAGCCATTACTTCCAGTTAAAGCCAGGACAACCTGAGAGAGTGAAAAGCTTGGACTGTCAGAGTTCAACTCCCAGCCCATGCTTCTTACCCAGCAAAGGAAGAAAAGTGATAGTACTTGCTCAAGAGGAGGAGGCAGCGGGGAGTGTCCAATGATAACAATCAAATAGAAACACTGAACCAAGCTGAAGTCAAGGTCAATCCAAAAAGTCCAGAATGCCAAAAGTCTGTCCAAAAGGTCAAGAGAGTTGGAGCACAAGGGTTGTGGGAGCTTGAGTGGTCATTTCCTACAAGCAAACAGCAAGCCATGCCAGCAGACTTATATAGCTGAGGAAAACAGGTGTTTCTCATCATTGTTCTGTTTTCTCAGTCTCACCAAAATGGCTTTCCTTTGAGCTGCTTATTTTTGTCTTCTCTGTGACTGAGAGCTGGGGGGCAAAGGTGGATCTAATTCCTTTAAATCATTGCTGGCCCCTTCTCCCTCTGGCACTGGCTGCAATAACTCTGTCTCAGCTTGTCTTTCAGCTGGTGGGGGTATTGGCAAGATAGTTTGGCCTTTCACTGGCTCTGTTTCTGGCACAATCAATTGCTCATCGACCTCTGAGCCATCATCTATCACATGGACATTCTCCAGGGACCCCAAACCTGCATGGGGGTCACTATACCAAATTCCTACCATTTCTACTTTGCAAAGAGTTTCCAAGAAGAACCTAAGATAAATCTCAACTTGCATGTCTTAGTTTGTAGATATATAGGGTATCATGCTTTCATCAATGAATTAACAGAATTTAATTTTAATTTAATAGATACATTTATATCCTGTGTTTCCCTCTGTGAGTTCATGGTGATATATGTGACTCTCTTCCTTCCTCTTTTATCCTTGCTACAACCCTGTGAAGTAGGTTAGGTTAACAAAGACTGTGTAACTGGCCCAAGGTTACAAACTGAGTGTCATGGCTGAGGGAGATCTGGAACTGGGATCTTAGCAATCCCTGTCCAATGCTTCAGGCTCTATACCACACCGATGACTATGATGAAAAGCTTAGCGAATAAAGTGTCTGAGACTTTTGAAAGCCAGGTTGAAGATGTATTAATATTAGGGGTGAACTGATGGTTGAATTTTGTCAGAAAGGGGATCTCATATATTAGTGATACCATTCAAGATATATCAGCAGCTCAGCAGGTTTTACTATATTGCCATATCAATATTGCTGACTGACATTCAATATTGCTAACAGGCAATATTGGTTTTACCCTGCAGCTAAGAACTGTGGGCTCACCAACCTCAGTGAATGACAGGTCAGTTCTCTCCATCTTCAAAACACGGCACATGGAAGTGAGAGGACACACTGGACAGCTCAAAGCTTGTTTCTAGTTCTTAGATTGTCTTCTGCACTGTAATATTTTCTGATATTTATGGCCACAAGGAGAGTATTTTTTTTATGAGCTCACCAAGGTTTTATTGGAGATTAGGTTAGCATACAGACAATGTGTTTGCCAGGACTGAGGCTGCAATGCAAGTTTTGATTTTAAGAACCCCTCACAGCCCTCCCAACACTCCTCTGTTCACATTCCGTTCCCACACAATACCAAATTGTACCAATCTGTTGGAATGGCCTTGGTTCCCATGCTCCAGCCAGGCCCCCCTCCTGTTACCCAAACATCAAGGCAATCATGGCAATATGGCCACAACAGGCGGCTTTATGGCTGAACATTAAGAACACAGACATAATAACTGCAGATGATTTACATAACTTTAAAGTAGACACCCTAAACTGTTCATCTCTTGCCCTTCAGGTAGTCAGCAGCCCTTTCATAAGGACAGTATTGAAAAGAAGGATGTGTTGGTGGCAAAACCACATGGGATAGAGCGAGGGGCTATATAGTATTCAAGAATGTGCATGGTTCTAGCCAAAGTGCTGGTTCCATTTGGGAAATTTATTTGGGGAGAGCACAGTGTCGGCCTCCCTGAAGTCACCAAGGTCTTCACCAAACCCCTGCTGCCAATGAATATTATTGATGAGGTAGCAGAAGTGGGAAAAAGCCATAATTTGCCTATAAAACAAAACACATGCTCTCCATATGCCTTGTAAAATGAAAATGTGCCTTTCTCCTCCCATCAACACGTGGACCATGGGCTTGCCACCCCGATTTACATGTGGGACTATGTGGATGTGTGGGACTTCTCCTCAGGGCTTACACCAAAGTTTATCTGAGCAGCTGGTTACTTCCGTAGATACTTCCTGTAGCTATAGAAGCTGGTAGATAGAGAGCTCCTTTCTCTAGAAAAGCAGTTAGAAGCCATTGGTAACATGTTAACCAGCAAACCATGCTTTGGTTAGGTTGTTGTGGGTTTTCTGGGGTTTGAGGCCATGTTCTATTAGTATTTTCTCCTGATGTTTCACCTGCGTCTGTGGCTGGCATCTTCAACCGTACTTTGGTTGATCATATAGACTATATATTTTCTGAGGTATAGATTTTACACAGCCAGAAGGATCTACCTCTTTAAAAAGTAAAGAAGAAAAAGAAAAGACACCATGATTATAACAAAGGGATTTCACACATCAGGAAAACCTTCTCCACAGTGAATGCTTGAGTTCTTCTTCACTGGTTCTCACTCCTTCAACTTCTTTCTTTCAAAGGATAAAGGAGATTGCTCCAGAGATGAAATAGCAGCCAGATGAAAGCAATGAAAAAGCATTTTAAAATATGCTGCCTATAAAACTGCAAGCTTCCACTTTTGTCAGAAGGTCATCAGTCACATCTGTGGCTGTAATTGGAATGGCTGAATATTTTAATAGACATGAATAACATGGACATGATTAATGTCTGTGGAGCTGCCGGCCAAACTTGTTAGGGGTTAATCTTATGACATGATTCAGGCTAAGAATGAATTACCATTAACCTTGTCTACTTGGATTAATTTTACGTTTTACTTCCCTCTCATTTTTCACTGACTAAAGCTCAGAAGAAAAGAAGAAATGAGATTATTTCAGTGTATGTATGTGTACATGCGTATGTGCATCAGAGATTTGCCCAGTATATCCCTTTAATGATGATGGCAACAATAATTAGAATAATTATATTTTGGAAAAAAATTATATTTTGGAAAAAAAATCATTGTCTTTTTGCCCCATTTCTTCTATAAGCTATTCTTATACAGCCTTTGTTGGTCATACCAAAAAAATTAATCAAAATTTGGTTTAAGGACAAAGGGGAAAAAAATCACATTCAGTTTCAGTTATAGGGGGAAAGAAAATGTTACAAATCTCTTCAAATGGGAGAGAATCCACACTTTATAGTTACATCTTTCGCAAAAGCTTTACAGCTTGGAAAAATGGTTTTTGTACTACATCTCTCAGAATCTCCCAGCCACCCTGTTCAATGCCCAGGATGGCTGGAGGATTCTGAAGACTGTATTTAAGGAAAGAAAAAAAGAGGACTGTTTCCAATCTCTGGTATTTTTCCAGTTTTCCTGCATTTTATTACTTCCCCTAAGTATAACCAACGTCTCTTCTGGTGCTCCTGAGAGGCCCACTATTTCAGTGTTCTGCAAGAATTTATTGATCGTCTTCTCATTTAAGGATGTGTCATTTCTTCATATTTTGAACTAAAGAAATGAAAAAGAGAATTAGTGATTCCCACATCTCCATAACTGTCTTTTGTGGTCTTTAATTCTTGTTTGTTATGGTTTGGTTCACTTGAAGGATATCATTCCAGACAAGTCAAATGAACAACTTTAGACGTTTTGAGGTGGGGTTGGATGGATGTGGTTGTTAGTGGGTAGATATGAACTCTTCTTATCATTACAGGGTTTTCAGCAAAAATTCTCCTTTCACAGTAAAGAGATTGTGGCCATCAGCTGTTCATGGTGCAAGCAAGCGGTACGTAACCTTTGCCCACAGTAAATGTGCATAAGTAATATATAATGTATAAATATTAACATAGCATCAGTGATTTTGCTGTGATGTCACTGGTAGCATCTCTACAGTTAAGAAGTAAGTAGTTTCTTTCTAGTGAAAAATGTTCTTTAAGTAACAAAAAAAATTATTACTTCTGATACAAAAAGTAACAAAAGTCCTACTCACAATGTAAATTTTGAAATGTAACATAGTCCTCCAAAAAAAAAAAAAGTTACAGTTAACAAATGTTACTTGTAACGTGTCACTTCCAAGCAGTTATGGTGATATTTACAAGGATGAAAACATGAAATTTGGAGGCCTTGTTCTGCTCATCTGTTATGAGAGACATGGCCTTTGGAATAATTAGCATGCAGACCAAAGGAGATATCTTGTGCATCTTATTAGTGTGGAAGAATGTCGTATCTTAGGATGGAAGGTTGTTTGGGTGTGATGATGAGGGAGAAGAGGTATGAAGTCTCACATAGGCAGTCTAGATGTAGTAGAATAGTAGTACTAGAAGTGCTCTAGGCTTGACAGAAATTCTAGTAAGGTAGCAGTGAGATTGGGTGCTGGAAGAGGTGCGTTTCAATTCCTGCTGTTCTGTGTTCTTGTATATAGTCTCCCACCCACTGGATGAAAGTGAGTGCTCTGTTTGTCTTGAAGTTTCTACAGAGTGATGGAATGACTGGATACTTGTACTTAATTTTTTTTTTGGTCTTTCCTTGTCCTCTTTCCCCAATCTTCACATTCATCTTCTGGAACTCTCCATCTTACTGATGCCTCTTGTTGTGCTTCATCAAGTTTCACAATAAAGTCACCTGCTTCATGCTGCAGCACATTGAGGAGCCATGTTCCCTTGGGGCTCACGCAGCTGTTATCGTACCCCCCACCTGGATCATTAAGGTGAAGAAACCTCAGGTAACTGCATGCTGATGTCTGTATTTGACACTGTGGGTCACTGTGCTTGGCTTAAACTCCTTCAGGAAGGCATGCTTCACTCTGCTTTGTCCACAAACCCTCTGCCAATGTTATAAAATGCCATTATTGTGCATTTCTGTTTACTCCTTTTGAAAAACGAAGCGACTCTGGTAGAACTCATGCTTTGTATGCAGAAGGTCCATGGTTCAATCTCTTGTATCTTCATCCCTTGTGGGAAAAGAAGGGATCTTCCGTGAAGCCCTTGAGAGCCACTGCCTGTCAGTGTTGACCATATTGGGCTGGATGTACCAATGGTATAACAGTGTAACACAAGGGTGGGAACCTTTGGAAGGCACAGGGGAAGTTTTGAGTCCTGCAAGTCCCAGAAAGGGTTGTAGTGCATGCCACACCTCCGGTCTCTATTTCTGGGTATTTCTGGCCAGTTTTCAGGGTTTTTTGGAGGGTGTTGTATTTTAACTATCTGTGGCTGTCACCTGTGATACAAGACAACTTCCTACATTCTTATGTTTCTTTCATTAAATTATTTTGGATTATGCAATATCAGAAAGCTAGGGGCCAGGTGGTTAGGGGTTGCCAGCAGTGGCAGCCAGTGGCTTCCTTGTCAGAAGGGCAGGTAATCTATTCAGGGTTTTATTTCAAACTTAAAAGGACTTTTAAAGGAAGTGTCCAAAGTGCCTAACCTATAGAGTTCAGCAACTCTTTTACAAGTCAGATTAAAACCCAGAGCAGATTCACTATCCTAGTAACACAGAAGCCACCAGCTGAGAAGTAATCATGATGTTCTTTTTTCTTTTCATTCATAGAGAAATTGTGTGAGTATAGTAGGTGACAGCATGGAAAGACTGGCATCTCACTTTTTCAAGCTGAAGATCCTGCCTATATGTTTCAGACAGATGTGGGAAAACATTCCCCATAAGACGCTTCAGTACCACTATTTAAATCTGTCAGAATCTGTATTTTAAACATAGATGTGGCCTAAACTGAAATGGATAAAGTCAAAAGTAGATGATTCATAATCAAAAGGGGCAAGCTTTTTTCAAAGTAGACAGAGTTTGCAGAGTTGTTTGGGGTTCTCATGAACCTAGACTGAACTTCAAAAAATTCCTTTTGAGGACTATACCAGCTAAAATCTCACCTCTGCTAAGTCCTGCTTTAAACGTTCATCACCTCTGCTAACCTCTGCTTTAAAAGTTGGTAGCTACTAAGTTCCTTAATCTTTGTCTACTCATCTCTTCAGTAACTCTCCTCTGATACCTGCTGAACTAAGCAAGATATTCATTTGTTTTCACAGCAGGAGAAGGGAGAACCGTGGGGAAAAGGATAAGTGTAGCAGACCTGGTCTGTGTAGCAATCATTGCCTTTCTCATTGCCTTAGAAATTCTCTCAAATGATAGTCTGGCAACTCTAGAAGAAGCAGGCTTTTGCTTGTAAGGTTGCCAATGGTAAATTCAAGGGTTAAGTCAGAGGTGTCAAACTCAATTTCATCTTGGGACACATCTGCATTATGGTTGCCCTCAAAGGGCCGGTTGCATCTGTAAGACTATATAAATATATCTACTCTTTTATCATATTAAATAATTGCTTCTACATTTGATTATTACTGGTTTTTAAGTTGCCTTCCCTCTGCATCAACTTTTCTTTTCTTGGACATTTTGGGGCTATTTGTAGTCCCTTTACCTCTGTAAAGTGACATAGAATTGGTGAGTATATACAAAGTGTGCCACTTTCTGCTCCCCAGACCCTCTCTGTGACACTTTCTGACCCCCTGCCCCTCTCTGTACCTGGTGAACCCAATCCCCACGTTACAGGCCCCCAACTGACGATATTCTGAAGATGGACTCAGCAACCAGCACTTGTGATCTACTTCTACTTCTGACTGTTCCTCTGTCCAACTCTTGTGAGCCGCAAAGAGTGTTGCCATGGTAACCTGCGGCAATGCTCTGATGGCGAGACTTTGACAGAGGAGCAGTCACAAGTAAAAGTAGATTGTGAGGACTGACTGCTGGGCCCTTCTTCACAGTACTGACAGCCAGGGGCCTGCAATGTGGGGATCGGACTCACCAGGTGAGGGGAGTGCTGCAGCTGAAGCAGAGGTGCAAGGGCCACATGAAATGGCCTGGTGTGCCAGATTTGGCCCGCAGATCTTGTGTGTGACACATGTGGGTTAAGTCAATTCTTACTATATTGTCTTGGGAACAGTGTGCATCAATGTATCAGAATGACACCAGAATGGCACCATAACCTTTTAATAATCTATGCAACTTGTATGATGTAGTGGATTGAGTTATTGGACTGGGACTTTATGAAACCAGGGTTCAAATCTTCATTCAGCTGTTGAAATTGATTGGGTGCCTTTGGGAAGGTCTCACTGTCATCCTCAGAAGAAGGCAACAGCAAACCCTGCTGAACAAATCTTGCCAAGAAAACTCCATGACAGATTCACCTTTGTTGTTCAGTGCCATCAAGTTTGACTTATGGCAACCCTATGGAAAGAGAAACCTCCAGGTCATCCTGTTATCAATAGCCCTGCATTGTATGGGAGATGGAAAGACCCACAAAGTAAATGGATAAGATATAAAGACATGATAATAGAGAAATCGGATGGATGTTCATTAAAACCTAGGGAAGAAATCGAAAAAGAGGGCTTTGATTGCCACTGGTTTTTATACAGACAGTTAAGAGAACGATTTATTATGGATAAAAATGCAGAAGGGATTGGAACAACAAAACAGGAAGATCCATTTATGAAAATAATACGGGACTCTAAGAAACAAACGATATCCAAGATATATAAATTACTGTTAGAATGCGAGTTGGAAAGTGAAACAGTAAAAGAAATATTGTCTTTTCTAATGAGATATGTCTTCTCATAATATGGCCAAAGGATGACAGTCTCAGTTTAGGCTTAATTTGCTCTAGGACCCCACCCCCCTCTTTTTTGGTCTTTTTGACAGTCCACAGTAGAACTCTTCTACAGCACCACGTTTCAAATGCATTGATTCTTTTTTCTTTCAGTTTTCTTTGCTGTCCAAATTTCACAACCAGAAATGTGGAAATTGGAAATATGCTGGCCTGGACAATTGAGACTTTAGTATTCAATGAAATAGCTTTATACTTGAAGATCTTTTCCAGTTCCTTCACAGCTGTGTTAGGGTGGCCATACATCAGAAATGACTTGAAGGCACATAACAAAGAGTTCAGTAAACATTTTAGGGAACATATATTTTTGTTTATCTCTTTAACTCTTTTGGAAAGACCCTATATATGTGTATATGATGAGAATAAAAGCTCAGTTAGTTCCAAACTCATTTAATAGCTTTTTTTGCTTAGAGATTTTAGCCAGCTACAAAGCTTTCCTTGGCATTGTTGTGCTGCAATGGAGGAAGCTTAAGTCCTCCTGTCCTCACAGGAATTACAATCTTGCTATCTTAAGAGATAGTGATTCTGTGTTTCCTACCTCTTTTTGACATATCAAGGAAAAATGTTGGGAAGACAGCAGGAAATGCTGTTACTCCAAAACGTAGGTGACTCAGGGTTCCAGCCATGATGCTAGTGCTTCTGTGAAAGGAGAGGAGGCCTGCAAGAGGGGGGTAACCTTACGAGATCTTTTACACCTATGTTTACTGGTACTAGAGCAGGGAAGAATTAGAATACATAAGATCCAAGCAATCATGCAAACACACAAGCTTAACTGAAGGAAAAGAGAGGAAAGTTTTGGATAGTGGGTGATATTTACCAATGCAGTGAAGAAGAAGCAATGTGGCTTAGATGCAGAGTCTAAGGACAGTACAGAAAGGGAAATCAAAGTGACAGAGTGGCAACCAGCAACTACTGTACTGCAAGTTGGCTAACCAAAAACTGGCGTTTAAATCCTCTTTTTCTTTCTGAAGGGTGAAGGTATTAATTGGTTTCTGGCAGAGTAGACAATGGAGTCTAGAGAGTGGACAATGGGGTCTGGAATCAGCTAATGAGTTTTAGTATTAGGTGGCAAAGGGCTAATGTTAATCTCTGTAATTGCTGGACAGGTGTGGGGACAAAAAGGAAAGACTGTTGGCAGAGGAAGGACTAAGACAATCAGCTGTCCTGTGGGAACATTGCAGATGCTGTTGTCTTCAGAGGTTGAGTTGTTAAAGGCTAGCCATTTCCTGACTATGGCCCTTTTCGCACCTTACCTTCGTCGCAGTGGTGGGGGGTGGTGCTTGCACGAGCAGCCATTTGCATGAGCCGCTCATGGCAGCCGTTCTGCCTCCCACAGCTGTTTGCCAGTCGTGCGAGTGTCGCGTGAACGCCCCACCCCTTCCTTCCACAGCGCAGTCTGGGAGCTGTAGGCTGCGCTGGGGGAGGAAGCACGACTGGCCTGGCTTGTCCAACGCACCACATGCAGGTAAGTGCGCGAGGGCCCTGGGAGCATTGCGCGACCGTGCAGTATTTTCGGCTTAGAACCAAAAACAAGAAAATGCGTGCGCGTCCCGCTTTAGGCTCGTGAGCATCGCGTGAATGGGAGTGCATCGTACGGACCGACACTCCCATTTACACGACACTCAGGGGGCCCTCGCTTTACAGAAACTGCGTGTGAAAAGGGCCTATGACCTGGCTATGCCGTGAGGTCTTTCCTGACCTGATTTTGCAATGCAAGCATGCAGCCAGCTTTTCCTCTTAGCCAGCATGGCCATGCAGCCATAGCAGAATATAATTTACATTTTTGCCAATTAAACCATATTTGCCAATTGTCTATATGTTGTGCCAATTAAACCTTCTCAAAGTGTGGAGGTGTATGGCCTATCAAAATGCACTTTGGCACTTGGGCCTGTCTCGGAACAAAGATGCTGCCTTTTCTAGGGTCGCCAACTCAAATAAGGGACAGGTCTCCTATAACATCAGTAGCTGGGTAGAAGAGGGAAGTTCAGGTCTTTCTTTTCATGCCAACAACACCTGCTGAAACTCTCTTTCTTACACATCCATTACAACTACAGGACCCCTGTTTCTTATTACACCTGACAACCCTAACCTTGTTCATCACATTGATCCCCTGTTTAGAATGTATTTCAGCATGCAAAACACTTACGTTGGATATTAAGTCTCAGGAAGAGAATTTGAGAATTGGTTTTTATGTAACAAAAGGGGAATGTCTCTCAGACAGAAGAGACTGCATCCTATGGAACCTGGCTCTCCAATTATCTGGTACAGAAAGGGCTGTTGAGCAGGGACCTTGACCAATTTGTTGGGATTTTATAAGCCTCTTATAAATGAATAACTTGGCTTGTACGTAAGTATGAATGCCAAAGGGATACATTTCTTTGCAAAAAAGAAGAAAGGTTATTATTTGAGCTAAGTGAATAACATTGCTGTATTTATTTAATATAAATAGTATTTATTTATTTAGTATAAATAGTAACGATAACCACACTCTTACTCAGCACATTGGTTTTTTGCAATGTGATATCCAAAATGAGACTTTTGGCTTATTGGAGAATTTTACTTCTATGTGGTGAAATATCTCCTCCCCCCCTGCTGAAAAATGAGATGATGTTCCTTCTTGTTAGTCACAGAAACAGTTTCTATGTATTGCAATCAAATTCCAAGGAATCCTAACAGAAAAAAAAAGTGCTTATGGGAAACCACATATTGTATGTTTGCAAAGCTGTGTGGCCACACCCATACTGAAGAAAAATACATAAGCAAACATATGTTCCAACAAGCAGGAAATACCTTGTATTTTCAAATTCCCAAGGATTCTGACCAGTTTTCAATTCCCTGCTTGGTCATGGAAACCCACTGGGTGATCCTGGGCAAGTCACACACTCTTAGCCCCAGAAAATCTCATGATAGGTTCACCAGAAATTGGAATTGACTTGAAGGTACACAACAACAAAAGACCTAAGCAGAGGGAGAATCTCATCCTGATTCCAAAAAAGAAGGGAGAAAAATGATTCACAAAACCATTCGACAGATAGAGTTAGGTAGGTAGTTAGGTGAATGACAAAAACTCTCTGTGTTTCATGTTCCTCTGGGTTGTGAACCTACATGTTACATTTTTAAAGAAATATGATGAAACAGAATTTAATTTTAAATGGCATCCAGTTTGTCTGACATAAAGAGCAACAGTGCCCCTGGCAAGGTTTATGTGACCTAGAAAAGTAAAATGTTAGCTTTTATCTGAAATTTCCTAACCTTACCTAGGATGTCTTATAAGTTAGTATATGTCTCTGAAATATTTAGGCTACAGTCTAAAATGCACTTAGTGTTTAGCAGGCTCCATTTGGTTATCTCTAAGCAAATACACAAAGACTATGGATTTTTTTAAAAAAGTTAACATTGGCATTTCTGTTTCAGGAAAATAACAAGTTAACTAAATTTGCTGATGTGCAAATAACATACCACGAAAATGTTACATTTTAGTGTTGTCTGTAAGAATATTTGCAAATTTTCTCATTCCCCCTGAAAAGCTGTCAACTGCCATGAGATTTTTAACCCCTGCCCAAGAGTGGAAAGACCACTGTCTTCTCCCTGTTAGCAACAGAAATAGCAAAGATGTTGTTTTTGAGCAAAAATGTATTTGTTTAAAAATGTGTGTGGTGCAAAAACGGTTGCATTTTGTGCAAAAAAAGTGTCTCTGCAAATAAAAAAAAAGTATTTTCTTCAAAAGAGAAGCTTACTACAAAAAAGTCCTGGAAGGAAAAAAAGTGTACAGATTATCATGATCTTGTCCAGTACTGTTTTGAACATTTTCTTTCTCACATGCAAGAATAAAATCAGCAATTTTTTTTTCTTTTAAACAGATTAAAATAGAAAAATGTCCAAAACTGATCCTACCAAAACACTGTTTAAGAAATAATGAATCAATATTATTCATTACACCAAAACTATAATGCCATGAGCAATCATTTTATTATTTTGTGAAATGAATGTATTATAACTATCATTGTTATCTTTATTATTATCTTTATTTCCCACTTTTTTCCCAGATTGGTACTCGGGGCAGCTTATAACAATGTAGTTAAAAATTCACAAACTACAAAAGTTAAAAAGTGATCAAACTATAAAAAGATTAAAATCAATTAAAAACATAAACTGTAAAAAAAACCTCTGGTACAACAAAAATATCAAACAGAAATCTAGTGTACTGTTTAGGTGGGCTGGACCTTGTACGCTCAATCTGCAAAGGCGTGTCAAAACAGAAAGGTAGTTATGCTTTTGTAGTCATGCCCTTCCTTTTGTGAAAAGCAGTATGTTAACTGGTAACAAGTTTACCTGTAACATGTGACTTCCTAGCTCAGAAGGTACATTGTATTACACTGTCAGAACATGTGTCTCAGTTACAAGGTATGAAAAGAATGGGCACATGGAGATGGGTGATGCTGAGATTTGCTCATTTTCATACCTGTTTTTTTTTTTGAAAAACAAGACTTTCTAGGTCCTTTGCTTTGTTGTCTTGGATTGGTAAAGCCAAAAACCAAAATAAGGAAGCCCCACAATTTAAGAAAATACATCATTCATAAACTCAGATTTTATTATTGAAATATCATTCTTTGGGACAATTATAAATATTTTAAAACATTGCAAATTACATTTTCTGCATATTGTCCGTGCCCAGTTGCCTTATATAATGGCAGGAGAGTCAGTACTGAAAGCCATCTGTAATGCGTCATTATCCTAATACACTGCCATATCGCATCCAAAGAAATATGATTGCAGCAAGGAGTGGTTGTTGTAACACTTGTGGCTGCTGTTGCCAGCTGTCTATCAACATTGGCTATTGCCATGAACATTTCAGTGCTGGGCCAAAGGCGGTTGCAAAGTAAGATCTAGGGAGGAAGACTTATTACCAAGCTGACCTGGAAGTCCTAAGTAGTTCATTGGGGTCATGCGAAACCAGTTTCTACTTTGGGTGCTTGAAGTCCCTGCAGAGCCTTGGAATATTTCAATGTCTATGGAGGGTGCCAATCTGCAGCCATAGTAAACAGAGCTTGGTTGGAGGCTCTGGAAGTGGTGCTCCCCAATAGGTACCTTCTCCAAGGTCAGCTAATGGCTTACCATGTGAGGCAGCAGTGCCCTGATTTCAGGTGCTTACTTTTAGCCATGGTGGCTCTGGGTGCACAGAGAATGGGAACTTGATATCTTCAAGACACCATGGGCATATATCAACAGGCAAGTGTTTGTATACTACACAGGTATACTCTAAAGCTGGACAAATAATATACTCCTGGTAGGCAACCAAAATGGAGACAGAATCAGTGTCCTAGGAATGAGCTTCTAGGTGGTGAAACAGATGTTATTCAAAAGAAGCTAAGGTTTGTCAGGAAATGCTTTTTTTTTTTTTTTGGCATGCAGGAACAGTTCTTTGGGAGACAGAAAACAACCCTTCTTTGACATTGCATAGGCTGAGAGCAACTTTAGCTCTGGGTTGCTTTTAGTCTTGTTTCAGCTATTTGCTGACCAGCAACATCTTTACAGCATTTCCTGTTCAGACCAGTAGAGAAGCAGGGTCCATTGACTCATGTAGGTAGGGTTAAAGATTCTGCAGGCTGGAATGGATGGTGATGTTGAACTGTAGTTCCCAATAGTCCTAACTAGCATAGCCAATGGGGAGGAATGTTGGGAATTGTAGACTTACATTGTTATTGTGTAGGAAGAGCCTTCTAGCCTAATTTCCTGCCAGCTCAGGTATCCACAATTAAAGAATCCTTGAGAGATCATCATCCAACCTCTGATTAAAAACTCTAGCACTGACTCAAGTTCAACAACATCGGGAAGTCCACAGAATTCCCATTCATGGACTAGAAAATGTGGGTTGGAAAACCCCCGCACTGTAAAGCACTGTAAAGATCATAGATCTAAGAGGCACTTGAACAGAAGGTTGATTTGTGTCTTGCCCTTAACCTTTTTTGGGAGCAGTAGACAGTAGGAAAACCAAGATAACCAAGATGGACAGTGGCCATGATCTTGGGCTGTAAAAGGCAGCCCTGTCCCAGTCTTAGGACAGGAGGGAAGACTTTGAGACAATGGGGTGTGATTCCATTTGTAGTTCTTCATCAGTTGGCATTTGGAGAGTTCAAAATCCCTAGTCTGACTTCATGCACTATCTATAACCCATATCGCAGTGAGAGAGGAACTCAACCATATGTGGTAGAGGGGAGAAAGGGTGGGATAATAATGTAATCAGTAGAAAGACATGTGCTTTGTATTCATAAAATCCCAGGTTAGAGCCCTGGCATTAAAAAAAAATGGTTGTGACATTTACATGCTACATTTTTAGGTCTACCTTTAGGATGATAATGTGTGAATAGATTCTTTAAAAATCTGTATAATTAATTGCTTTATGCTTAGAAAGTCATGGGTGACTTGGGATACTAACATTAAGAGAATGATAGCATGCACGGCTTTGGCTCATGCCTTATCTTAAAAAGAAAATTAAAGAAGTCCCATGAAGCATAGGTTGTTTTATTTTGTTCTCCTTAACCCTTTTGTATAGGTGGTCTCCACATCAGGAGACGAACCTGATTGGGCAGGAGACTGGAGCCCCGGAAGGAAAACGGGCGTCTCCTACCTGAATTGGGAGGGTTGGCAGGTACAACATGTGCTGTTATGTGAGTCTGTGGGAGCATCTAGTTTTCTCCTCCCTCGCAGCGTTGGAAGGTTCCCAGTTCTGAAAGTACCAGTCTGGTCTCAGTGTGTGGCTTTCTCCATAACCAGTGGTGTAAAAGTGTAACGCATGAGACGCATGTCTTTTCAACTCACGCATGTGTGCCAGATGGTGTATCATTCTCCAGAGGTACTGTCACAGTCACAGAGGTGTTTCTTAATAGATTTTTTTTCCTTTGAGTTTGTTCTTACTCTTTCTTACTCTTCCCCTTCCCCATTTCCCCTCTTTTTATAAATACAGAATTCACTGAAAAATTCGACCAGGCGGAAAAAGAGGACATCTTTTAAAAGAAAAGCCAGCAAAAGAGGCAATGAGGTAAAACTTTAAAAACTATGGCTACCAATAATAATATTATCAAGTTAATTTGCATTACCAACTAGGCTTTTGCATAAACGCTGACACTAACACTTCATCAACATCTCCATCAACATCGCTACTATTAATTTACGAAGAGAGAAAATGGTAATCTTGTTAGCAGCACAAAAGCAAATACAATTAAAAAAAAAACCCAATCCTTTCCCTATGTGTTTCCCTTGCTACTAGAGGATGAAGTGGACTGGTGGCCACCTGGGTTGGAGAGACAAATAACTGGACAGCACCCAACAGAATCCATGGGAAAAACCAGAGACTTATCTCAAAGTTTTTGATGGGTGGTTGTCTTATTTTTTTTAAAAAAAAGCCAAGACATTTCCACCTATATATTATCTTCTGTGGATAGTAGCTCATTCCAAAACAAACATACAAGCAAAACTTGTCAAATTGTTGTTTAAAATGAATCCCTTTATATTAATAACTATTACCCTACCCACTCTAAACTGAATGCATAAACTTCATCATACACATTGAGGTTTTTCAGGAAGAAAACATTTCTGCACAGAAAACAGAATTTCTGTGCAGAAAACAGGTTTCCTGCAAAGAAAACAGGAAGAAAATGCTACTTTCTATGCAGGATTTTTTTTTTTGGTAGAGAAATCTTTTTTTGCACAAGTACAAAAAAATCCACACAGGTTTTCCATGAAGAATAAATGCCCCAAATTGTGCCCATCTAGGATTCTCTTCTTCAAGGTTTCTCAACACTTGAGAAAATGTTTTCTACCATTTTTTTGGAATATTTTCAAATATTCCTTCCATCCTTACTGGTAATAGGCTTCCCCAATAGGGTGAGATACCTTCTATTTTTATTTAAATTGTAATGATAATCTCAAAATCTCTTAATGTGGATTGACAGCATAACATGTGCAAGTATTGTATAAATCTGTGTCTGTGCTTATACATAAATGGCCATCTCTTTCTCAAGGCTCTCTTGAACTTAAGGAACACATCCTGCTGGTCATATGTTTGTATACTGAGATGTATTGGTTTAACACTGTGTCTTAATCATTGCTGGATCCTCCAAAAGATCCAGGGAATGTAAGTGGCTGATCATAAGAATGGCTAGTGGTTAATGGAAAGAATTCTAGAAGACAAGTTTATAGACCCTTTCACAGAGCTACAGGGTTTCCTCAGGAGAGGTGAGGAAAAAATAGGTGATTGGTGTTGACTCTAGCCAGCCTACTGGCTCCGCAGTGTAAATATGCATTAAGATAAAAATGTGATCCATGGTTCAGCATTCAGGGAGCCCTGGTGGTGCAGTGGTTAAATGCCGGTACTGCAGCCACAAGGTTATGAGTTCGATCCTGCCAGGCTCCAGGTTGGCTCAGCCTTTCGTCCTTCTGCAGGTTGGTAAAATGAGTACTCAGCTTGTTGGGGGCAATTAGCTAACACATTGTAAACTGCTTAGAGAGCACTTAGCTGATCGGCAGTATAGAAATACACATGCTATTGCTATTGCTGTTCTTTTTTATTGCTAGGTCAAAGAAAAGGGAGTGAATAATGCCATTTTTAGGATTCTGGAGGAGGATTTTTTCAGAAGAGAAAAGGCCATGACAAATATGTCATTTTAGTAGAGCATGCCTTCCATATATGTGGAAGTTCTGTTGCAGAAACCACTGTGTAAAACAAAAAGTGTGAAGCGTTGCGTCTCGTTTTAGTCAATGGACATGATGTGTGTGCACCTGTGGCAGTGCAGGTGTGCACTTGCTACATTCCTTGGCTATAATGGAATGTGATGCTTCGCATGACCTCACATTTGTCCATGAGAGGCCATGGTAAGGGAAAGGCCACTGTAATCCCAATCAAATTAGGGGATGATACTGGTAGTGTTTGCAAGCTGTGGAATTAGGGATAGCACAACATTTCAATTCAGTCCATTTTAAACAAGAATTTATTCATGAATATCTTTGTGTTTG
Source organism: Iguana delicatissima (assembly GCA_948472985.1). Taxonomy (NCBI): domain Eukaryota; kingdom Metazoa; phylum Chordata; class Lepidosauria; order Squamata; family Iguanidae; genus Iguana; species Iguana delicatissima. Next base: position 136,721 of record CAOKZL010001376.1, read on the forward strand.
GGATGGGAAGAACTCTTTTTTTAAAAAAAGCATGTGATAGGTTTGAAATTGACTGATTTGTCTTCCCAGCTGAAGGGCTTAGAATGCTTTACTCTTAAGAATCTGGATTTGAATCCTTTTGTATTCAATCATACTGTGCTGAATTGGATTTGCCACCTCTTTTTAAAAATAGGTTCTTCAGTGGTGTGGTAGGCAAGTACATGGTGGCCTTCCTGTTGGAAGTTTAATTTGGCTGATGGAAATGGGGAGAAAATCTTTTATAGTTTGTTTTTGAAAGATTTACCAGAAGATGCAGATTTCTTCATGTTCAGAACTCAGTCATTAAAAATATGAATGCAGGAGAATACAAAATTTTGAGAAGTTGGGCTGAGGTGGGCTGACAGGGTAAAAACCATGCCGCCTCTTTGATTCAATGAGTAGATTAAATGTCCAGACATCTGTTCTAAACAAACAAGCCAATACTAAGAAGGTCCAGTTACCCCTAGGAACTGCCCTCATCTTCTCACAGAAGATAAACTCACTGTTTGGAAGTCTCAGCCTTCATTTGGAATTAGGTTTGAGCATTGGACCAGAACTCTGTGGACCAGGTTCGATTCCCCTCTCAGCCGTGGAAAACAACTGGATGACTTTGAGTGCATTACACCCTCTCAGCCCCAAGAAAAACTCTGTGATAACATCACTTTAGGGTTGCCATAAGTTGGAAATGACTTGAAGGGACACAACATAGGAAGGAGTGAAAGAGCCACTCTTGGTTTTGAAAGTAGCTCTTCAGATTTAACAGCAGCTCCTCCACAGCTGCTTTGGGTTGTACAGGAGCAATCTGGGTGCTGAATCCTATTCCCAACATTCAGTCCCTGAACAATTTACATTAAAACCAAAGAATCTGCATTGAAACTGACGGTAGATTCTCTGACACTCAGGTCCAGAGCCACCATCTGCCTCTGGCTGAATGATAAGCAATTAGAGACTAATTAAAGCATATGCCAGCTTCTTCTATTTATTTATTTCTCTCTTTTTTCTTCCTCCAGGAGAACAAAGGCCGACCTTTTGTGATAAAGCCCATTTCCTCCCCTCTCATGAAACCGCTGCTTGTATTTGTGAATCCAAAAAGTGGAGGGAATCAGGTAAACGTTAAGACAATTAACACCTTGACAGTTTTTCTGTATATTTGTAACGAAAGAGTGGATCTAGAACAGTGGTTCTCAACCTGTGGGTCCCCAGATGTTCATGGACTTCAGCTCCCAGAAGCCCCAGCCACTATGGTCAATGCTCAGGGCTTCTGGGAGCTGAAGTCCATGAACATCTGGGGACCCACAGGTTGAGAACCACTGATCTAGAACCAAATGATTTCTTAAAAAGAGGCAGCACTCATCACTTGGCCTGATGCAGTTTTTAATGCTGTTTATTGGCCTGAAGTAAGAATTCTTTTTATATATATTAAAAAGTTCATTGATATTCCTTGTAAGACAGCAATTCAAGGATTGTATATCACAGGAACCAACAGTTGTCTTTTTCTTTCTTTAAAGGGCACTAAGGTTCTCCAGACGTTCATGTGGTATCTGAATCCACGGCAGGTCTTTGACCTCTCTCAGGAAGGACCAAGAGATGCGTAAGTTCTGAGATGTTTAACACAACTGGTCATTCCTTACTCCTTTCATATGGGGACAACTTGATCAGTATTTGAGGTACTCATTGCAGATATAAGTTGGAATTATTGCTTGTTTCATAATGCACTCTTTCTCATCACGTGAGAAACATGGCCCTCCAGAAGTGGTTATATTGCAGCTTCCGTCATGCTGGGGTTGATGAGAATTGCAATCCAACAATATCTATTGGTCTTTAATGTAATACATGAATATTTATTGCAGATTTGAAGATCTGATATAAAATTCTTTGCCTTAATATAAGGCGCCTCAAAGCAGAGCCTCCAGATGATGTTGGACTGCAACTCCAGCATATTAGTCAGCAGAGACAATGGGGAGAATTTGTAGAGGTTGTAGTCCCTGTCCTGGAGAGTAACTGTAACATAGCAATCATATATCTGTTATTTGGCCACTCATGTTCAATTATACCTTGAGTTGGTCCCATGTAGCAATCTCTTTATATTTGTTCTCATTTCCTAAGGCGTTGATGATGAACCTGGGGCTCTTCAAATATTGTTGAACTCTAAATTCTATCATCCTTAGCTATTGTGATCAGTGACCTGGAATTATGGGAAATGCAGTTCCATAGTGTCTGAAAGATCTTAAAGACTGTACTAGTTGTGACATGGAACTCTTGTGCATGCTTTTTGTGATCGACCATGGGACTTTGGAGGGTATGCAGTATGTGTTAGCTTATTCAAAAGGCAGCTGGCAGCTCTGGAATTGCCAGGTAGGAAATCCAACCTGTTTTCCTGGCTGCTCTTCACTTTTTACAGTGGCCCTGCTATGCCTGCTCCAGATTACATGGAAGATGTCCTGGTGATGAACCTTTGTGGGGAATAGGGTTTAGCACTGGGATAGCTCTCAGCTAGCATGGTGTAGTGGTTTGAATGTTAGCCTTGGTCTCTGGGGGAATAGGGTCATTTCCACACTACACTGTTATAGTGCTATTATTCCACTTTCAACATCCTATGGAATCCTGGGCTTTGCAGTTTAAGGAGGGACATTTAGAATTCTCAGCCAGAGAGTTCTTTGGCCTCAGTAAATGACAAACCCCAGAGTTTCATAGGAAGTTGAATATGGAATAATAGCACTATAACAGTGTAGTGCGGAAATGGCCTAGGATTTGAATTTCTGCTCAGCCATAGAAATGAACTGCATGACCTTGAGTAAATTAAACTCCCTTAACCTTAGATTGACTCTGGGGAAGTTTCCCCTTGCCTTAATCTTGCCAATGATTAGTTTGCCATAGATCAGAGTCGGCTGGAAGGCCCATAACAATACCTGAATAATTGTTGTACAGCCCAAAGCAACTGTGTCAGAGCTGCCTCTAAACAGAGGGTGTTTTCCCCAATGCTGCAGTCACTAGTTGCCTCCAGCTTGTTCTCTCCATGCTACAATATTGAAAACAAAAAACAAAACAAAACAAAAAAACCCCACTTCTCTGAAGCTGCATTTGAAAAGAGAAGTTGGTGTCAGTAGTGCAGGCTTTCCTTGAAATCCAAAAGCAAATAGCAGCTTCAGAGAGATTTTTTTTTTTGTCAAGACTATAGCAGGGGGAGAAAGAATTAAACTCCCCCTTCCATATTTTTCATGGGGCCAGTATAGGTCAGGCTTGTCTGTGGCTATTTAAGAGTGTAAAACTTCAGTTTGTAGAGCTTCCTATATCTCAAACAACCCTGTTTTTCAACTCCACAAGATGGTGCTCTTGGACAGTTGCAATATCTTCTCTTAAGCATCCTGCATTCCTAGCATTTTCAGTTGTAGATTTTTCTGTACTTTATTTAAATATGCATGAAAGAAAGTGACAAATAAGATTGACATAGCCAACACAATTATTGGCAGATGTCCTTCCAAGCCTCATAAAGCAATACAAGCTTTTTTAAAATTAGTATATCTTACTCTACAACTTGTCATTTTTGAAATAACATGAGCAATAATTTGCAGATATTAAAGACAGACTCTCCTTTTTAAAGGAAAACCTTTTTCAATCAGCCAATAGTATACAGGTTGCTGAAAGGAGAACAGCTGCCAGCTACCATTCTCTTGGGCTTTATTACTGTTAGATTGGTAGCCGCTGGGAGGCAGCTGGGGTCTGGGTTCCTCTCAATTATTCCTCTCATCTGAAAATCCCATCTAGTTTTGATTTACCGGAAGAATCCTCACACTCTGTTAGTATAATTGGAATGTTTCTGAGATACATAGAAAGCCAGGCAAGAAAGAGTGTCTGTGAGAGAAAGATTCAGTGCACCATTTTTCTGTGGATTTTGCAAATAAATGTCCAACTAAGTGTGACTACTTATTTTTTGCCAAAATAATGGGCACCTTGGGTACAGCCAAAGCACTTGCTTTAATGCAGAGGCTGATCACTCATGAAGGGTTCAATCTATATGGCAAAATACCTGCCCCCCTCGAGAATACAGAAGCTGGCAATCCTTTGTGTACAGAATCAGTTCTGTTCAGTGGTGTGGCCCTCATCCCAACAGTCCCTAAATAGTGACGGCCTCAAGGAGAGTCCAAAACATAGGTGCCTGTGTCCATCTGTCTTTTAACGATCTCACATTTTTATCTATTTTCATCTCTATTAGGAACAGGTCTTTTGTAAAGCTAATGGGTCTTGTCCGCTCAAGACCAAACCATCCCCATATACTTTGGATTATATAAGAATACGCTGTCTCTGAGCAATTCCATTCCCCCCCTCCCCGGCCATTATGGGGATGGCAGCTAAATTCAGAGAGGACAAGGGAGTCCAGTTGGTGATGCTGTGGTAGATAATGTCATAGTTCCTGCTAATCAAAATATAAGCAGCTCTGACCATGCAAGCCCTAACTTCACTGCACTTCTGGCTATGTCCAGTGATGTTATTGAATATGAATAGCATGTATCATTTGTCCTCCTTAGTGCTAACAGCAAGAATTCCACAGTAGTAAGGCTGGTAATTGTTTGTCTTTCATTGGTTGTAATATACACCAGAGTTAACTGATTTGATTGCAGGTTGTATAACAAGCTCTCTTAAATCATCCCTTATAAACCTCTTTCTTTTTTTTCATAAAGTTCTTTTTAAAATGTACTTGAAATATACTTTTTAAATATAGTTTTAAAAATATAATACCCTTTTTCATCCCAACAGACTTGAATTGTACAGAAAAATGCCAAATTTGCGAATCTTGGCCTGTGGTGGAGATGGAACGGTAAACCTTTTCTGTTTGTATTAGCTTCCCTCATTATAGGTTTGTCAGGTGAGGAATGGTTTGAGGAATGGTAGTGTAATGGTTTGAGAGACCAGTTCCCCACTTGGCCATGGAAACCCACTGGGGAATCTTGGGTGCATCATGCAGTCTCAGCCCCAGGAAAACTCTGTGATAGTTTCACCTTAGGGTCGACATAAGTTGGAAATAACTTGAAGGCCCACGACCACCACCAGAACAGGTGAGATAGGATAGAAATCTCCACACGCTTCATATGTGGTATGGGGCTGCTTCAGCTTGAAGAAAGAGAACGTGTTAACCATGTAGAATCTGACACTGATGTAGATGAGCAAATACTCTGTCCAGCTATAAAGCAGCTTGGTATATGTGTATATATGACTTGGGGAAAATAATGGCTGCTGATACAGCATCATGTCCAGAATTTTATTCATTTATATAAATATTTCTGTCCCATTCTATATCAAAGGATCTCAGTGTAAGGTAAAGGCAAAAATTAATGCTAATAATGTAAACAATTTAAAACAATCAAAATAATTTAAATAGATTAGAAATGTATAAAATACACTAACAGGTTAAAAACACGTTTGAAAGACTGATTCAGTTTAAAAACCCTGTGCATAGCATTTGAAGTAAATCAGTGAGGTTCAAAGTCTTTAATAAATAGTCATATTTTTACTTGGTGCTGAAACAAAACCAGCACGAGCAGCAGTTGAGCCTCAGGCAGCCAGTGCAGTCTTTTAGGATGGGCATTATATGCGGTCTATATGGTATTCTAGTCAGCAGTTGAGCTACTGCATTTTGCACAAGCTGTAGCTTCCAAGTGACTTTCAGGACAACTCACATAAGCCATTCATGCGCTAGACTGTTATAGTGCTATTATTCCACTTTCAACATCCTATGGAATCCTGGCGTTTGCAGTTTAGGGAGGGGCCTAAACTGCAAACCTCAGGATTCCATAGGACTTTGAAAGTGGAATAGTAGCACTATAACAGTTAAGTGTGGAAGTGGCCATAGAGTGCATTACAGTAGTCTAACTGAACAAATCTTGCCAAGAATACCCCATGATAGATTTGCCTAAGAAACACTATATGCTGGAAATGACTTGAAGGCATGCTACTACTGCTGCTGCTTCTATGGCTAGTTATTTCTACCCAGGAAAGGCTGTAGCTGGTGCAGCAGTCAGAACTGGCACCAAGCACTCCAACCTAAGGAGTCCACTTGGGCCTCCAAGGACAAGGATAGTTCCAGAAGTACTCTCCCAAGCTATGTGCCTGCTCCTTTTTGGGAAGGCTATACTGCCCAGGACAGATTGTTTACCTAGTACCTGGACTTGAGAACCACCAGTCTACAAAGCTTCCAACTTACCAGGATTCAGCTTCAGTTTATTGGCCCTTGTTCAACTCATTAGGGCGTCCAGGCATTTGTCCAGCATCTGCATAGCCCCAGTGGCAAGAAGAAATAAAGCTGTCATATGAACACTGATGGTGCCCAAATTCAGAACTCCTAATGATCTCTCCAGAGGCTTCCTATAGATATTGAAGAGCATGGAGGGTAAGAAAAAACCCAGAGGCACCCTGCAGCTTAATGATCATGGGTTGAACAGAAGTCTCTTAATGCTAGTCTCTCGAACTGGCTCTGCAGATAGGAGTAGAACCATTGGGGAGACAGTGCCTCCCACTCCCACCTCACAGATCCAGTCCAGTAACGTACCATGATCAATACTCTCAAAAGCTACAGAGAGATTCAGGGGAGATCAACAGGGTAGCCCTCGCCCTGTATTTCTCCTGGAATAGTTGTCAGTCAGAGGAAACAAGGCAGTTTCAGTGTCATACTCTGTCCTGAAACCACCCAGAAATGGGTCAAGATAATCTATTTCCTTCAAGAATGCCTGAAGTTGCTTGGCCACCATACATTCATCCAACTTGCCCAGGAAGGGGCTATTTGCAATCAGGCAATAATTCTCATATGTCTCTGGGCCAAGGTAGGTTCTCTTAAGGAGAGGGTGCAACACAGTCTTCTTCAAAGCAGTAGCTACTTCCTTGTGACAAAGTGAAGTGTTTAGCATTCCCTGAACCAAACCAATTAATCCCATTGTGCTAGATTTTACTAGCCAAATTGGGCAAGCATCAATATGTGGTGGGTGCTGCAGCTACAAGCACATCCCCACTCTTCCAACCCCCCTATATTTCTCTTTCTCTGGCACTAAAAATTGTGAATTCCTTTTTCTGGGAGAATGGAAGAGAAAGACAATTCACCCTTTAAATAGACTGCAGCCCCCTCTGAAGTCTGCACTAAAAAAAACAGCTTTTCAAAACAAGAAGTGGACTTCCTAGCAATATGGCTCAGGTGCAGGTTATTTGAAGGACAGTGTTCTTCCTCATGAATCTACTTGTGCTTTGAGATCTGTTGGGGAGGCTCTTCTCTCTGTCCCACCACCCTCACAGGTACATCTGGTGAGAACACAAGTGGCTGCCTCTAAGCTCGGGAACTCTCTTTCCAGAGAAGTTAGACTGGTACCTTCCCTACTTTCCTTTTGCTGCCCACCCCTCGAAACGAAGAGACCACAGGACAGGACTTGGGATGAACTATGGGCAATTGTATAATTTATTGCCTATTTAGACAGCAACAAAGAGGAGGCTGGCTTGCCCCACTCCCCAGCAGCCAGTGCGACAATAGTTGCACCAGTGACGTGGTCTCTCCATGAAGAGGGGACAGCAAAATCGCCTCTCCCCCTCTAGGAGTTGCTCGGAGTGTGGACTGGGGGGAAAATGGATTGTAGACAAGTAAAGACTTTTCTGTTTTGTCCAGCATTTCATCAGTGATTGTATAAGGCCCATCTCACTCAAGCAATGCACTGGATCTTGCTAATTGTTTTGCTGGTGTGTGTGTGTGTGTGTGTGTGTGTGTGTGTGTGTGTAATGACTTTTTTTTGATTGTTTAATCTCTTTTTAGCTCTTGTATTTTGTGGATTTTTAAGTATGTGTTTTTTAATTTGCTGTAAGCTGCTTTGAGTGCCAAACTGGGAAAAAGGCAGGATAGAATTGATGATGATGATGACGAGATTGAGGATGAGGATGATAACAACAACAACAATGTAGCAGCAACAGTAATACCACCACCACCTCCTCTTCCTTTGTTGGCTTTGTTGCTTCCATCTTCCTTTTCCTTTACATTTCTCATTTTGAGCCAATGGGGGCAGCACCTTCTCATTAATATGAGTGACACATGACTTATCTTTGCTGAGGTTATGTTTGAAGCAAATTAATGTCTCATTGTTCCAAAAGCCATTAAATCTAGAAATGAAAATCTTGCTCAAATGGATTTGGTGAATATTCAATGAGACTAGATATTACTTTGCATTATTGAAAGGAAACAGAAAGTGGGAGATTTTCCAGTGGCCCTGCTCAATGTTAATTTTTGTGGGGGTGGGTAGTGGATGAAGAGGACTTGTGATAAATGGAGGTCTGTCATCTGTATGTTCTCTTCAACCTAGACTCTTCTATTCAGCCTTTGATATCAGAGGATGTCCTAACCCAAATCCTAAAGATCAGACCATGAGCTAATGTACTTCATAATACTTCATATTTCATGTAAAGAACAGAAAAAGTCCATCTTGTCTCCACAAGACATGCAGAGAGGCAAAATTATCCACCATTAGAACTCCCAGATTCATATTTTTTTGGCCATTTCTACACTACAGTGTTATAGTGCTATTATTCCACTTTCAACATCCTGTGGAAATCTGGAGTTTGTAGTTTTCTGAGGCCAAAGAGCTCCCTGGCTAAGAATTCCAAATGCCCCTCCCTAAACTTCAAGCGCCAGGATGCCATAGGATGTTGAAAGTAGAATAACAGCACGATAACAGTGTAGTGGCGAAATTTCCTTTGTCCCAAAGACAGAAAGGGTGATTTGGATTAGGGGTGTGACATGATTGGGATGATGGTGGTTTGTACATTTGGTTTTTGTTTTGATCACTTATTTAAATCCCCCTATGACTGAAATTTCTGTTCGGGATAAATTGGGGAAAATACAGATATAATTCTTGTGTCTGTATGTTTTCACTTTGATGACTAATGGAGGCTTTTAGAATGTGTGTGTGTGTGTGTGAGAGAGAGAGAGTGAGTGAGTGAGAGAGAGATATTTTATCAGGGTCATGGTGTGGAGAAGGGGGAAAAGGATGTTGAGTTGCATATATTTATCGTGTTTATATGCAGTCTGTGTCAAGGTTGTTGCTGGGCAGGCAAAGTTTTCCTATGAGTGGACGGCAGAGAGAAGATGCGGTGTGGCCAGACAGCCAGGTGCAAGGCCAGCAGGATTGTTATGGCTATGTCTTGGGTATTAGAGAAGGCCACACGTGAGAGCACTGATTGGGTCACCCCACTTGTTCCAGGGTGACAAGGAAGCGTAACAAGGCTGGTGTTTGCCTTGACCAGCTGCCAGTTAGATGCCCTAGCTGGACCTGCCATGCCATTGGCAGTATACTGATTGTAAGGGGAGATGCTGCCCGATTTTTCTCCATTATCTTCTGTTATTCCTGTTTGTCTAATTGCTGGAATGTTAGCAGGTTTTTGCTAAGCCTTATCTTAGAGTGTGGCATTAAATCAAGCCTCTAAGTCTTACTTAATGAGCCTCTGGATTTCTTTCTGCTTCACTGGGCCCCTCTGCTGTGGCGAAGCCTTGCTTCACAGATTGCACTCTGCTCATGCTCAGAGGAGCCAAATCCTGCCAACCCTGACCATCTGTCTTATTGTCAACTCAAGATTGTATGCATGGTTTTCTGTCCTCTTATTTTCTCAAAACTCTGTCCAAGCCTATCTTTGGGTCCCAAATTCTCAACATTCGCAAATATTGCCAGCCTTTCTTTGAATAATGCTCTAGGAGCAGTAAAACTGTGTGACCTAGAGTATCAAGAGGGTCATCTCAGCAGCTTCTGCTCTATGTTCATTCTATGCTGTCATGTCTTTTCCTGATGTTTAGGTGGGCTGGATCCTCTCCATCCTGGATGAATTGCAGCTGAATCCCCAGCCTCCTGTTGCTGTGCTTCCACTTGGCACTGGGAATGACCTGGCTCGCACCCTCAACTGGGGAGGGGTAAGCAGAATACATACTGTGCTTGGTGAGACCTATCAGGTGTTAATGCCTGGCTGTCATTACAACTTCCTGTGGAAGTTATGGAGCCTGGCGAAAGCAAGAACAGAAGGAAAGGTCTGAAACTTTTAACCTACTAGATAGCTTCTCCTTCACTATTTCTAATAAATCAGGACCAAGAAGCCTTTGATTGTCCATATGTTTTGGACTACAATTGCTACAGTGCCTTACCAGTGACTATGCTGAGTGGATCTGATAGGAATGTGGACCAAAACATCTGGAGAACCAAATGCTCCCTATCCCAGTAGTTGCCATTTCCTCAGTTTATACAAAGTGCAGGTATTAGCCTCCAGCTGCCTCTTCTCTGCTCCTCATCCAGCTTCTCAATGTTGTTTTTCGTGGAAAACAACAGGAATCCCATAACATATCTAGTTTGCTTTTGATACATAGGCCTACTATTAATCAGTCTTATATCATTCCATAACTTTGCCTTTAGTCCAGTATTTGTGAATTTTGTGGAGTATTATTTTCTGTCTCTTGAAAGATGGTTGGAATCCTGGAGACCATGAACAACCTTTGAATAGTAATGCTCTCCATTCTGGCGAGGTCTTTGCACAGTTATTGACTCCTGATTATTGTATTCTTCTCCCTTCAGGGATACACAGATGAACCTGTTGCAAAAATTCTCTGCCATGTGGAAGATGGAACCATTGTTCAACTGGACCGCTGGAACCTCCATGTGGAGAGAAACCCTGATTTGCCCCAAGATGAGCTTGAAGATGGAGCACGGAAAGTTAGTACGGGATATCCCTTAACGGAACAAGCTGGTGGAAAGGGGTTAGCAGTTTTACAGGCTGGCACAACAAATTTTTCCACTTGAGGAAGACCTAAGCTAATTCATTTTTCACTAGCTTATTCTTTGTATTTGACCATGTAATTATGTGGTATAGGCAATCAATCCATCAATCAGTTATTTTTCTTGTTCTGCTACTTTTGCACTTAAACAACTATTTTATTAATTAATACAAGATACTACCTGTGCTGGTAATTTCTTGTATGCATCCTATAAGTCCTGTCTTTCAGGTTTATACCATTCAATTAACTGAAGATGTGTTGTTGCACACCAGTTGGGTATAGCTAATTAATTAATTAAATTTTATTTAATCAGTTTATATCCTGCCTTTCTGCCAATATAGGACCTAAACTGGCTTACAATATAGAAATCTCTGCTTATTAGTACTGTCCCAAAGTATTCCTCTTGATTCATCTTCAGATGTAATTGTAGACTTGGCCTTAATAAATTACATTTACACAAATAAACAAACAAGTCTCAATTATTAATATACTGGTCCCATGTATCTTATGAAAGACGTCAGTGTGGATATTGCTGCTTAAATGTCAGTTTGGATATTATATCTTTTATCTATATATTTAACTGTATTTGGTATTTTAGGAATTTTATATTGTGTATATAATACTGTCCTAGCAGTGACTATCACATGCCTTGTCAATCGTAAATTAACTTTATTGTAACTTATAAGAAAGACTAAAGGATCCTGTCTGATGGTGGAGCCCAATAACTCCTGTAGTCATGCTTTTGATTTCCTCTTGCATTTACTATCTAACTTATTTATTTGCTTATTTATTCATTTAATTTATACCCCACCTTTTTCCCAATATGTTGCCCAAGGCGACTCATGATGTGAGTTGTATTATTTAGTGCAGGGATGGACATCTCTGAAGGCCATTCCCTCCTGTGGCTGCTCTTGATGTCATTGGAAGTGCTGCCAAAAAATATGGCCAATTCCTGCATTTTTGGGTGGTACTAGAGGGCATTTGGGAGAGCAGTTGGGAGCAAGAGAAGAGAAGGTCTGAGTGTTTGTTCTGTGCTTTTGGCCACTCCTTTCAACTGAATAAATAAATGGAGGGGAAACTGTGGTTTTGAGGACTCTCCAGGAGGGCTTCAGGGGCTGCAACACTGCCCTCCAGGGCCACAAGTGGCCCATGGCTACACGCCATCCCAATGAGTGTTCAAGGGTGATTAATAATAGAAACATAAAAATCTTGAAAAGGAACAATTCCAAAGAAAGTTGATAAAATATATACATTGCTATAAAACAGAGGAGACTTCTAAAATCAGAGAGCAGCATGAATCAGTAAAAGCTCAGTGGAATAGTATACTTTTTACCAGCTGTCCATGAGCCAATAAAGAGGAGAACAGCCTAATCTCTCAGTTTTGTTTTTATAACACATGCTGGAATAACCTTTATGGAATGTGGTAACTCTTGCAAAGTCTCTTTTCAATACTACTAATTTGTATGTAAATAGATTCATTATGATGATCCGCAGAAAATCTCACTTGGCACTTTCTTTGATATCAATTTGACTGCAGGCCTTTTTATTTTCTGAAGCCTTAGGATTTGTTTGGATTTTTAAATTGATTTCTCTCTCTGCCAAATGATTTTATGCTGATTTCATATATTTGGATGATGATGATGATGATGATTGATGATGAATACTAATACTAATAATAATACCACTATCATCATCAAGGGCAATATGTAAATAATCAGAAGTAAATACAATTGGTAGAATGTGTAAAAGACCACTCATATTTGTGTATTGCACAGATGGAAAGAGCAAAAAGTATACTGTTCCACTGCTTTATTCTGTTCTTAAGTAATTCCAATTCATATCAGGCTCAAACTACATGTAATGTTAACTGTATAACTGTTCCTTTGATGACATTAAGTTAAAACAGTGCAGAGCTCTGAAACCAGATCAGAACCCAAGCATAAATTGCAGGATTACTTTAACCCTATGGCGAAAATTCAGTTATTAGCCTTAAAACTGACCCAGTGTATCAACTGCTGAAAGTCAAGTCACCACATATATAAATCCCAGTCAGTCAATGAGACCATGATATTCTCCAACATTTCACAGATGAAAACTGGGAGATGCATGGCCAAGCAACAGCTGAACGTGGTCAAGATGGCAGAAGTTATTGATGATGAAGGAAACACAAGCTAGGAGTAGTTGTAGCAGTTTACCTTTGCCTGAGCCTACTCGGAAGGGCAAGATTTTACCCTCTCTCTTCTCCCCTTCCTCTGGCAGGGTTAACTTTGTGCAAACTACTTGTACACTTTGAGCTCAGTCTACAGTAAGTTGAGGACAAAGGGGGGAAGTGGGAGGAGGTGAGAAAAATGGGACAGTTTAAAATCAGCTGAAAATGTGGGATGATAGAGGATTAATCAGAACTGTCAAACCAGGAAAGCTTGAACGTGTGGTCTACTCTATATGGACCTAACAACAGTTTCTTCCAAAATCTTGGGATTCATTTGTCTTAGAGAAGCTTCTTCTAATCTTTTGTCAGTACCCAGGTGTGCAGGGGCTCCAGGTACATCCTTCCAGAGCTGGAATAAAATGCACTGATGTCAACTTTAGGAGGCCCCAAAACACCTCTCTCCAAAAGTGTATCACTTAAGCATTTTGTAGACTGTAGGCAACTTAACTTGTGGCTTGGATTGGCTCAGCCTGCTTTCCTGGAGGAAGAATGCTCTGGACAGCAACTTTGCAATGTATGCTTCTTTTCATCTTTATTACATATTATATGTGGTCCTTTCCCATATGTGGTTACACTAAGTTAGTATGAGGTCCAAGTTTCTTTGGAGGGGGGAACAGAGGCTCTATAAGGATGTCCTGTCTCAGAGCATTCCCACTCTGTGTCCACCTGTCTTATGGCAGCAACTGAGGAAGGCTAAACAGTGATTGTAATTCCTATGTCTCACCACTGCTTCTTACCACTCTCTCTCAATGCCTCCCCACAAACCTAAGCAAGGAGATGGGTGAGAGAGGAAGTATACGGCCACCATGCTGACCTACTCCCTTTTCATGTCCTTTCCCTGATCTGGTTTGGAACCTGGATGCCTGTTCTTCCCACCATGCCTTGGCCCCTTCCCCCCCGCACACATATGTTTATATTTGTGGTTTTTCTACTTTTGCTGGGGTCCTGTGCCCCTAACACTAGCAAATGTGGAGGGCTGACTGTAATGTATATGTATATGGAACACGTATACTTCAGCAGTCTTGCATTCTAACGCTCTTTTCTTGCACAATATTTTCCTTTTGTTTCTGATCCTCGTACTGCAGCTTCCTCTCAGTGTTTTCAATAATTACTTCAGCCTTGGATTTGACGCTCATGTCACTCTGGAGTTCCATGAATCTCGAGGTAAGAGAACTACTGTCTCTCTTCTCTCTGAGCACAGGACCAGGAAAACAATCTGGTAAAGCAAAGATGAGCTGGTGAATTGTTGCAAAAGGTGGCCAGTATGTCTTCACTCCCTGAATAATAGGTAGGACTAAAGCCTCTACAGATGCTTCCTGCATAACAGTATAGTGTGGGATGAAAATGAAATGGAAACTGTTTCTGTCCTTAAGAACCCAATATAGGTTTGAAAGGAGAGATAGAATCATAGGATCGTAGAGTTGGAAGAGACCACAAGGGCCATCCAGTCCAACCCCCTGCTATGCAGGAATAGCCATCAAAGGATTCCCAACAGATGGACACCCAGCCTCTGCTTGAAAACCTCCAAAGAAGGAAACTCCACCATACTCTAGGCAGCATATTCCACTGCTGGACAGCTCTGACTGTCAGGAAGTTCTTCTTGAGGTTCAGGTGGAATCTCCTTTCCTGCAGCTTGAATCCATTGCTCCTTGTCCTAGTCTCTGGAGCAGTGGAAAACAAGCCCGCTCCCTCCTTGACATGACATCCCTTCAAATACTTAAACATGGCTATCATGTCCCCTTTTAACCTTCTCTTCTGCAGACTAAACATCCCAAGCTCCCTAAGCCATTCCTCATAGGGCTTCCAGACCCTTCACCATTTTAGTTGCCCTCCTTTGGACACATTCCAGCTTGTCGGTATCCTTCTTGAATTGAGGCGCCCAGAACTGGACACAGTATTCCAAATGAGGTCTAACCAATGCAGAATAGAGTGGTAGAAATGGAGGAGAGGGATCTGCCCCAATTCTCTTTGGAAGAGAACTATGCAATAATGGCTAGGGTTTGCATGACAGTGGGATAGTGAGTCTATGTCAGGCTTTAGTCTGAATCCTAGAGGATCTATCTAAGTGCTGAATATATTTTGAGGAAAGGCTGCAGCATCTTGGATAGTTTCTTCGAAGTTCAGCCTAACATTCAGAATAGATTTACCTCCCCACTTACAAGCCACTAGTTGTCACTGGGTCTGTATGTTGCTACCTCTGAACTGTTAAGTGCTTAGGCACAATAGTTGAGTAGATCCATCCCCATCTCTTATTACGTTGTCATCCCAAAGGATGGCCACCTCTTTCCTGGCAGCACCCTTAGTATCTGCATGTCTGACAGATATTAGCAGACAGAAATTCCCACCTGCATGTTGATACAGTTATGAGAAAGTTTCAGAAAATAAATTCCTGATTTTCGAGTAGTGTTAATGAAACCAGTTTGCTGCCAGAAACAATGGGCAGTACTTCTTTTGTGCTATAGAAATAAGGAGTGCTTTAACAAACGAAAGGAAAAGAAACCTATGTAGAAAACAGAGTAAAGCTGGAATATTTTTGCCTGAATTTGTTGACTTTATTGGAAGAGGGTGAGACATGTATTTCTGCAGACAGAGAGCACGTGTGAATATTTCAGGAGCAAGTTTATTCTCCTAGTCACCCCATAGAGGTATTTAATGCTATTTACTTCTCTTCATATGACTAAAGCCCTCCTACGTCCTTCTACTCATGGAGTTATGAGCAGGACTGCCCAGCTAAGCGCTAATGAACAGTCATCACAGTGTACGCCCGTACACTGTGAAAACATACTGAGGACATCCAAGTTGTTGTTTGCTTTGCCTTGTTTGGCATATAGCTGGTTTATCATAGTGCATTTTGAATGGCAACTTTAGTTGTCCTCATTTTCATATTATCACAAAGCCATGCAAAATGATTTCTTTCTTCTTCTTCTTCTTCCTTTAAAAAAAGAGCATCCTAATGCCAGGCTAAATAAAGATCTGAATGCCTGATGGAAAGAGCTAATGCATATTTTATCATGTTTAAGATGGCTGCAAGCCGCAAGAATAATAATGAAGGGCCATGGAAGGGCAAAGAAATGGAGTGATGACAGCAGTGCATTCATTTCTTTATGAGCATGTGCTGAGATGCATAGCAAATGCGCCTGTGATGATACAGTATGAATGAGGTCCTGGGCTGCTCTCTCACTTAGTGGAAACATTACTTAATAATGAAGTCATAGCGCTCTCTAAAGAATGAATGGATCTTAGTCCAGAGATGCTACTATGAGTTTAAAAAACTAAGGGGGGGGAAGTATTTTGGCAAAAGAAAGATGTATATTATAGGTGCTTAATTTGGCCAGAAATGTTTTAAGGAGCATTTTTTTTTGTTAATGCCATTCCTCCCCCTTACTTCACTTTTAAAAGGAAGGGGAAAAAAGGCATTGTGGCAAATACTGTAAAGGGGAGGAGTTCTGGCAGAAAGCTTTCATATCCGCATTGCTTATAGCATGGTGGAGGGTATCAGTCAGAGGTTGGAAAAATTTCTCTTTTTTTTTCTAACTACAGTTGCCAGAATTCTTCAGCCAATATGGCCAGGGACTTCTTTATTATTGCGTTGTAGCAAAAGGACAGACAAAGAAATAAGTGGCACATTCACGGCTAAATGCACTGATTGAAGAAACAGCTTTATAGGAATATGTTTTTACATTATTACACAAAGATGTCTCATCTCATTTCTTTGAGTGATACCAAGCTGTTTTTCCGCATAATGAGAAATATGGCACTAGAGATAGATTTTAAATCTAATTGTATTCTTAAAGCATGTTCTACAGTCAAGAATCTTCCACTGGGTCCCAAAGGAATAAAAGTGTAGACCCTGCCCCTTCTGCAGTTGTGGCCCTCAGTTGTTTACATTCAGTTTACCTTGCTAAACCATTAAATGTTGCCTGGCACTTTGTCTCACAAAACTGAAGTCACATTGAACTGTTGAAAGCTGTATGTTCTTTCTGACATTAGGTGCCACCCAAAACCATAGTTATCAGCCCCTTCAAGACAGTCAAATGCATAATGTTCCACCAGGATCTTTATTAATCATGTTTGCTAGGAAATTCCGCTTTGTCCATAGAGCATCATGATTCAATAACATATTGTAGTCTTTGAGATATAGCCTTTCAATCTTTCTCTTTCTTATTTTGAGAAATGAATGTGGGAGGGTCTTCCAATAATCATGGAGTGGTGCTTCATTCATTAATCCAAATTAACTGTGCCACAGGAATTCATCCACATTGAAACATCTTGATTCTAGGCAAGACCAATTCATGTTACCACTTTGAACACAGTGGATTCTAGAAGAATTTTGTGTACTGCCCCCCCTTAATAATAACCTGATTGCATGTGTACGTGTTAATTCATTTGGACTATTTTATCTAAGAAGAATCAACAAAAATTCTTCCTTTGCAGTCTTCCTCTATAGTCAGTGCTCAAACTGTCTAGAAAATTCAGCTATTTGCCCAGCAGAAGGAAAAGTAGGAACTAAAGAAGGAAAGATAATATAATATTTAATTAATTTAGGAAAGACATTATATGTTCTGCTTTTTTTTTCTTTATCACAGAAGCAAATCCTGAAAAATTCAACAGCCGCTTTCGAAATAAAATGTTTTATGCAGGGGTGAGTTGACATGCATCGTTTCCCCTGCCTGCCCCCCCATCTGATTTTTTTTTTACTTGTTCATGTGAAGATATTCTTTGTTTCCTTCATTGTTTTAAATCTTGAAGACAATCATTTTTGTGCAAGCAAAAGTCCAAACAGCAAATATAAAGAAAAAGGCACAAGAACTAGTTACAAATTTTCATACCAATTTTTAAAAATACTTTGTTTCCAAAGTGCAACTTAACAGTTGAGGAGATGAGGAGTTCAGCGAGCTGAAATATGTTGATTTGTTCATCCTTATTTAGATATATTTTGAACTTACCTCCCTTAATTGCTGTTCTTAGTCTTTCACAATTGAGAGATGTTTGACAACTAGAAACAGCAAATAGCATTTGTGGGCCAGTCTTTGTGCTGTTTCTATAAGTGGTGATAGGGAAAAATGAAACATAATCCAGAGAAAATTAATTCACATTAATCTGAGTTCTCCTTAATTGTGCACTGAAGTGTGATTGCTTTCTGTGGGACAAGTTCATTTAATACAGCTTTGTTTTCATCTCAAATCCTAGAAGTGATGTAGAGGAAGCCCAGATAAAATTATTAATATCTCTTTTCTTTCCTCCTTGTCCTTCCTTCTATAATTTAGGCAGCCTTTTCAGACTTCCTTCAGAGAAGTTCCAGAGATTTATCCAAACATGTGAAAGTTGTGGTAAGTATAAGAAAGGAGATTTAAAAAAAAATATTTATGTGACATAAGTAAATTTGATTGTGTTTACTTTTCATCTGGCATACTTGGTTTGAAGACTGGGAGCCGAGTGCTTTTTAATTCATGCTGATCCAAGCCTAAGGTTGTTTTTCTAGTTTTGTCAGCTTTAATAGAGAACAGGGCAATCATACCATCAACTTTAGATTAAGCAGTCCTTTTAAAACTGAAGGCGGCTGTGTAACACTGGTCCCTAGGGCTAAAACCAAAAGCAGAGGAAACCAAAGTCAGTGTGATATCGTGGTTGAGAGTTTTGGACTGGGGTGCAGGGAATTCAGATTAGGAGTCCTACCTGAGTCATTAAATCCCCATATTAATACCAAAAGTACTTTGTTGCAAGCATTTGGTCTAAATCTTAAGGATTCCTGCTCATATGCTTGAGCTTGGTGGCTACCACCTAGTAATCTAGTGAGTCAGAGTCATCTTGTAACTCAAAGTGAAACTTTAGGCTAAGGCAGATGATGATATCAATGATGATAAAACTTTGATAATAAAAGGGAGTGTATCTCCACTATACCTCCAAGGCTGTGAAATCTAGACCACTGAAACTTGCACCTTTTCACACAACACAGTTATAGTGCTATGCTTCCACTTTAAGTGACATGGTTCCATCCTATAGGATCCTGGGATCTGCAGTTTAGGGAAGCGTATTTAGAAAGCCAGTGAGCTCTAGTACCTCTCCAAACTAGAAACATCAGGATTTCAGAGGATTTTGCCAGAGCAGTTAAAGTGGGATGGCAGCTAATGTCTTTGCAGAAGCAGAGATGTAAGGTGAAATGTACAGTTAATATTCTCTTTGACTGTTCTGCAAGAAATAAACTGGTTACAGTCTTTTAGCATGTTTAGCAAAGAGTGAAGCCACAGCTATGATTCATAGCACATTTTTGGATCTTATCGATTTAAAATTGTACAGTGGCCCATTAATCCCTGCACTGCAGAAGTCATAATGGCAAAAGTTAGAAGACGTCTGTGAGGAGAAAATGTGTTTGAAGTGAAGTGGTCATGGGGGGAGCATAAGACATCTTGGGTGGCAGGTTGTGAGCAACTTACTGCATTCCAGTGAGCTAAGACAATCCAGTTCTCATAGATTCCTGTCTGAAAAAAAGCTTCTAAGAAGTAATTGTGAAGTGTGTGTCTATGCATGTGTCTACCCTTTCATGACTTGCCATGTGTTTTGCATGCTGACAAAATCATATGCAAACATGGCTGCCTAAACTTGGGGAACTGGAATATGACAAATCAGAGAGAAAACGCAAAGAGAGAGAGAGTGCTTCCTGATACCTTATATAGGTGGGGAAGAGTAGTGGGGTGTGGGGAGGTCTCAGTAAGTAGAAGTGTGATGAGGGAAAGAAAAACTGACAAAGGTTAAAAATATTTTGCATGTGAGAGAAGAAGCAGCAGAAGAAAAGAGAAAAAGCAAGGTAGATGGGGAAACTAAATGGTTTCTAATTCAGAAAAAACTGGTACCAGCTGAACAAAGAATTAGCATTAGGAAATCAGACTGGGATGGAATAGTGGGTCTGAATCCACGTAAAGCTGGCTACTTTCAATAGTCAAAACTGAATAATCCAGAATAATAGCTATGAGATGAACAACTTTGGAGTCTCTTTAGTATGTATCTAGCTCTCATGGTGTTAGAACTATGCTAGAGAAAAGCAGACATACACACATTGTTTAGTTAGACAATATATTTTGTATAAGCTTTCATTTTCCCTCCCTCTCTCTCTCCCTCCCACCCTCTCTCTATTTGGCAGTGTGATGGCACAGACTTGACCTCAAAGATTCAGGAGCTGAAATTCCAGTGTATAGTGTTTTTAAACATACCCAGGTAAGGTCTTGCATGATCTAGTTTACATGGTTTCAAGCATGCTCAACAGACTTTCTCACATAATTTGAAAGGACAAAGCTTAATATATTTGTTTGGGCAGGTATTGCACCAGTACATTTAGCCTCCCACCTTTATATCTTTTTTTTTTTTTTGTAATATAGGCAGAGGATGACTGTATGTAGTACTGAAATGTGAATCCTCCCACTTCACATGCAGCACATTCTTTTTATATAGAATAGTTGGAATGGACTGCCTATGGTCTCTTTTCACAGGAGTCATCAATTCTAACTTACGTTTCCCATGTGTACCAGGTTATAGAATTTTAAACACTCAAAATGGAATATGACTGAAGATATGAGATCTGTTTTGTGCTCCTGCTTAGTCTCCCTTGTGTCCATTCAGACAGTAGACCTAGGTAGACCCAGAGCAAGACATAACATCTTGGGGGGAAAAAGTAGTGGATTCTTTCATTGATCTATCATATTCTTAGCAGTTTCCTCAAAGCCCTCCTTTTTGCACTGAACTGGGTAGAAGGAACAGCCAGCAACTGTCCTCTCAAGTATCCTTTCCTCGTTTAGAAAGTCAGACTCATAGTTCGAGAATTATTTTTGTACTCCAATAGTGAGCAAAACTTAAGGGAGTGCTGAGGTTCTGGTTTCTGGCCAAGTTAATGGTGGATGTAATCTAGTAACAGCACGTTAGTTTGCAAACCACGAAATGTCCTGCTCTCTGTTATCTCAGGTATAAAGGAGGCATGCTGGAACATCATTTCAGAGCCATGTGAAAAACATATGTAGAGATCAAAGTGATGCACATGCATGAGATGTTACTTTGCTGCTAATGACTCAACAGGCCATTCATTCACTCTTAGCTTAAGTACCCATGTTCTCTCCCTCCTTCTACAGGTATTGTGCTGGCACAATGCCCTGGGGGAATCCAGGAGACCACAGAGAATTTGAACCTCAGCGTCATGATGATGGTTACATAGAGGTTATTGGATTCACCATGGCCTCCTTGGTGAGTATTTTTACAGACTGTTTCCTTCATTCAAACTCTCTGTTGAACTAAGAACTGCTGACTCAAAATATATCGAATCATCATCACCATCATCATCACCATCCTCCTCCTGAGAAGAATAATAAATGGGAATTGACACAGAGAGTGAAATCTGTGGTATGGATTGTAGTGGGCTACTAGATTTACCAGGATGTCATTTTGAGGAAATTGTGCACGGGTAGTTGACTACCACTGCCTCTTACGTATGAAAAGAAAAATTACAGGTTAGGATCAGGTTCACAATGGTTTTATTTTTCTACTGTTAAGTTCATTTTGTACCATTTCTGCATTGGATTGCCAGTTATTTTTTTCCAGTCTGCATAAAATTTGCACATATTTTTATACCCATGAATTTTTGTAATACAAACATTTTCTATTAATGTTTTCTATGAATGCATTTTTTGGGGCAGTTTTTCAACTGTATACATTTTTTCACATAGTTTTTCCCCCATCAAGTAAAAATGTTTTATGTATGTTTGCCAAGGTATACATATCTTTATATATACTGTATTAAAGACATTTAATTATATTTATAATAATCACAGAAAATTGCTTCACACACAATTTTGTGTGCATTTTTTCCAAAAGTACTTTTTTTACACTTTATTTTTGCAAACAGAATTAGGATCTTTAGAGAAGTGCAGCTTTCAAGTTCTTTTTTTGTGTTTTGATGCTTCATGTTTAGCTTTGAGATCTTTGAACTGGATAGGTTTGCACCAAAATGCAGATTTCTCACCCTTGCTACCTATAACATTTCCTTTCCTTATATACATGTCTTGGTCAGGCTGCTCTTCAAGTGGGAGGTCACGGAGAAAGGTTGCATCAATGCCGAGAGGTGACGCTCTTGACTTACAAGTCCATCCCCATGCAAGTGGATGGGGAGCCTTGCCGCTTGGCTCCCTCTCTCATCCGAATCTCCCTAAGGAATCAGGCCAATATGGTGCAGAAGAGCAAGAGGAGGACATCTATGCCTTTACTCAATGAGTGAGTTATTTGCCTATGCTTTTGGGGACAGGGAAATGGCAGAACTGAGATATTAGGGTAAGGTTACAGAGAAATTAGGGCAGGGATGAAGAATATGGGTCTGTCCCATTATTAATGAGCGTCAGTGTGGTATTGTGGTTTGAGTTTGGATTAGGACTCCAGAGAACAGAGTTCAAATCACTTCCCGGCCATAGAAATCCACTGAGTGGCCTTGGTTAGTCACACTGTCTCATCCTCAGATGAAGGCAAAAGGCAACCCTCCTCTGAACAAATCTTGCCAAGGAAACCTCATGATAGGTTCTCCTTAGGGTTGCCGTATATTAAAAATGACTTGAAGGTACACAACTATAACACAACCTGTTAACATGTATTGTTATAGTGTAATAGCGTTATTGTCTTATTGTCCCTTACTGTATATGTTGATGTTCCACCCTTTGGTGAAAACGGCTATAAATCAACATCATGATGATGATGTAGCATAGCTAGTGATAAGGGATGATAGGAGTTGCAGTCCAACAACAGACAGGAGGGTTGCACATTCCCCATTCCTGGATTAAGGACATAGCAGCTTTATGGAGAAGAAGACCCCATAATTCTATACCCATCTGACTGAT
Source organism: Iguana delicatissima (assembly GCA_948472985.1). Lineage (NCBI taxonomy): Eukaryota > Metazoa > Chordata > Lepidosauria > Squamata > Iguanidae > Iguana > Iguana delicatissima. The sequence goes on from CAOKZL010001376.1 coordinate 159,591, forward strand.
AGGAAACACACCTCACCTTTGTTCATGTTCAGCTTGCAGAAGCGCTTGTACCATAGCAAGAGGATCTCTTTCATTATTCTTCTGGCTGCAAGAGTGTAACATGGGCATACAGCACAGTATTCTAAATTTCAGAGTAACTGGGAACATGACTTCTATTCTGTTAAGGAACATTTACTAGATTTTGATGTAGATCACATTGTAATGAAGTTCAATGTATTTTTCACACAGAAGCTTTAGCAACTAGTTGCATTCTTTGTAGGACCCTCGCCCGTTAGCGTATCTTAAGGGGCACCAATGAACCATCTAGAGGTAAAATGAATTTGCCTGCCTGTATCTTCAAACTTCTTCTCTATATTTTGCTTTCCAAATATTCTCAGGACCATGAAAATATTCTCTGGTTATTCAATAATATTTCCCCTTATCCACAAAAACACTTTGACTTTTGAAATGCTGCTGCAGCACTAAATCCTACAGTTTATTACCTCCATTTACCAAATGTCTTTAGCACTTTGTCCTTCAGTCCACTTGTGTTCTTTGTGGGAATGATATTTATCTTTCATTCAAACTAGCATCAATCAACTCAAAGATGAGAAGCTTTTAAACTGGTAGTACGTGGAGCTCTGCCTTAATAGAGTGTTCAGAATATTTCACATACTTTATCTTTCATAATTCGTAGAACAACCTTGCAAGGTAAATCAATATGATGCCTATGCTATAGATTGAAGTTGGTTTGAGAAAATTCAGATTTGTTTCCTGCACTGTTAAAAGGAGCTTACAGATATTTGGGTAATGTGTCAGTGAGCAACATGTGTGCCACCACACACCAGGAAGGCCAGCATAGTCCTGCTAGAAAAGTACCCAGTATATCACAAAATCTGTTGCTCCTCCTCAACAGGTTGGACTACAACTCCCACATTCCTCAGCCTGAGGATAATGGGAATTGTAGTCCAAGGCATCTGAAGGGTTCCAAGTTGTAGGAGGCAGCCTTGTATAATTTTGACCTAATAATCCTTAAATTGAAATTACCTTACCATCCCTTTGACCTGGAAACAAAACATTCTACAATTTGCCACAGTTTAGTTCTGAATGTACAAGATAACAGACTTCTTTCTCATACCTGCCAAGTTTTCTAACAGCAGTATCTTCCCCTCTTTAAAATAAGTTAACAAAATAAAAACAATATGATGTTTGCTCTCCCCATGTATGAAATTCAAGGCCCCACCCTAAGCTACAAACCCTAGGATTCCATAGGATGTTGAAAGTGGAATATAGCACTGTAACAGTCTAGTGCAGAAATGGCCTCAGTTTCTTGATCCAATCCTTGTATATCCCCTGAATCAAAACTTCTGAGATCTACAATTTATTGTCATTGTTTTGTGCCTTCAAGTCATTTCCAATTTATAGTGACCCTAAGGCAAACCTATCACTGAGTTTTATTGGAAGGATTTGTTCCGAGGGGGTTTGCCTGAGGCTGGGAGTGTGTGACTTCCTCAAAGTCACCCAGTGAGTTTCTGTGGCTGAGTGGGTATTTGAACCCTGGTCCTGCTGAGTCGTAGTCCAGTGCTCAAACCACTACATCGTAACAGCTCTCTCTACAACAGTATTGACAGATATTTTTTCCCCTTTGTACTCTCTGAAGGGAACTGATTTAAATTTGTTGTTGTTAACTGCTGACAAGTCAACTTCGCCTTATGGTGACCCTATGAATGGGAAACCTCCAGGTCACCCTATCATCATCAGCCTGTCTTAGGTCTTTCATACTTCAGGGCTGTGCCTTCTTTGAGTCTATCCATCTGTCATGCCGTCTTCCTCTTTTTCTACTGCCTTCTACCTTATCAAGCATTACTGTCTTTTCTAATGAGACATATCTTCTCATTATATGGCCAAAGTAAGATAGTCTCAGTTTAGTCACTTGGCTTCTGATTAGTTCTAGGATGAATTTATTTTCTTTTTAGCAATCCATCTTATCTGCAGAACTCTTCTCCAGTACCACATTTCAGATTATTTTCTTCCTATCTGCTTTTCTTCACTGTCCAGCTTTCACAACCAGTGGAGGAGCCTGGAGTGCATGGAGGGGGCAGGGCTATGGCGCGGGGGTGTGGCTGCGGTGCGTGGGGGCATGGCCGTGGCACATGGGGGCGTGGCTACAAGCCAGTATGCCCCAAAAACATTGCCACCAGGAGCAAACCGCCCCCGTCCCTACATGACTGTTCCCAACCATACCTAGAAATTGGAAATATGATGAAATGGACACAATGATGTACCTTTACACTTTAGGATCTTGTTTAGTTCCATCATAGCTGCTCTTCCAAATCCTAGTTTTCTTTTCATTTCTTGGGTGCAGTCTAAATTCTTATTAATGACTAAGCCAAGATACAAAAAAGTTGAACTATTTTAGTATTTTCATCATTTAGATGATAGATTTGAATACATGTACATCTGCTAATTTATACAGATAGATGCAAATTTGGAAGTCATGTAAATAGAAATACAATACATTCTAACATATAGTAGGGAAGACTGAGCTCAGTCAGTTTTCTGTCTGGATGTCAGCTGTTGCCTAAGGATTGGAAAGAATATTCAAAAATATTTTTTTAAAAATGGTCAAAAACATGTTTTTCAAATGCTGAGAAACCCTGATGAGAAGAATCTTGGACTGACAACCTTTGCAGTTCAATACTTACTCTGTGAAAAATTCACATGTGGTTCTTTTGCACAGCAAAATTTTGGGTAGAAATATTATTTTCTAAACAGAAGATGCTGTTTCCTGCACAAAAGATGCTGTAATTGGGGATTTTTTTTTCTGCATAAAATCTGCATAGAAGGCAACATTTACAGCACAGGAAACTTAAGAAGAAAACTTTTGCATAGAAATCTTATTTACTGGGCAGAAAATGCTGTTTCCTGCACAATAAATGCTGTTTTCTGGGCAAAAGAACCAGAACTTATTCTGTAAATTTTGTGCAGAATAAGTCCTGAGTTGGAAATCTCCTACAAAAACTGCATTGTTTTTGAAGATGTTCTTATAGCAGGAAGAAAATTGCAAAAATTATTCATTGTCTCCTTTGAGAAGAAACTCAGTGAAGACTTACATCCCTAGTGTTGACAGGAAGCTTTAACCCCCCCCACAAAAAAACCAAAACAATAACCCCAACACAACAAACTTTAAACTAGAATCGCTAAACAGAGGCTAGTGGGCCATTCACCAGGAATGCTTGGATTGTGTATTCCTGCGTAGCAAGGGGTTGAACTTGGTGGCCCTTGTGGTCTCTTTCAGCTCTATGATTATGACTTAAACTGGACAGTCCTTGAAATAAAACTCTGTCTTCCAGTAGGATGGGAGGCTTAGGAGGAACAGCTGGAGGAGGCAGGGAATTTGTTCTCTGATATTTGTTGCCTCAGGTAGTTGCTTCACTTTGTCTAATGGTAGAGCTGGCCCTAAATTATGTTATTCAGTTCGTTTTGTGTGGTTAAGCTCTTTGTTCCAGGTTAACTCTATTTGCTTTATATTTGCATTCTGTACATGTGCTATTATTTCATAAGAAGAAATTATCTGATTTTTTGGTCCAATGACCTCAAAGGCTGCCCACATCATCAATTTTGAAAATGTAAAATGTTGACTTAATGATAATGATGATGACAAAGATAAAAATAACAGAGGTATAATAAGATACAATGAGAATGGAAATAAAATTTCACAAGATAGACCCAAGATATGGTTGGGGGGAAATAACTGAAGGTACAAGGCAGCAGCATACCTAAATGCCAGTAATAGTCTTTGTGTGGAAATTGGGCCTCTGCAGGAGGGGATTGAATCACTTGTGTGCCCCCACAAAGAAGGCCTGGTCTCAAATATCATTCAACTCTTACATTCTGTCCTCGTCAAATAACTTCTGATGATGAATGCAGCAAGTTGATTGGTTCATGAAGATGAATAGGCCCTTCCAGTTGCTTAGTCCCAAACAGTTTTAAAAAATGTTGAAGCAAGCTTTTTCTTTTCTTTTTTTTTTATTATAAACTTTATTTATTAAAGAAGCAAGCTTTTTCTCTCCCTCATATTATATGCAAAATGATGAGAACTTTACGTCCCTAGACTGGCTGCCAGATTCCTGTGTGCCAAGAAAATTAGTGTATTATGTAAAATAGATTGCAATATACTATCCTTGTGGCAGAGGTAGAAACTATTATGTTGATGGCCCTTATAGAAGAAACCTTAAGTGAGGTGAGGCATCACATTTCTCCTGAATCAAAAATATCCTGATCAGAGGAAGTCATTCACCATGTCTAGTTAAGAACATTGACTAGAGAGCTGAGAAGATGCATTCTCCTATAACGACTGTTTGATTCTTATCCACTTCTTCTGTACACATACTATGAGCTAAATTAACTTAAGGTGTTCCTACTTATGGGTTGGACTGAGGTTTACTTTGTTGGCACAAGAGATGAGATGGTGATAAGAACTGACCCTAAAGCAATATGAATTTGAAAATTATTTTTCTATCACCTACAATATTTGTTTGAAATGTTTTCCTTCTGCAAACATTCTCTTCAAAGTTCATCCTCAAATCTTTGCAAGATGCTAATGTGAGAGATAAGTGATCACAGCTAAAGCAAATTAGTTTAAAAATTTGGAATGATATTTGCAGGATGTTTTCTTTAATTGGCAGTGTCAACATTTAACCTATACTTAGGAAACCAGAAAACTCTTGACTGGTCTTACTTGTCGTCCTCCTATTGTTGGACCCTTCCAGGTTAACATAACATTTTCACACTGATGTGTCCCAGAACTCTGTCCATTCTGAATAAATAGAAATTACCCCATTCTCTATAATACTGTGGGAGAAAACTGAATTAGAGGGGAAATGCATACATGAGTATTATCTCCTACTGAATATATTGTGACCCTGTTCTGTGCTCTGGAAAAAGTTGTATTTCCCCTTTGTGTAAAGACTCTTGGGTCATTTCCGCACTACACTGTTATAATGTTATTATCCCACTTTCAATATCCTATGGAATCCTGGGGTTTGCAGTTTAGGGAGGGGCATTTAGAATTCTCAGCCAGAGGGCTCTTTGGCCTCAGTAACCGACAAACCCCAGAATTCCACAGGATGTTGAAAGTGGAATAATAGCACTATAACAGTGTAGTGAGGAAATGGCCTTGAAGTTGCTGGTGTTTTCATTGATAAGGGAATCACACAGGTTGAGATATTTTGATAGGAAGCTAAAATTTGGTAATACATATCACCCATGCTTCCTCAATTTTGAGAACAGTTGCAGTGTAGGATGTTTTCATTTTCCTCTTTCAAAACATGGAGCCTGAATAGGGTTGCCATATTGTAGTTTTCCCAAATCCTGATAGTATAATTTGAGTGTTATGCAAAATTGTGCTGTCTACAAATGAAACAATGTGAAAATTCTCATATCATACATATGAATCCTGTTAATTGTTGGATTGTTCTTCTACTACAGTGTTTCACCCTTGATACCATTTATACAGTAAGGACTGACCTGAGATAGCCAGTGAAGTTAACAATTAGGACTTTTAGAACAGGCAACCTGAGTTAAAATTCTTCCTTGGTCACAAAACTTACATCACGGGTGGACAACGGGGGCCCTTTCCGTATGGCATCTGCCATGCGAAAGGGCGCCTGGAGCGTTGTGCAATTGTGAGGAGCGATCTGCACGACGCACTCACAATCGTGTGACGCTCCAGGGGCCGGCAGGTGCCAATTGTACGCCTTTTCATTTTTGGCTAGAAGCCGAAAATGGTGTGCAATTGCGCATTGTTCCCAGGCCTCACGCGCACTCACCTGGCATGCAGAGCCTCCAGAGCTGTGCTGGTTGTGCTTCCTGCCCCAGCACAGCCTGGGAAACTCCCAGACTGCACTGCGGAAGGAAGAGGTGGGGATCTTGCATGAGCAGGCGCCTCGTGTGGAGCTGAAGCAGCAGGGACACAAGAGCCTCTCACTGGAGGCTGCCCATGCGATCCTCACACCCCAAGGCCGGAAAAAGGTAAGGTGCGGAAATGGTCTAGGGGCCGCTCTATTCCATCCCAATATCATGGGAGATAACATCCCCCACTGTGTTTCCTAAAGACCCACCCCTATTTTACTTTATTTTTTAAATTCAAAAAGTTTCCTTCATTTTCTAGGAGTGGCAGTTCTATCGTTTTTTTTTAAATGTCCCTAGTTTGCTTTTATAACAATGAATATACTTTCAAACCAGGAAGTAATCTGGAAGTCCCCTCAAATTTTGAAAAAAAATCTCCCCGTGCCTAAAACTGTAGTGAGGTGGGGCAAACACTGCAGAATTGGTTCCTGTACCCCATAGAGGGACCTCAAAGTGGCCCTGGGGAGTTGGGCATGGCCAACAGGCTACTGTTTCTTGACCTGTGGCTTGTAGTATTCTTGGGCCAGTTACTGCCTTTCAGTCAAAGGTACCTTACAAGTTTATTGTGGGAGCAAAAGTTATGGCAGTAGGGATGATGATGATGATGATGATGATGATGACACTTCACCATGTACAGGGATTACTGGGATAGTATTTTATTTTTTGCCATTAGTTTTCTTTGGGGTGGGCAATAATAGCAGAAACATACATATCAATGAGAATAGCATCAGTAGCCAGGCAAATCATCTGATTAACAGGAAAAAGAATGTAGAACAAAGTGAGGGCAAATAGTAGGGATGGCAGGGGGGAAATGTAGCTGTGATTTCCTTCACAGATGCAGATGAAATAGTTGGTTTTAACTAGAACATATTCTGCTTTTAACTTTCTTTACCCTATTTGATTTTTCTTCATGTTAAATGTGTTAATCCATGTCCTACTACCCAGCTATGAGTTCTTACCAATCACATTTCCGAAGAACTTGGAAACAATGATACTTCATTTCCAAACAAAGACAAATCAGAGACTTGAAGGCACACAGCAAGAGCCATTTAACATGGATAAGCCACCTTAAAGGCACCAGATCCCATCTGATCTTGGAAGCTAAACTAGATCAACTCTGGTTTGTACTTGGATGGGAGATTGCCAATGAATACTAGGTGCTGTAGGCTATATTCCAGAGGAAGGAACTGGTAAAACGATCTCCTAGTATTCCCTGCCTAAGAATACCCTATGAAATTTATGGCGTTGCCACAAATTGACAAGTGACTTGAAGGCAAATAAATAATGCACATACACATTTGTTTGAATAAAGGTTTGAAAAAGCTATACCATATACCCCAAAGAAGGAAGAGTTCTTGATTTCTTATTTGAAGCTACATTCCATCCATCTAGGATCCACATCAAGTATCTACCTTATTTCAGCAATCTGTCCTTCCATCTGTCCATCCATCTGTCCCTCCTCTCCACTTCCTACCAATCATTTCCTCTTTTCTACTGGGACCACCCAGTTCAATTTTTAAGAGGTCTGGGGAAAATAAAATGTAACTTACCACATTTTTCTGGAAAGACTACCGTTTCTCTTGCAGCAGAGTTCATGGCTCCTTGAATACTTATTCCTATGCCTTGGTGCTGCAGTTTTCTTTCTAGTTTATTTTGGTATTTCCTTAAGAATTCACCTCTGCTCTCTGCATTTGTCTAGAAAGGATCCATTTACATCTCAGAGATTCTGTGATATTTATTTCTTTATTATTATTCTTTAATTGGATTTGTACTTTGCTTTTCTCCTGGTGGTGGGAGTAGACAATAGCAGGATCTTCTTGCCAAAAAGGGTGCATGTGTATTTTTTCCAATCTATTTTTGCTTTCTAAACGGCTAGATCCTTTTTAAAAATAAGGGAGATTAGTATCTGAACCAACTAATGATCCAAACAGGCATTGGCAGGAATTCCTAGAATCTTAATAAAATACGGCTATTCTAGTCGTATGGCAACCTTAAGCGCGAAGTGTTCCTCATAACTGTACCCAGTACCATTGCCAGCTTGTGATTCCCATCTCAGTGGAGTGGTGAATTCCCTCCAGTTTTTAATCTGAACTTTAATGGTGCATCCAAGATCCTGAGCCTGTTTTGCAGATATAACTCAGCATCCTGGAAGTTAGCTAAACTCTAGAGTCCATTAGCTGTCCCACTGACATTCAAGCAATCAGAAGCTACTAGTCAGTACCTGTACTCCAGATAAACCAAGGCCATTTAGAACTATAGCTTAAGGAGGCTACCACAGAAAGCCAGGAGGCATGTTGCCCCTTAGCAAATTAAACACTGAAGCTCTTAAGCATTTGTAAAAACTGGGTTTACAAGTATAGAAATTAAAATGGTAGGAAATGGTTTCAGAGGGGCAAGTAAGGATAAGCTCAGGATAAAAGTTTAACCACTGCCAGTGTGTCAACATTGTCTGTATGGGGTGGAAAGTGCAAGGAAGGTTGAAACAGAAGGTACAAATGTGAGCAAAAAGATACTATGTTTGTTTATGGCTCTTATCTATTGTCCATTTATCTTCTGAGTCATGCTTGTTAAATCTGGTGACGAGGTTTTACTGAAGTTAATCTCAAAGAGTCAATTTTGTTGTAGAAGAATGAGCTATATTTCACTCTACCTCATGCATCATTAACAGAATTGCCTGCTAAACTTCAGTTCCAGAATCTCTAATAGAAAGCAAGGGAGCGGGGGAACCCACCCTGGTGATAAATGAAAGCAAGGGAAATTGGCAAGATAGGAACAGTGTTGCATTGCTGGCAGATTGAAGAACCAGGTCTGATGTGTAATCTGAATATCAGTTTGAAGAGAAAAGAGCTATATAATCATCCTGCAGTTTCCCAACAATCACTTTCAGGTCCAAAGACAACACTTAAAATGTGGTGCTCTGTAATGTAGCCAGGGATGGGCATCAGCACTGTCAATGTGAGGATGTGTATTTCCAGATTCCATTGGGCCAAAAATCCACACAAGGAAGCAGAGTTGCAAAAATGAATTTTTAGAATTATTGCTTGATTCTAAGAAACTCAGGAAGGACAATCAAAAATTCACCAATGATCTGAGTTATTGGCTAGGTCTAATAAGCCGAGGAGCCAACATGGCCAGAGTAAGCCTTCCAAGCCCTGATTCAGATCTGCTTTCCATCAACTGTCCTTAGATCCTATTCTAGGCAATGGCAGCTAGTGGCATTCATGTGAGAGGAGTAAGAAATACACTTGTGAGTTTTCATCCAAATTTTAAAGGAACTATCTAAGGTATGAGAGCCACCATGGTGTTGTGGTTTGAGCATTGGACTATGAGCTAGAGACCAGGGTTTGGATTCTCTGATTAGCCATAAAAACACACATTAAAAAACACCTTGGGTGGATTACACACTCTCAGCCCCAGAAAACCCTGTAATAGGTTGACCTTAGAGTCCCCATAAGCTGGAAATGACTTGAAGGCACACAACAACAAGAAGATTCTTAGATGCCGAATCTTGTTGCTTAACAAGTTCTGCAACTTGGATAGCTCTTTTCAAGTTTGGGCTATACCTTGGAGTGGACTCACTGCCCCACTGACGTGGAAGCCAACTACTGTTATTTGCTCTGGGCTCAGCTTTGGACTCAGATGTCTTCCTTGGATAGCTGGTGATGTGAAACTTCAAAGGCCACCTTGGCAGAACATCACAAAGAAGAGGATTATATATGAAATATATTTTCTGTTTCCACTATGCTGTTTTGGAGTATTGGATGTGAGGCCACAGCTTTAGCCCAGAACCTTTTGCTGCTTGAGATAAAGGTGCCCCTACCATTCTACCTGCAGAAGTAAACTTGAACTGGCATGGTTAGACTTAAAGTAAGTCTGTTGCAGCAACAAAACCAACAAAGTATCTTGAGGCACATTGAAAACCAGCCAGCTCTACTTGGTATGAGCTTTCTTAGGTCAATTCCGCACTAGGCTGTCATAGGACTATTATTACGCTTTCAACATCCTATGGAATCCTGGGGTTTGCAGTTTAGGGAGGGGCCTCAGGATTCCATAGGATGTTGAAAGTGGAATAATAGCAAAGCCCAGGATCCTATAGGATGTTGAAAGTGGAATAATAGCACTATAACAGTCTGGTGTGGAAATGGCCTTAGTTCAGGAATGGCAATGAGTGCAGCAGGCATGTTTAGGGTTGTGGGACAGACTGTGTGTAACACATAGCTCTGGTTTTCAGGGGAGATGAATGGCTATGGACAATCCAGAAGGAATGCTTTGAAGACTCTTCCTGGCATTTGCTGCCTGAAGCAGCTGCTTCACTCTGCCTAATGGAAGGGCTAGTCCCATAGGATATTTGGTCCAGTTGTATATATTAGGCTTAAATTACTTTTTTGCTGCACACATTGAAAAATAAACATGGTTTCAGTTCCGGGAGAAAGGCAGCTTATATATATAATAAATAAAATAAAAATAAATAATAAAATAGTTAATTTGAAAAGAAAAGGGAGGAGACACATCTATAACATGATTGAATGTTCCCCCCATACATTTTGTATTTGCATTATAAAGGAGAGATCTAGCATGATGTAGAGGTTTGAGTATTGGGCTACAACCCTGGAGACATGGGTTTGCTTCCCTGCTTGGCCATGGAAACCTTGGGTGCATCACACACTTTCAGCCCCCAAAAAACCTGTGATAGATTCACCTTAAGGTCACCGTAAGTTGGAAACTACTTGAGGGCGCACAACAACAATTATGAATAAACTGAACAAATGTTACTTATTACAAATAGTACCATTACTACAAATATTCTTTACTTTTCAGAAAATACAATGGCCTGAGATTAAAACATGGCACAGCTAGGACACAACTTTGTGCTGCCAGAAGTTCATGTGGTAATCCTTGGTATGTGAAAAAGCTGTATAATTTTTGGCAGTGTCTGGTAAAAGCATCTTAATTTTTGACTTCCAAAATCCGTATCGGTGGGATACTGTTATTAGACCAATCAAAGGGATACAAAAATGTTGCAAGGTATTGAGATCTTCAGATTTCTTCATCAGACAAGATGTAAGGCAGTCTGAGGGGGGAAAACTAATTGCTAATCATAGATTCTATGATTCTAAAACATGGCACAGCTAGGACACAACTTTGTGCTGGCAGAAGTGTTCCAGTTTTACCAGCCCTGGCAGCAATTAGTTGTTTCCCCCTCAGACTGCCTTACATCTTGTCTAATGAAGAAATCTGAAAATCTCAATACCTTGCAACATTTTTGTATCCCTTTGATTAGTCTAATAACAGTATCCCACTGATATGGATTTTGGAAGTCAAAAATTAAGATGCTTTTACCAGACACTGCCAAAAATTATACAGCTTTTTCACATACCAAGGATTACCATATGAACTTCTTCTAACACAAAGTGGCAGATTGGAGGGGTGGTTATCGAAAGGTGGTGTGGTGTTGTGATCTCTCCTGTCCCTTGAAATTTCAAGTGAGAGAGGCACTATCTCCTTCCAGGAAGGACATAACATTGGAATGAAAGCTTGATTCTCTTTAATCTTCCATGACAATGCAGCTGCAACAAAAGGGCAGATACGAGATCCACTCCTTGCACTTGATATGTAAGGTACTTTATATCTTAGTGTAAGAACTTGAATTGGTTATCAAAGATTAGAAATCACAAGAGAAAGTGAACTAGAAGAGTGAACTGGCAGCCATTTCAGTAGATGGAGCTGCTCATTGGCTGCCTCTCATTGGTGGTTTTTGAGTAAATGTGTGGCTGGGTGGGCAGGGTTGGGGGCAATAGTTGTTGGCTGTAGCACCATAACATCTGATGGTGGGTAGAAAGGCAAACAGGAGAAGAGACAGGCAGCAACACAAAAATAGAAAATATCAGGAAAGGAGAAAGCAGCAGCTCCTTCTCACTAGGCTTTATAGGAACCATTAGAGCAAGGTGCTTTGAAATGGTTGCACTCTCTTTTGGCAGCCTTGCACCTGTTAGCTCTTAGGATAAGAAGCTTGTGTTGGTTTTTCTTTATAAGATGTTTGTAGTTCTGGTACTTTCCAGAGTGCTGTAGGGCAGAATGCTTTCAGAATCTCCTGCAGCCCAGCTAATATATCAAAACCAGCCCTTGACCTCTTTTTAATCTAAAAACTCTAAAATCATCACACTACTTAACTAGACACCATCTTTCATTGTGCATACTGGTAGCTGCCACTGGCTTCTCTGTTGAGGTATGTGATCCCTGAGCTTAGCATACATCTCCATTTAGCCTTTATGTGATGCCTTCCTTTTGTTTCTGTTTAAATGTTATTGTATGTCTTTCTCTCTCCCTCCCCCTCCCTCCCTCCCTTCCCCTCCCTCCCTCCCTCCCTCCCTCCCTCCCTCCCTCTTTCTTTCTTTCTTTCTTTCTTTCTTTCTTTCTTTCTTTCTTTCTTTCTTTCTTTCTTTCTTTCTTTCTTTCTTTCCTTGTCTGTCCATGCTGTTGTGCTGACCCTCTCCTGGCTGCTCATTTCGCGCTGCCAATAGCATCCATAAAGTGCCCTCTGCTGACCTGAGGAGAGTCTCAGCTCCCCCTGATACCTTCACTGTGTAAGTACTTGCCTTTTCTTTCCCTCTTTTAAACATCTTCTGTTTTCCTCAGCTCTGTCTTTTCTTATCCTGCATGGTATATGTAGTACTACCCTTCCATTATCACCAAGTCCTTGGGATCCAAACTTAATGTGTTGCAGTAACATGTGCCTAGACTGGTTTTTGAAGTGGGAAAGGTATTGTGATGTTGCCCCTTGCCACCCCACAGAAGCAGGGTAGAATTGGGTGAAGGGGTGGATTGGGTGAATTGGGTTAAGGACGAAGTCAGAGTACCACCTGTCAGGTTGGGGAGAGACCAAAGGTGAAATACATGGATTAGAGATGGGAAGAATTCAGAGTAAGTTGGTTTTTCAGAACATGGGTGACTTGTGGATGAGCTCAAAGGATCTTCCCTCAACCATTTTGGATGAGGCACTGCTTCTCTGCTTAGTCAACATTGTCATAGGACAGAGTTTAGGCAGCTAAATACTAAGTAGTATGGTCTGCTTTTCTTTCTTTCTTTCTTTCTTTCTTTCTTTCTTTCTTTCTTTCTTTCTTTCTTTCTTTCTTTCTCTCTTTCTCGTGACCTCTTAAGATCTCAATGTAAGGAACTCAGGAACAACTAGGCGTAGTATTTTGCACTGTGCAAACTGATATGCACACTGAAATGAAGTTTGCAAAAATGGAAATGGAACTAAACCTCATTTGTCCTCAACCTCCTGAAGGAGTACAGACTTCTTTTTACAGTGGAATATAAGCCAAGGCTTGGGAATGGGCCACAGCCACATAGTAGAACACAGGCTTTGCATACAGAATACTCCAATTTCATGCCTTGGCATCTCTGAGGAGGATTAGGAAAGACTCCTGTCTGAAATCCTTGAGAGTGTTGCTCCTGGTGTCAACAGTACTGAATTGATGATCTAACTCAGTATAAGACCACTTCTCATGTTTCTCCACGTAATTCAGAGAAGCATTTCAGGTTTTCCTCCAAACCCTGTGAGGTAGATTAGTTTAGATTAGGTGTAATGAATCATTCACACTTCAGAAAGCTTGGGCTGCAACACTGCCAATCCTTTATCATTGCTCATGCTGCCTGGGGCCAAAATTTCTACACTTCTGGTAGAGAGTTAATGAATGGCTATGCAGCCTCCGTTATGTTTTCCAATTATGCTTATATCCATCACACAGAGGGACATTGTTTCCTTTCTTCAATGTTACAGCAGAGCAGAACCCTGGGTTACTCTCTGAGAGTACTCTGAACAAGATCCTCCTAGTAGGCAATATACTTTTCTAAATTAGAATTGCAAGAACAGTAAAGTAGGAAATCAAACCTAATTGAACAGAATCCTGAAATTGTTGTCTCTGCTCAAGTGCTTGTAGATCAGTTGTTGCATGTGTCGATGTAACCACTGCATGAAAATTTCAAACACATGTTGACTCTGCCTGATCACTTCTTTTTCTTTCTGCAAACTATTGCAATCAGGAGTGGGAAAGTTGTTTGGGCTATGTGGATTAATGATGTGAATGTGCTACTATTAAAAGTCAGCAAATTTAATATCTATAATACATCCAGAAAGGACAATACCAAATCAAAGCTGAAGCACAGCCCTTCCTATCGATCCTTTTGCGCAGTGGTTCATACCCTGGATATCTCTTGCCTTTCTTTTGACTTTTCTTCTGTAGTCTCAGCTTGGTCTCCTGATCCAGATGCATATTTCTCCTATTACGCTTCTGTTATCTCCTTTATGATGCTCAGATCAGGGCTATGTACTGTACTCTTGTGAAGAACCAAACTCATTTTGAGTATATACTGTAAGGAACTCAATTCTCTGGTGATGGTATAGCAGGGGTGGGAAATGTGTTTCTGTCCAGATGTTGCTGAATAATATTGCCCAAGATCCTTGACCACTGACTGCTGCTAATTGGAGTTACAGTCTAACAACATCTGGAGGATCACATGTTCCACAGCATTATACCAACATTTTTTTTAAAGATTTTTTGTTGCTGATGATATGAGAATACTACCACCTGGATGTGGGCTACAGCACTTGAAGATGAAAATCAGATGCAAGAGGAACAAAACTGCTGCTTTATAATGTTAAGACTCCAAACTTACACTTTTATACCCTTCTTTAGATTGCAGTATGTATTACTTCACATTGACTTGAATATATAGTAACACAGCCTGGTTGTGTTTTGTTGTGTCTGTGACTGGAGCTCCAGCATTCTTTCCCTGTCCCAATGTATCCTGCACTGATGGTTACCACTGAAGGACTGTAGAGATTGCTCCCAGTTGAAATTTGCTTTCCAAAGCGAGGGCTCCATTTTACTTCACAACACTGTTAGCCCTTGGATGGATTTCTGGGCCACTTGACCTCCCTGCCTGGTTTCTTGAACATTTTCAACATCCCAGCTAATTTTTGATGTTTGGTCAAGGCATAAAGACAGTGTCTTTTTTCTCAAAGGGACCTAAACTAATTTGTTAGTCAAAGATATTCTGTATCTCCAGATCTGAAAAGAATAGCTTAATCAGGCAGCTGCATAATGACTGACAATTAGTAAGTCTGATAAATTAAAGTGCAAACCCAAGGGGCACTACAGAAATTGGATTTGAGATGCTAACTGCTTAGCGATTCAAATGCTTTTCTTCAGCTTGGCAATGTGTGTTGTTTTTGAAGTCCTGTTGTAACAATATGGCAGATTCAGGTCTGAGAAGAAAGAGTGGTGATACATAATCTTCAAATGTCAAAAGTCCGCTTATGGAATTAGCCTCAAATTTTGGCCATTTGAAGGCTATAAACTGTTGGCCAGTGTTCTGTATCATTAATTGGCATAACTGAAATTGAAATTATGCTGGCATTTCAAGTTGGCATGAAAAACACAGGTATCATATAAAGTTATTTACTGTGGACTGAATGCTTGTGCACGGATTTTTGCTAAATTTTGGCTGATAAAAGACAAAAAATAATCTTATCCATTGTTGCTGACTACACATGAAGAGCCTTACTACGCTTATGAAAATTTGTATGCTAGCTTGAGATGCTGATTGTTTCATAAGAAAACAATAATCAGATACGTGTTTTCATCCATTTATATTCTGGATAATGAACAGTAATGGGTTACTACAGAGTGCTGCAGGAATTGGAGATTTTAATGTGATTTACATCTCAAAAGGATGACACAAGTAAGGGAATTACAGCGAATTTCTAAAGTGGCCAATATTAATTATTCATATGAATTCCCCAACTCCTCCCAAAACCAAGGACATTTCCACCCTATACTGTTATAGTACTATTATTCTACTTTCAACATCCTGTGGAATTCTAGGGTTTGTAGTTTACTGAGAATTCTAAATGCCCCTCCCTGAACTGCAAACCTCAGGATTCCATAGGCTGTTGAAAATGAAATAATAGCACTATAACAGTGTAGTGTGGAAAGACCCCAAGATACTTTCCCACCTTTCTGAGGTTAATATTATTCATAAAAGACCAGCCAAGGTGGCTACTAGGTAGATCTATTGGTGAAGCTCTGTGGATTTGCAGTGGATCACCCAAGGTTTTTGAGTTCCAACATTTTAACAGACACAGAAATATTACCTCTGTTTTTAAGTTTGGTTGCTGAATTAGAAGGAAGGTGGAAGCAAGAGGGCCAGAAGTGAGTTTTTATGTGCGAAAATATTGCTGTCTGCACTGTTGTATTGGAAAACAAATTCCTGGGCTGAAATATGCCCAGAGGCTTAATTTAAAGAACATATTCCTTGCTCCCTCCTGAGCCTTAGTACCTAACTCCAACAGGTAGGTCTCAGAATTCTGGTTAAAAAGCAAAGTAGATTCCACCAGTCTGTTGTCTGACCATTTTAAGGGATCACATATCTGTAGAAGTGATGTGAATTAAAAGGTATTCATATTTTAGCCCAGGCAGCAAGAAAGAAATCACCCACAGCAATCTAGCAATAACACTTTAGTCCAAGATGTTGAAAATACCTACTGGGACAGGGCATAATTGCAGAGCATCTGGGACGTAAATATGCTCCTGATCCAAGGAGAGAGGAAACTCATCTGAAATGGTGGGGAGAGTCCCCTCTCCCATGTTGACCTTGAGCTGCTAATGGATAACAGCTAAAATTTAAAAATAATTAATCCTATTTTCTGGTCAGGGTACCATCTGTCCAGCTCTGTTGCCATACTGTTATAAAATCATATACCTGCACTGTCCCTTGAAAATATTTTTTCTTCCTTGTATCTGAGGTTTCTTAACTGATTTTCATGATTCATGGCCAGTATTTCACAACCCATTGTTCCAGGTTTGTGCCTTCTAGATGAGTCCAGTGATAAATACCATCTTCCCTAGCCAGCCTGGTTGGGTAGGTGAGTGGAGATGATGGCATTTTCAGTCAAACACATCTGAAGATCTTCAGGTTGAGAGAGACTGGTCTAAGGCCATTTCCACACTACACTGTTACAGTGTTATTATTCCACTTTCAACATCCTATGGAATCCTGGGGTTTGCAGTTTAGGAAGGGGCATTTAGAATTCTCAGCTAGAGAGCTCTTTGGCCTCAGTAAACTACAAACCCTAGAATCCCACAGGATGTTGAAAGTGGAATAATAGCACTATAAGTGAAGGATGGAGGAGAGGAGGAGAGGAGACTTTAGTTGTGAGTGTCTTCTCTGTGGGAATTTGTATCTGCCAAGTTCCCATGCAGCCAATTCATGTAAGGCATATGAGTGGTTAGATAAAAACAATGGAGATGTTTTCTTTGTTTTGAAAGGGCTTTTTCTTATGGCTACTGATGATTTTAAAATTGTTGCTCATACAGAGTTCCATTACAAACAAGGTACAAGGTTCATGGCCAGTATTTCACAACCTATTGTTCCAGGTTTGTGCCTTCTAGATGAGTCCAGTGATAAATACCATCTTCCCTAGCCAGCCATGAGTGGAGATGATGGCATTTTCAGTACTTGGTGGTAGGAACACACTCTTCATAGTTTTCCCATCTTCAGTTACATACCTGTGAGTTGGTAATCTTATATTGGCTTATTATTTTCTTCCTTTTTTATTGCAGTTGCATTTTAGTGTTTAAACGTTGAACACTATCATGAGAGTCTGTTTTTACTTGGGCCATTTCTGCACTAGACTGTTATAGTGCTATTATTCCACTTTCAACATCCTATGGAATCCTGGAGTTTGCAGTTTAGGGAAGAGCCTTTGAGGGGCCTGCAAACCCCAGGATTCCATAAGATGTTGAAAGTGGAATAATCGCACTATAACAGTCTAATATGGAAATGGCCTTGATGATGTGGATTATGTGGGCAGATTTTCAGAAGCACTGGTTTGGAGGCAAGTGTTTTTTAAAAATATGTCCTTCTGAAGCATAGTGTTTTTTACACTTGGAATTCCCTTTAAATTCCTCCTTTCTTTTCTTGAAGAATGGTGACTTCCAGCTCTGCAACATCTTGGGAGATTGAGATGTTCTTTGTTTGGTTTCTTTCTGCTGCCATTTTTTTTTTTGAAAAATACATTAGGTTAGGTTTTTGTGACTGTTTATTATTTTTTTTAGAGACTGACTTATTTGTCTTATGTAGACTGCAGAAATTGTTGGCAATCTCTTAACATTCTTCAACAGGCATGTCAGAATTCTTGCACAAAACAAGCTGAAAAGGAGTACTAGCATGAAAATTTCAAACTAGAATTCATCAAACATCATAAAGAGTCCTGTGGCATCTTAAACTCTGCAATTTTTTATCTTGTTTTTGATGCAGCAAAACCTGGAGATCTGGTTCTGTTCTTAGTGACTCAATCAAAGTTGAGATTTTCTTTCTGACTAAAGATGATAAATTAGTATAGCAGAATGTGGAGAGTGTGTTACTGACGTATACTGGTTCTTTCAGCAAGCACATATGCTTAGCTTATACATACTGGACATTTGCATGGACGTCAGCTGTATACCATGCCTTTCATTTGTGATGTTTTGCTCCCCAATTTCTCTCCCTTTTTCTTTCTGTCTGTCTCTCTCATGCACTCTATGGTTCCAATGAAATGGGTTCTAGTGCATGAAAACTTACAACAGAATAAAACTGCCACACACCACTCTTCTTTTGTATTCCACGATGGCATCTCTTTACGTTTTAAATGAGTAAAGTGTTGTCAAATAAAGTCTCACTTTTAATGTGTATCACTTCTAAGCTCTGACAATGAAATCTCACTAGCAAGGTTAATTATTTTTCTTTTGTGTCTGCTGTTTCCCTTCTCCCTATTGTTCTAAAGGCATGACATTTAATTAGTTTTGCAGGTTTATTTCTTCTTCAGGAGATAGGTAATTCATTAATCTGTCACAGTAAACATGCCCCGAGGGGGCTTCATATTTTCTGAAGTTTAATTTTGTTTTTGTTTTTTAAAGTAGACAGATTTTCTCAGTGAATCATAATAGCGATGTTATAAATCCAACAGTGTGATGTATGTGTGTCTCTCTCTCTCCTTTCCCTCCTGCACTTATTTTTAAATCTGTCAGAAATCTGTGAGTGGATTCTTCTCCTGTATTTTCATGTACAGGTGCAGAGGATAAGATATGGTTCACAGGGTTTGTAAATAATTGGAAGGAGAATAAGGGTGTGTTTTAATTAAAAGTTCTCTTCCAGCTGAATTAACCTGCTACAGTGATAGGGTTTTTTTTTTTTTTTTGGATATCAGATCAGTGCTCTGGGGTCAACTGTTGGCATGGATGTTCTCATTTCCTTTTTTGCCTGTTGCTGCAGGCATAGCCAGAATCTAATGGCACTTTTTTTCTTGGCAGGTCTGTATAATTAAACAGCCAGAGCCTGGAGAGGCTACTTTTGTGGGGTTACAACTCCTGGAACCACCTCCAACCAACATGGTGCTAGGAGCTGTAATTCTAAATTTAATTTTTCCAAGCTTGAGTAAGCCACATATTTCCCTCACCTATGTGTATCTTATTGTCATTGCTGATTATCTGTCCTCAGCCTTGTGACCCCAATGGCAGAAGAAGGAGTTTGGTCCCTAAGACTAAGGAGGCTTGGGTTATGTTGTCTTGCTACAGTCCTCATCTGTCATGGCTTCAGATAAGAGCACATGGAGTTCAAGTACACAGTGACCTCCTTATCTTCTTCCAGTATCATGGGTGACAACAGCTTTCTCAAATGGATCCACTCCTTCTTTGGGACATATCTACAATTGGACTAACAGGAGGATTGACCCTGGGGGTCAAGCCAATGAGGGCTTCCTGCCACTGCCTGTTTCACCATCATTGGTTCCACTGACGGACAAGATAGCAGTGGTTGCACTTGGAAAAGGGCTTCCTTGCCCCTTGATTCCCAAGCACTAAGTTATGTTCCTGTACCCTCCTGAGCTTTTTTCTGTGATTCCCAACTCTAACCTTCTTCTCTTTGGAAGCTGGCTTAGAGCTCTAATGGGGTCTAAAACAGATGCATATATTGTGGTAGCTGTTGGGATGCTCATTCCCCTAGTCTATATACAAAAAATGCACTCATATGGCTTTAATGACTTTGTTGTGTAGAATAGTACCAGGATACTAGAAGATCACTGTGCTACATTCCTTACCTTGATTCTCAGCAAGACAGAGATGTTGACACATGTGGAACATTTCTTGAAGCAGCTGTTAACAGCCCCACACTCTTGAGTGGTTTTAGGCCAGAGGATATTACCTCATTTGGCTTCTCACATTAAGAAGATTCAGGGCAGCCCCTCTCCCAATAATCACTCTATCATAGTACCCATTGGCTACAGAACATAAACTCCCAAGAGAGGAAGAAGATCAGCAGAACTATTGTTCTGAAGAACTACTCAAAAACCTTAGTGGCTGGCATTTATAAAGCCTCTATAGAATCACAGAGTTGGAGGAAACCACAAGGGCCATCCAGTCCAACCCCCTGCCAATCAATGCACTCCCAACAGGTGGCCATCCAGCTTCTGTTTAAAAAGCTACAAAGGAAGAGACTCTACCATACTCTCAGGCAGTGTATTCCACTGTTGAACAGATCTTACCATCAGGAACTTATTCCTAATGTTTACATGGAATCTCTTTTCTCGTAATTTGAAGCCATTGCTCCATGTCTAGTCTCTGGAATAGCAGAAAACAAACTTGATCCATCTCCCCTACGACATCCTTTCAAATATTTAAACATGACTATCATGTCAGAAGGACTGTGCTCAAACAAAGCCATTTCTTCTGAGCCTGAGCAAGCCATACCCTATCATTACCTGCCTTGACTTGACCTGGACCTACTAGATGTGCTTCTAATTTCCTTGCTATGAAGTCACCCTGCTAAGTTAGAACAATTGCTGTAGCCTTGTTTTTCTTTAACGGTAGAGCCTAGCTAGAACAGGTGCATGAAGGACTTTTGACTAAATATTTTGACTGAATATTTAGAAGAATATTTATGGTGGCATAAGGTGTTTGACAGTACCTCATTAGGTTATGGACTGCACTTCATCAGAAGTTTTTAAAGATAGAATGGTTAGCTACCTACCAGTAACAGATTAGATGACTGTTGGGTTCCCTCCCAACCTTGATTCTCTAACATTGACTTAGATAAATAGATGAAAAAGTGTACATCATGGAGAAAAATGTGCTTATGGAGAATTTTTAGAGTATTTTTGGAGTATCAACTTTGTTCATGTACAAATTCATGATGTGTCTGTTTCTTTCCGCTCATCGGTTTCCAGTGCTGATGGCCAGAAAACACGGGGTTCATGCTGTGTAGAAAGTTATTGAGGAAAGAGAATGAAACAGCTGAAAATCAATCATTCCTGTAGTCTGAAAATTCAGCCATTTAGCACAGTTCTTGGTATGCAGGCTAGAATTCCTGCAGTGCTCAATATCGTTAGTACTGCCTAAATGAATATCATTTTTGCTGTACACATGTTCCTTAGAAGGCAATGGAGCAGAAACTCAGAGACAAATACTTAATTGTAGTATTCTCCTGTTGAAGTAAATGAGATGAATTTTTTCTGGTCTGAGGTAGTGTTTCTTCTGCAGCAAGTACAGGAACAAGACATAGGAAACTATTTATGATAGATCATCAACATCCAGGAGTGAGTGTCCATAATCTAGACCACAGGTGGGCGAAGTGTAGCCCTTAGAGAACATGTGCCTCGTCAGGTGGTTTTAGGTGGCCCTCAACTCTTGTACTCATTGTGTTGAAGTGACCTGTGCGTTATACCCCTAACTTGTGAGTGGTTTATTTACATCACATGGGGAAACTTTCCCCCTTTCTTCTTCCTTCTTTCCTTCTCATCTTTGTCCAGTTGATGTATTCATCCTGATGTTCAAAACAGTAAGACCAGATTCTCAGACTATCTTAAAACACAATTAACGTTATGCAGATAGTAAGACCAAATCTACAAGCAATTGAAAATAGAACCAGAAACAAGGAAAAGAAATATTTAAATTAATAAATTCTACAATAAGATTGGTATGCAGTTCATGGATACAAAATGGATCTGAAGGAATGGCATGACTTTACTGATGCAAAATTTGTTAGATACAAAAGTAGAAAATTCTAACCTTCTATAGAAGATGAGTGGAGTGCGGCAGCTGCCAACTTCCCTTGGCTGCCTATGGGCCTTTTGGGAGGTGATTGGTTGCAATGGTGCCTGGGAGTAATGTCACAGCCAAGTTGTGCAGCAAAAGCAGCATAGCAGGGCTGTTGACACAGCTGCTGGCTGGAAGGGGAAGAGAAGGGCATAAACAGCCATAGCTGCTGTTGTGGAGTGGGAAGTGGCATTGCCAGATGTTGGTGGGGAGGGGAGATTTTCAGATATCTCACCAGCACTGACAACTGTGCAGCTGAGAAAGGGAAAAGAACTGCGGAAACTGGTGGGAGAAAGGGAGAGATGATTCTCTGATAGAAGGAGTTAGGAAGGTTGCAAGAGAACCCTGCAGGGCAAAAGGAAAAGCCAGGTGTGGGCTTGGGGGCATTCAGCTAGGACAAATCTAGAGTAAAGAAAACAGCCAACCTTTTCCCCAAGGAGAAACTGAGAATGTCTGCAAGACAGTGCTCTCCTTCTCTCCCCTCATTAGCATACACTTCCAGACTAGGCTGCTTGGGTAGGTGAGAGATGGAACAGCTAACATCTGGAGCTGTCATTTTTGTTTTTCTGAGTGTTATTCATCCTGATTGCAGGGTGTGTGTGTGTGTGATTTTGGTGTCCTTGGTTGGTTGGCTGCTTCTGATCCTGGAGAACTCACCATCAAGTCAGATCTGAGCCAGATGTTACCACTAGCTTGTTGATCCAACACTTGAAGTTCCATACCTTGTAAGCAAATCCCAGGGAATGGCTTAGGAGCAGATTCTTGTCAAGTGAAAATACAGCCCCTCCTTTGAAGGGAATGGAAAAGAAGACAGAAGAATGACACTTTGAAGGAACTTTGGTACAAGCAAGTCTGTTTAGAAGCCAATGGAATCCATGTTTACAGGGACTAATGATGTAGTCCTCCTCATGTTGATGGTGGGAGAAACTACACTTGTCCAAAAGATAATGCCTTCACAATTTTTGGATGACCCCACAAATCTTCATTAGCAAATCTTGTAAATGAAGTGACTCCAGTGTTCTTAATATGTTGAACATTCTCCAAGTAGCTTATTTCTTTATGATTATTTCAGATATTTCTCCCCCCTCCTCCCCAAAAATAATGTTGCCAAATTAAATTTGGACCTGTGTTTGAGATAGTCTGGAAATTTTCTCTGGTCCTTTCTATTAGCCCAAAATCATTACTGGCTATCTGGATGACTTGGGTAATACTGAGAAATTTTAGCTCATATCTGATCTATCAATTGTATTCCAAGATTCCTTTCTTAGCAGCAACAGGGTCCTTTTTAAAAAAGAGAGACACAGTCTGTACAACAATGAATGATGGTGTCCTTTCTTGCTTTGTTCTTTGGCTGTTTATTTTCAAAACTGTCAATCTTTTAGATTTTTCACCAAAACTTTGCTGTAAATTGTTCCCTCTCCTCAGCCATAGACATTCAATAAAAGGCTCATCTTCTTTGACACAAGCTGTTTGGTTATCTGCTTCTTGTTACAAAAGTATGTATGTATCTGTGTGCATGCATTTATGTGTACATTCATTTAACTTGACAGCCTTTCACTTTAAAAAATATATAGCTAGGATAGTTACAGGTTTGTTTGGTTTTTTGGTATAATCTAAGGACAAGAAAGCACAAAATTATGTAATAACTAGCAAAATCAACAACCATAGGTCATCATAAAGAAATTGAAAAAGTAATCCATAAAACTTTAAAAAGCCAGTTCAATATTTAATTTCAGAATCTCTTATTTTATTTCAAACTTTAGAGGGCAACCATGCCACCCTCCTATATTGATCTTTATTTTTCAGTAAAATGCTTTCTGAATGTTAAATAAATACACACTGTGTCAAGAAATAGGACAAATCAACTTGCATAGAGCATGCTTTTATCCATCTGGTGCTCTCTTCCATCCCCTGGGTTCTTAGTCCCCAATTCTACCTTCAGAAACAGCAGGTAGTTTTATTGAGTAAGAGGAGATGCCCAAATATCAGTTAAGGTAGACAGCTGTCCCCTGAAGCATCATAGAAGTTATGTGTGCAGCTGTGTCTATAGACAAATCATGACAGCTTGCCTTGCATGTACAGAGCTTTTGATGTCAGAGGATAGCTGGACTGTACAGCTGCTGCTATTTACAACTGGTGATTTATTGTTTATTTGGCGTATGGGGGAAGCATGATTATTTCAGCTGGGAATATGCTATTAATAATTCTTTAAAATTCTACCATGTTGTCTGAACTTCAGAATATGTTATATTCCTCCTAATGAAAAGCTTGCAATGATAGATACTTTTCCCTGCACATAGTCTTAACCTGTTATTAGAGTTCATCCTTCTTGTCATTTCTAAGCTGAGACAGTCTCTCCCTTAAGGTGCTGCTTCAAGAGGGAGTTAATTCTCTAGTTCCTTCTGGATTTTTTTTTAAAAGAAATCTGTCCAGAAGTGACAGATCTGTTTATAGCAACCAGTCCAAGATATGAAATAAACTTCCTTGAAAATATTTGCTAATTGCCTTCTCAGTAGACTTAGTGAAAGAAGGTCAGTTGGAAATATGATGCATTGGGTCTAAAAGTGTGACTTTGTTTTGCTCTAAGAAATAATAATATAATCATTGGGGGCTAAATGCTTTTTTCTATAATTAAGTGCCTTTTTAGATTAAGTCTGGTTGTACAAAAGTAGTTTCACTGGAATTCTATGCATGTCTGCTCACAAACAGGAGTCAAGAAGAACATAGTTTGGGTTCTCATATAAAAAATAAAGCAATGTTATGCTTCAGTTTTTGCAGTTGTCTGAAATTTTCAATGTAGTTCCTAAATCAACAAATTCATGCTGAAATGCATATATGAGGAGAAAGTGCACACTTTTAGGGAAGTTCCTAGCAAAAGTGCAGGTATTAAGCAAAACAGAATAAGGAAATGTGTATATTAGGAGAAAGATACATGAATATGTGCATAAATTTTCACCCAGACTCTTCCTTTAAATGGCAGACTGATGTAATAAACATTTGGAATGAACAGCAAAAACTGACAGAATCCAAAATTAGAAAATATAAACATTTCAGCTTTAAGCTGAAATTCCATACACCTAGGAGCAGTGGTGTAGACTTGAGTCGATAGACTCGGACTCAAGTCAGACTTAAGTCGCTTCACTGACTCAGACTCGACTCGGCAATAAATAATGCACTGACTCGACTTAACTCAAGACTTGTATATTTTTAATCACTGACTTGATGCCCTTGGCTCACTAATTAATGCATTCATCCAGAAACCTTACAACTTTGAACAATGCTACCATCTCTTTTTGCCTACAAGTTGCATGACAATCTCTCTCAAGCCCAAAGTGTGGGCACATTTTTCAGAAGGGAACAGCATACAAGTTAGGCAATGGGCTTGAAGCAGGCTTGAGGTCTGCTCAGTAGCCTATCCCTGCTGCATATTGGAGGAACCTTCTAAAACAGTGGTTCTCAACCTGTGGGTCCCCAGATGTTTGTGGACTTCAGCTCCCAGAAGCCCCAGCCACTATGATCAATGCTCAGGGCTTCTGGGAGCTGAAGTCCAAAAACATCTGGGGACCCACAGGTTGAGAACCACTGTTCTAAAACAAGAGCAAAAGATAAGACTTACCCCCCGAGCGCAGGGTGCATTTCTCAGAGGTGAACAGCAAATGTGTTAGGCAATGGGCTTGAGGAAGAAGGATCCTTCCTTCTAAATCTTTTGAATCTTCAGTAATGGGGAGTAAGATAGGATCCTATTCCCCACTTCCAAAGCTTCAGATGGCAAAACTGCAAATGTGGAGAGCTGACTCTCTGCTTAAATTGTTAAAACTGTGTTTATTTCACTCTATCCATTAATTCTGGAATTTTGGTTGGGGTACAAAGTTGACTTCCAGACTTGAGACTTGACTTGAAAGTATCTTCAAAGACTTGAGATTAGACTTCAGACTTGAAGGTGGAGACTTGAGACTTGACTTGACACTTGGAGTAAAAGATTTAAATACATCACTGCCTAGGAGTAACTCTTATTAAACTCCTTGGAGTTAATGTCTGAATAGATGTGTCTAGGGTTACATTTTAGGGTCATATGTTCAGCTTCCTTGGGAGAAATATTTGGATTTGATGAGAGAAGATATTGTGACAGTATAGGCTGACATTCTGCTCCTAACAACTGATGTTACCTCTGGCAACAAGGCATTTGTAGCCAACTAGAATGTGATCTAATGAAGAACATGGCAGCTTGGAACTACTTCAGTCTCCCTAATGGGCCAGCTGTGGTGATTAGATACAGTGGGTAGGGCTGTTGAAAAAGGAATTTCAGCAGATGATATCTGTCTCACAAGCTACAAGCTGCTGAAATTCTTTCTTCTTATGTGGGGCATGTTCATTCTGCAGCGAAATCCAGATTCATTTCCTTTCTCCATAATCAGGTAGAATGGATCCTCTTTTGTATTTAGCCCACTGTAGGAGGTGGGAGATAATGTGCGTAAATCTGTCTGCAGTATATAAGTGCCCCAAATGTATTAAAATTGTACTCATGTTTAAAATAGACATTCCTTCTTTCTGTGGAATGAATGGCCATGGCAATGTATCTAAATTTTTTTTAAAAAATGCAAAGTTCAGTTAAAACTTACAAATGCCAGTTCACCACAACGATTTCATTGTCCCCACTAATCAAAAAGAAGTCTCAACCTGGAAACTTTTCGTGGGCTAATAAATGGGAGTTTGGTCTGATCCAACATGGTATTTCTTATGTTCTTTTGAGCCTGATTCCCAACACTGCTGGTGATAAGCCACTAAAAGCTGCTTGCAGGAGTAGGTTACTTTTCTTTTGTTAAGTTATTGAGTTCAAGTAAGCTTTATTTGTGCTTGGTCCAGAGTATATGAAACCCTTTGGTTTTCTGGATGCTGAATAGGAGTAACAGTATTTATCTAAAAGTGTTATTGCAGTGCTCTTCAGACATGATCCTACGATTGTTTTCAAAAAAATATAGTTTTTAAAAAGTCAGTGTATGAGCAGACAAAACAGGTCAGTTGCATCTTAAAAGTATGGAGAAATAATGATAAAAAAAGGTTTACCTGGCACCTAAAAGATAATATATTAGGTAATAGCTAAAGTTCTAAAATCTCAGGGCTTGGCCTCTCTTCTCCAAGCCTGAAGGAAAGCTGAAAAATCTCAGAGTGAGAGTGCAGCCTTGATTTCTTTAAAACTATGTGCTGCTACAGAGTGGTCTGTCGATTCTCCAAGGGTTGATGCCTAACATATTCTGCTTAATACTATCACCACATCTGTATGGATGCCAGGCCATTTCTATGTCTCTGAACTTCTCTAGAAGAACACTTGGAATTGTGGCAGTAGCACTGTAAAGGCCCTGTTACTGGTGGCCATTTGCCTCATCTCAGATGGCAGGGGCAACCATAGATACTCTCTGCTGAAGATTTGAATAAATGGCAGCAGCATTTCAAAGCTGTAGTAGAAACATAACTTATGGCCATTTCCATACCATGCCTCCTTCCATTGTCCTGTCACGGTCCCTGCAGTGCCTTTGCTGAGAATGGAGTGTGATGCAAACGCTCCTCTCTGCACCTGGCTGGCTCCCTGTGGAAGGGAGTGCAAATGACACACTCCTTCCTTCTGCAGTGCAGCCAGCCTCCTTCCCATGCTGTCCTAGGGAAGGAAGCACGTGATCGCGTTTCTGCCCCTTCCTCATGGCTGACGGTGACAGGAGTGTCACGTGATCATGGGTGCTTCATGGATTTTTTCTGTTAAGCAAGTATCCCGTGATCACAACAGGTGGGGCACATTGGCAGCAGGACTGCAAGGATGTCGTGTGAAAGCACAACTCACAACACAACTACCAGTGCATCCCTATCATGTGACAGCAATGCCATATGGAAATGCCCTGTTTTTCTGACTTTTCACAAGGAGAGCTTTAAGTCCTCTGTGATATCCCCAACAGCACAGAATCCCAGTGAATCCAAAAGTGATCTTGTTTGTCTTTTAAGATGGGCAGTTCAGAGTGTGGGGATTGTTATGCTAGGGATTCTGTTACTTCTCGTCCATTCCTGCTCATTCCAAGAAAATCAGATCCTCTCTTTTTAGTACCTGTACTAGCTTTGGCCTGACATTATTTTCTGACAGATCTCTTGTTTTTCTTTCTAGTCCCCATGCTATCCCAGAACGCCTACGGATCAGAGTGAATAGAATAAGTTTACAAGATTATGAGGGACTGCATTATGACAAGGAAAAGCTCCGGGAAGCTTGTAAGTTTTCTTTTCTTTTCTTTTCTTTTCTTTTCTTTTCTTTTCTTTTCTTTTCTTTTCTTTTCTTTTCTTTTCTTTTTTCTTTCAAAAAGCTGATTTGGTACAAGTGTTTTTATGTTTTCTCATATGTATATAAGTGACTCCTTGAGAAGCAATCCATGTAGTTTAATATAAAAAGTGCTTATTAGGAGAAAGTGCTAATAAAATATATAGAGTAGTGAAAATAACATTTAAAATGTGCTGTATTTGGAAATTGCTAATGAAATAGGTTGAAATTGCATGCCAAAATGGATAAGAAGAAATGTATAGAAATATTTGTGTATTTTCTTGCAAAATTTTGAATTTTGAAAAGAAATCAGTGTTGGGCTGAACCAAATTTAAGATTGAAAAAAAAAATCTCAAAATGTAGACAAAATCTTGAAAAATGAGAAATGGAGTGAAGTGAAGATGGGCCATTTTGATGATTTCTACTACTAAATCATCAGACTGAAGTTCATCATGTTCAGCCTTGGACAAGATGCTAACAAGAGTCATTTTGAAAGAGATGCCGCATCCTTCTGTTCATCTTTTTTAAAGTTATTTTTCCAATGGATCATAATGGAAGTTTTCTCTGGAGACTGCCTGAATATAATATCTGTCCAATGGATGTAGACTCGTTCTTCATGTCTTATTAACACAAACTGGGGTTGGAAAAAATATTAAAAAATGATCAAAAATGTGTTTCTTGAGTGTATGCTATCTCTGTGGAAATATTAATTTCTACACCAAAATGCTGTTACTTATGCATAAAACACTGTTTTCTGAGCAAAAATACCACATGCAAATTTTACACATAATAAGTTTGGAACTGCAAATATAGCAGGTCCTCCATAACCACATGACTGATATCCATGATTTCACTTACCCCTGACTGTGGATACCAGTCATGTGAGTCTCTCAGCCAAGGAAGGAGATGGACACACCTTCCTCAGCCAAGGGAGACAGAGGAAGCCCGGATAGCTCCCCCTGCATCTCTTGTGGCCAAGGAAGGAGGTGGATCCTCCTTGCTCAGCCAAGAGAGGCATGAGGACTCCAGCATAGTTCCTCCTGCACCTCTTGCAGCTAAGGAGATGGATATTCCTTCCTCGGCTGAGAAGGGACATGGCTCCAATCAGATTTGGCTATCATGGAGGGGGCTGCCTGCCAAACCTCATCAGGTTAGAAGGCAGGAATGAAAGAGGAGCCAGATGGGGGAGCTGCCTCCTTCTCTCACTGCCTCACCCAGCTTTGGGATCAAAATATAGTGTTTAGTATTATCTGCATTTTTTGTCATCCACATTAAGTCTGGGAACATATTCCTTGTGGATATGGGGGACCTACTGTAGTCTTCAAAAACTGATAGTGAAAAGAAAATTGTTCAGATCACTTGTTGCTTCCTTTGAGGCAAAAATTAGCAAGGAATTGCATGTCAAGCAAAAATGCAAAGTTCAAGTGCATCTTTTATGCATGCATAATAGCTGGAAACATTCAGGGGTGTTTGCAAGGCCCAGATTAATACAAGGTACTGAGGCCTTATGTGCATATTAAACCAGGTTGGGTCCTATATTATCATGCCAAAAATATGGAGTCAGCAGCCATTTGGTTTTGCATGCTGTTGTATGAGATACCTTTTTCTAAGGTGAAGAAATGATGTTAAAAAAGAGGTGGTGAAAGGGCAGCATATGGAACATGTGCTGCTCCCGGCTACACATTTTGTTGCTCCTGAGCTTGCTTGCTTGCTTTTTTCTCTTTCCAAGTAAGTAAGTAAATAAGTAAATAAATTGGAAGAGATGTCACATCACTTCTGGATGTGGAGCATCTGTGTGGCCTTTGTGGATGGATACAGAAAAGAAAAATGGCCCCTTCCACATTTTAAAGAAATGCATTGCAATCTGGCAGCACTACCCCATAATTCCACGATAGCGAGGCCCAATTTTCACTAAAGCTTGTATCTTAAGCATGATGAAGTGTAAGTTCTGAACTTTGTACTGAAACACAATATCTGTGTCCTACATTAAACAGAAATGCGTCAGTCCTTGCATATCTTTCTCTTTTCTGTATATATATATATATTATTTAATGGTGTAGGAAAATGTGTCAACAACAACAGGATCATTATAGGTTTGGAAAAACTCAGATTGTAAGAAGTGATCAAGATGTGATGAATAGGTCTAGTAGAAAGCATCAGCTGTGACAGCCAAACGTTCTAATCCCGCTTTTCAAAATCATACGTCTTGGAAAGTACCAAATGCTTGGGATTAAGAACATGGGTATTACTGTCATGGCCTCCCTGTGACCCTTCTTGAGCCTTCTGGCCAGTGTGCATGGCTAGTCCTACATATTCTGATCTAACTGTAATATTAGTATTGATGGAATAATCAAATATCTTTATAGTCATTAAGAACATTCCATTTAATTTCACTTAAATCTTGGCTGAAGACCCTATCAGACTACAAACCTTTGCTACCCCACTGTGAAAAACCATATTTAATTTCTAGCAGAAAAATATTGCAATAAGTACGTATTGCATTCAGTTAATGATACAGAACTCAGTGGAAGAGGTCAGCCAATCTAACAAAGCTATTGATGACAACACTTTAAAATGAAGTCGCTTTCCGTGGTGACTTATGCTGCATCATTAATCAACATGGGATTTAATTGCTTGTGATCACGGTATAATAGAGTCTGATTCAGGCATCTGTCTCATAATTCATATTCAATTACAATTGTGCGGGGAGGTATTTGTTATGTAAGAAAACTGCAGATTCCTTTTTATAATACAGGATTCCCTGGTAATTGCTGGGCAGCAAATCTGCTAATTGGTTTGCTTATCTTCCTGTAGAAATATGGTCATTTTGTTAGGCTTCTTCTGCTCTGTATCACAGGCATGCACACTAACACACACACCTAGACCTAACTGCCTTTTTCACTGCTTAATGATGTTCCTTCCCCAGCACTGAATAATACAATAATCTTAATGAGAATGAAGGCACTTCTTCCGTTGGTTCCTACTACAATTTTTGAAGGCTTCATGATGGATTTGCTAGAATTTTATGGAGATATTTGTTAGGATGTATAGGGAGGAGGCATCTTTCATTTGCTCTCCCCCAATTCTTCTTTAAATTATTCTACATTTACAGCATTATGCGTAGTACGTACCTCATAACAAAACAAATCACCCATCATTGCATTATGACAAATCGTAGTTTATTGTGACAAGAGGGAGCTGTAGTGAACCTCAGGCTCAAATGCTCCCCTGCTCCTCTTCTAGTACATCCACAAAGGCAAGAGATTACCTCCCTTTGCTTCCATTTTTTAATTTATATCAGCATACTGTTTCATCCAGACCCAACACACTGTGGCTAATCTGACATATGCCTTGTTTCAACAAACAATATTTGAGATCACACTTAGTTTAGGAGGTCAGGTGTAAAGCTAAGTTGCAATTCACAAGGGAAAAAAAATGAAGTAAAGCTTTCAATTTCCTTGTAGCCATGCTGAAAGGGCAGAGTGTACAAGTTTTCTTCTCTCTGGCCATTTCTGCACTACATTGTTATAGTTCTATTATTCCACTTTCAATATCCTGTGGAATTCTGGGGTTTGTAGTTTACTGAGGCCAAAGAGCTCTCTGGCTGAGAATTCTAAATTTCCTTCGTTAAACTGCAAACCCGGGGATTCCATAGGATGTTGAAAGTGGAATAATAGCACTATAACAGTGTAGTGTGGAAATGGCCTCTATTTTGGGCCCTTTCCTCAAGATGACGCTTTCACACATCATCCCATCACAATCCCGGCAGCGCCTCTGCCCGGATGAGAGCATGTCCCCAGTGCTCCTTTCCATGCACGACCAGCTGCCTGCAGCTGGACTTCTTCCCATACTGCAGCGGGGAAGGAAGTGTATCATCATGCTTCCAGCCCTTCTCCATGGCTGGCTGCAATGGAAGGCTCATGTGATTGGGGGCCATCAATGGAGTTTATCTGTCAGTGATATGCCCTGCAATCATGCCAGCTGGTGATAGGAGGGCAGGACTGTGATGATGTCATGCAGACGCGTCATCATGGTCCTGCTCTTCTCGCGTCCCCATGCTGGGAGGATGCTGTCCAGTGGAAAGGGCCTTAATATCCTGAACCAATGCAGTGGAAATGTCTGTCTTCTACATAACAGACGTTGAAGTGGTTCCCTGATAGAAAACTCACAGTGCTGGCTTTACCATTAGGTGTAGCAAAGCAACTCATGAAGATGGTGGTTCCTGGGGCTGCAGCAGCAGAAATCTCCTGAGTTGCCTAACCGTTC
The DNA here is from genome assembly GCA_948472985.1 of Iguana delicatissima. Taxonomy (NCBI): domain Eukaryota; kingdom Metazoa; phylum Chordata; class Lepidosauria; order Squamata; family Iguanidae; genus Iguana; species Iguana delicatissima. The sequence goes on from CAOKZL010001376.1 coordinate 192,174, forward strand.
CCTTTGTTGGCCAGAAAAGCTGTGTGTATCATATGGCATACCCTGAGCCACCAAACTGTCCTGTAGTGATGGAGGTTACTATCCTGTCAACAGCACTGAAAGGAAAGGAAATCTGCAATCCAGGCAGAGTCTGTATTTTCAAAAGAGGTTTGGGAGTCATCTAATCATTTGCCTCGGGCAGCAAAATATTTTGAGCCTTCACTGAAGGGTATGACTCCTTCCTAATGTTCCTCTTTAATTTTTTCTCTGACCTAAGTGAACAATAAATGAGAGAAATCAAAACATGGAAACCAGTGTAAGAATAAGCCATTTTTATTATCACTTTGGGAGTACCGCAGGAAAGTTATTAAGATTTTTGCCTGAGACATGTCTTCATGACGGAGCATCAAATACTCTGACACCAGCGTAATAACCTGGATCATCCAGATTTAGAGTAAATAAATGCTGCTCTTCTTGTTTGCTTGAAATACCAATTTGATTCTATCAGCGGCCTCATCTAAAATTGAATTTTTTTTGCTTGCTGCATCTAAGAAGTTGTCATACACACTGTTCAGAGAAGATTAATCTTGGCTCTCTGGAGGTAGACAACTCATTTCTGCAACTTTTTTGAGTAATTAAAATGATGCCATACTGGTCTTAGAAGAGAACAACCATGTAATTCTTCCGCATTTTGCTTACTCTTTTTTATAATAATTTTAGCATTCCACTAAGCACTTGCAAAATTCTGCATTCAAACAGCAGAATGGCACAGTATTCATATAAGAGGTACATTTATGCAGGTGTATATGGCACATGAGAGGTAATCAAATCTGTTTTCCTCCACCGAGAGGGCCTCCAGAAGGCAAAAAGTCTCTGGAAGTACTGAGAGCTTCCAATTGTTTTTTTGTTTGTTTTATTTGACTGCTTCTCCTTATTCTTGAGTTGTTTCTATTCTCTTTCTTCAAGTATGCCAGGTTTTCCTCCCCGCCTCCCTGTGTGTCCTTCATCTTTCTTCTCCCGTGGTCACATTTCAGTCTCATGCAACATACCAGGAACTAATTTTCACCAATTTCTAGTGAGCTGTTTTCATTATTAGTATTCAGTAGTTAAAATCAAAATGATGAAGTGCTTTAGCAATATTATAATAGTTAAGCATTAGGATAGTTTTGTTGTAGTACTAGCATTCTTCTTTTGCTCGCTTGATTTCTCTTGAATCTGTGTCCTGTAAACAATAGCTGTATTAACCAGTGACAGCTATTTTAGCTTGTTCCAAGAATGTAGAAACACCCGCACTCAGGTATAGATATGTTTCATTTTGGAAAATACTGAGTTAATTTAAACTGACTTGGGGAGTGAAAATGAAAAGTTCTTGGTGATGCCAGCAGCTCCCAGGAACTAGTTTGCAGTGAAGCAAACATCACGCGGATGTCACAAATAAAAGAGGAAAGAATGGGTACAAATTCAGGGCTTCGAGATGTTTTAAAATCCATTATGCGGTCTGAAACACTGCATTCCAGTATGTCCATTAGTTCAAAAACTGTGAAGCAGGCATGTTGTAATCAGGCTGGTACAAAATCTTGGAGCATCCCAAGTGGTCAGGATTTAGCAGGAAAAAGAGAGGTAACAATTCCAGGATCACTAGCATAGGTCTAAAACACTGGGGCCCTGCTTCCTTACATTTTAATCCCACCCACCCCGCATGCCAAGCCAGCCCTGGATGCCTGGGAACAAAAATGTACTACAATGGCCTACATTGATTCTACATGGAGGACTTTATGGGAAATTAAATTGCTGGGTGCTAATTCTGGTGTCCTGGGTTTACCAGAAAAGAGTTTCAGGATGGCCTAGCATAGGTAGAAGGCATTGGAGCCCTGCTTCCTTCCAATTTGAAGAGAGCCAGCATGGTGTGAGCTATTGAGCATTGAACTACAACTCTGGAGACCAAAGTTTGCATCCCTGCTCAGCCATGGAAACCCACTGGGTGACCTTGGGCAAGTCACACTCTCTCAGCCTCAGAGGAAGGCAAAGAGAAACTCCCTCTGAACAAATGTTGCCAAGAAAATCCCATGATAAATTCACCTTAGGGTCTCCAGCTTGAAGGCACACAACAATAACAAACTAATTCTGGTCAACAATGCCTATGCCCACCAATGCCTCTCTTGCTGAGTGAGGGAGGGTGGAATTCTGTAAATTTTGTTGTAATCCATATTTCCAAGCTGTAGATCTTCCTGCACCTGCCATCCTCTGCCAGTTAAAATGGAATGGATGCTTTGTTTTCAGCATAATGGTCCTGTGCTTCTGACAAAAGTATGTTCCTTTCCTCGATTGAAAATTTCATAAAAGAGATATGGCACAACAGCAGGAGAATTTATGGAACAGAATGTATTCTTTCAACATGGTAGTTTCTTTCTGAAGCATACAGATTTTATCAGCTTTGATGTACTTGTTGTGAGAAAATAGAAACCATCTTCTAAGCAGTGACTAATGAAGAACTGACTAAATTTGAACCAGGAAATGCTTAAATATATTCAACATAGTTCTTGAAAGGTTTTATTTATTTATAAAACCTTGGCAAGGCATGACAAATAAGAATAGACAACGAGCAGATTTTATCTCCTCAATGAAGCAGATGAAAGGAGTTTTCTTTGTGTTCCTGCCTTAACCTTTCTTTTTATTCAGGACTCAGAATGAAATTGAAGCAGCCTCACGCCAATTATCTTTTCATGCTAAGCGTTACACTTCTAGACACATAAGCCAAGTGGAGTTTGAAATGGGATGGAGACCATCTTTCAGTGTTGCAATAGCAGATGATTCCTTGAAGGGCAAAGGTTCTATTCTGCCAAGCAAGGAACAGCCAGCCCTCCTTCCTCCACGTTTCAGTTTCTGTTCTGGCCATAGTCATAAGCAGGGAGGGGCAGGACCAGGGCCAGCCCTACCATTTGACAGAGTGAGGTGGCTGTCCCTGTGAAAATGGCACTCCTGCCATTATTTCTCATCCTTTCTTACATACAGCAGCACTGCAAAAGGCATGCATTAACCATGTGGTACCTGAAGTAACCCACAAGGGGCAACATTGTAGAAGATAATTGAATGGACCCTTTTCTCAGTTACATTTCATATACGTTAGAAATGTCTGGGAAAGTCTGGAGCTTTTGAAACAGAGCTCTTATCACATGATGGTGCCATCCCGGCATGGGGACATATTGCTGCCAGTTCACGATGCATGCTATCACATGATGTTGTAGATGTCCCACTGCTGTCAAATCCCCAGCTGTCACAATTGTGCTGTATACCATTACCAGGAAAAAAAATCCGGTAATGGCCTTGCTTCCTGCAACAATCCTGTTAGCTGCAGGTGTGCAGAAAGGGCAGAAGTGCTATCAAGCCCTTCCTTCTGTAGTACAGTACAGGAAAAGGTCAGCTGTACTGTGGAAGGAAGGAGAGTGCCCCAAACACCACTCATCCACCAGCAGCTGACCGGTGTGGTGGGGAGCGTTTGGGTCCTGAATTAATCCTGGCAGTGGGATTGCCGGGATCATGACTGGATGATGCGGGATTGTGGCGTAGTGCGGCAAGGGCCTAAGTTTTTTTTTTTAAAGACTGCACCCCAGTGTACCAGTGGAATAAATAAAGAGGGGATTATTGTCAAATTATGCTTTACTTGGCAACAGTGTGCCAGCCAGTAGCTCATTTTAGTCCCTTAATTAATATTTTAGTCCTTTCTATGCTGCGTTTCAGAACTAAAAAGTTCTCCCAAAGCAGCTTTTAAATATGCTGTCATCACATTTAATGATCTGCCATACTGTGACAAAATTCTTTTTATGCTGCTCTGTTACCTAGCATTTGGTCTAATGTTTGTATGTTCTGTTCTTAGCATATGTCACCTGAATTACTTTGGCAGAAGAGTAGGATATAAATGATGCAAAAGCATTTGTTTTTGTTTTTCTCTCTGTCCCCCCCACTCACTTTCTTAGTAAGAGTAAATAATAGTCGACAAAACTTTATCCAAGTCTGATTACTGAAACACAAATGTGGTTGATGGATTAACCAGTGGTTGTACAATGATCTAGAGACAGGAGTTGCCAGGTTTTCAAAATGGCAATAAGGAATTGTCGAAATTCATAACAAGCAGAGAAAGAAGCTATTAATGAATTCATATTCTACCTAATCACCAAATGAAAGTACTGATTTCACTTCACCTGGTCATGCATTTACTTTAAAATTAACATATTGTCTATATTCATGAATTAAACAATGAACAATGTTTTTGAAGACACCCAGAAAAGGAGGCTTCACTGCCTCTCTAGGCAATTGGTTCTATTGCCAAACTGATTTTGATGCTTTCTTATTAATGATGGGAGGGCAACCTTACTTAAGAGAGGCAACAAAAAGCTGTTATTTCTTGTGTATTAAAATAAGGCCATAACCCTGTAAACATTTACCTGGAGGTAAGCCCTACTGAATTCAATGTAACTCAATGTAATTTTGAGGTGACAGATTAGGTGCTTTTCATTGCCTCAGATGAACTGGAATTATATATAAATGTGAATCTCTTGCTTTCTTGTATTTCTTCTTGATTCACTTTATGTATTATTTGTTTATTCTTGCAGCTATTCCTCTGGGAATGATAGTTGTCCGAGGAGACTGCGACTTGGAGACTTGTCGTATTTATGTGGATCGCCTGGAGGAGGTGCGTTGCTACAAACGATGTAGATTAAGGACACATGAATGTGTTCTCAGATGCACATACTCATTCTGGCTGTCTCCTTCTTGCCATGATCTCTATGCTAATCATGTCATGCTAGATGCTGTAGACATCATACAAAAAGAGCGCTTATTTCACCACTGAGTGACACCACCAGCTCCAAGCTGGAATTCGGTTGGGAGGAAGCTGCCTGCCCAACTAGTTATCACCCTCAGCTCATTTTGAGTTCCAGCATCTCTCATTTCAGAAATCAAACATTATCCTTGCTTCTCAGGCAGCTCTGGTAGGAAAATATTGGATTGCATTTTAGATGAAATTATGTTCTAGTAAACTCTGCAATGATGGTTCCAGTGTCAGTGGGTTGGTGAATCTGGTCAGGGTTTAGTCCAAACTTTGAAGAAGCTGATAAAGGTACTGAACTTAGTTGGGGTGTAGGGTTTAGCGCCTTGGATGGATCTTTTAAAGTTCAGACTAAAACCTGGAGATTATTCACCGTCCTTCTGACATACTAGCCCTTAGCAACCACTGCATCTCTGTGCACCATAATTCTTGCATGGAATTGATTGAAGCATACTTTGGGTTTTTTGAGTGTGTGTGTGTGACTTTTCTCCCCCCAATGGCTGGATTTTGTTTTTTTAAGAAAAATTGGAAGCTAAACATGTTTGTAGGGATCTTTTGCTTGGAAAGGATTAATTATTGTTTGAATTAATCATTGTTAATAGGCTTTGGATTAATCATTGTTTCCACTGAACTTTCTCCCTATAGGATTTGCAGTCAGTCTCTTCAAATACACAAAGAGTTCACTACCAGGTAAAATATCTCTTACCTTTTTCCCTTTTAGAAGATTAACACAGGAAAGTCTTTCATTGTTCATTTAGATTGTGTTCCCTTTACTTAAGAGGAGAATTTAGCTGGACTTCATCAGCTCAATAAACATTTCAGTCACTTGTGAATTTCTATTGAAAGATACCATATTTATATCAATAATTGAATTTCTATTGAAGGATATATTCACTCCTCTCCAAAAAATTAAATAAACCAAACATTTTTAAAAATGAGCCAGCTGTTCTAGACTTGTGGTGAGTAATACTGATTTGCTGCAGAGTTTAGCACTCTAGAAGTTTAGTAAATATTATTTAGACTTTTGAGCATGCAACATTAGTGTCTTATTCTTGACAGAGACAGGGCTAAACTTTGGACTTTTGGCATGGTACTAGTGACCTCACCTCTGCTATCCTATCCCTGCCCCTCGGCACAGCTGCCAATGTCACCTGAGCTCCTAGGAAGATATGGTGCAATCAATGAGCCTATGTCTGTACAGACTCTCACCTCTGTAAGATGGAAATAATTACACTGGATTACCTTATAGACAGCCAGGCCATTTCCACACTAGACTGTTATAGCACTATGATTCCACTTGCAACATCCTATGGAATCCTGGGGTTTGCAGTTTCGGGAGGGGCCAGCTGGCCCCTTCCGAAACTGCAAACCCCAGGATTCCATAGGATGTTGCAAGTGGAATCATAGCGCTATAACAGTCTAGTGCGGAAATGGCCCCAGTGTCAAGTACTGGTTTGAATGTTGGACTATGACCCTGGAGACCAGGGTTTGAATTCCCACTCAGCCATGAAAACACACTGGGTGACCTTGAGTAGTCACACTCTCTCAGCTTCAGAGGAAGACAAAGGCAAACCCGCTATGAACAAATCTTGCGGGGGAAAAAAGATAGGTTCACCTTACGGTTGCCATAAGCCAGAAATGACTTGAAGTCACACAACAATAACAACCACCTTTTAGAGATTGGCAGTGCTAGGCTTCATTGGCTTGATCAACAATATAAGACAATATTTATATCTAAATGTAAATCTAGATTTATAAATATAAGGGGACTTGAACATTGGACTACAGCCCTGGAGGCCAGGGTTTGGTTCTCTGCTCAGCCATGGAAATCCGCTGGGTGATTGTGGGCATGTCACACACTCTCAGCCCCAGAAAACCCCCTAATACATTCATCTTAGGATTGCCATAAGTTGGAAACAACTTGAGACCACAGAACAACAACAACAACAAGATGCTGAGATACAAAGCACCCAAGTTAATTTGCCATTGGGGCACCAAATCCCACATTTATTAGGCATTAAAAACACAACATTAATAATTCAAATTGTAACTAGTTTACCTCTCTTTATGAAACCCCAGATCTATCGCTTATAGTGGCCATTTGACTCTGCCTAATGGTAGGGCTGACCCTGGAAAGAGTGTAAGTTAGAGGGAAGGGCCTGTGCAGATGTAGGACTAAGGATGTCTGTTCATTTATGTGAGACAAAAATGATGCTGTAATTAGCAAGACTGCTGGGAGAAGACAAAGCTCCTTGGATCCTATTTTATATAGTATTTCTAGTTCGGTGCACACAATCCCCTGTAGCACTTCCAGCCTGCATTTACAATCTAGATGGCTGTTTTTGAACATTTGTCCCCCAGCATGCATTTTTAATCTTATCACATCTGATACATGGAGCTGCATTTTCTAATTTGATTTCAGGAGTATTCTCTTGTTATCACATTCATGTTCCTTCTGTATGACTCTCTACCATGCACTCGTTGTCGAACTCCTCTCCCTCCCATATGTAACATTTGAGGTTAGTCAGAGATATTTTGATCAACTGTAACACTGAAATGGGTACCTGTCCTTTCAAAAATGTTTCTTTCCACTTTTCAGTGTGAATTTCTCCTGAGGAATAAGGCTTCATATCATGAATATAAGCTGAGATTGGCCAGCCTCCTGTTTGTAAGATGTGCATGTGTAAAGTGCAGCTTACACATACATATGTCCCTTTTTCCCTGGGCCACAGGGGGCTATTCTTTTGACCTGGGACTCCATCTCAATCCCTCTCCACCCCCAGGAAAATGTCGAGGGGGAATGATAGGAGAGGCAATTCAAACTATGAAGACACAACTGATCTGGGCTCCAGGGGTAAGGAAAAGAAGAGAGTGTAGTCCATCCATAAGCTCACCCTCATTTCTTCCCCACTAAGATGAGTTCAGCTGCTACTTCATAATCTGAATCACCTCCTCTTTCCATGCTGTCCACTCCCTATTAGTAAACAGCAGCAGCAACAGCTTCCAAGGGAATAGGAAAGATATGGAATTGCTTGGGTAGGGCTTTGCTCCAATGTAGGATCTCATCCACTGGATCCAGAATTTGGAAATCTTATTCTAAACTAAAACTCCAGAAGCCTGCAGCCAGCATGGCTGCTCCTGGGAGCTGTAGTTCAACAAGAAGTGCAGAGCTGCAGAATTCCCATCCTGGTTTATCTGCATTATACCGTAACATTAAGTACCTTGGCTTCAACCTGTGACTCCTAGGATTTATAGTTTGATGGGGTACTTAGAATATTCTGTTTGACAGTTCTAGAATAGTTCCATGAGCAGAACATTTCATGCACCTCATCAAACTACAAATCCCATGTTTCCATGGAGAGAGTCATGACAATTACAGTGGCATCAAGCAGCTGTGTAGCAATGGTATTTGGCATTGGCAACATTCCTAATTGTCAGTCTCAGCCCTCCTGTTGGATCACCAGCTTTCTCACTGTTGTAGTCTATATATTTCAGTTAATTACCCAGCCATTTCTGTGAATAAGCTTCTTTGAAGCTTTTCATGTACTATCAGTACTTTATGATGTTTCATTTTGAATGAAACTCCTCTTTTGTGTTTTAGTGGTTCTCCTGCATTGCTTGGGTGCACATATATATATATATATATTTCTAAGGGTTCTTCCACAAAAAATGTCTTACTGTTTCATTTGCAATTTCCCCCCCACAAATGCTGTTATTTTGTGACTAACTTAGTATATATTATGGAATGGGAGGAAAGAGCAGGCTAATGACAACATTCCTGCCATTTAATAAAAGAAACCATCTTCATGTCTCACTAATAAGGTGTCTGGGGCACTTTTACACTTTATAAACAAAGCACATTTCTCTCTTGGGTTTCCCTTAGATTTGGAATGGGAAGAGTCAGCAGAAACCATCTCTGTGAACGCAGCTGCAAATGGGAACCTTGTTTACAAATGTCATTTTGTGCTGCTTCTTTTTTTTAAGTGGTAGTTGCTCTGATACACAGAAATTCATTCTCAGGCTAGATCGACTTCCTTCTGTTTCAGCTGCAGCACTGGACTTCCTTCAATAAGCCACACAGGGAAAACAAACACATTTTTAGTTCAGGTAGATGCCTGCCAATAGCAGTTAACCCTCTCCTCTAGATTACATAGCTAGGCTCAGAAATATTTGTTTAACTCAGCCTGGTTCTAATCAGAAGTTGGAAAAATTCCTTTTTTTGGTGAGGGCGGAACAACTCTTAGAACTCCTCAGCAGGTGTGACCACTTGCTAATTCTGGCAAGGGATTCTGGGAGCTGTGGTCCAGAAAAGCATCTTCTCCGAGCTCTGATTCTGCTGTAGAAAGTGGGCCCAGGATTATTTGGCAGGAATAGTTACCACAGAAAGCAGCATATGTAAAACGCCATTTCTGAGGCAAAGGTATCTTTGAGTCTTTGTGTTAGAAGGTTATCAGGAGCATAATTTACTCTTCCATCATGGATAACAAAGAGCCAGATGATAAATAGATGATTTGATCAAATCTAGAGACAGGAGCTAGTAAGAAGAATCTTGCAGTTTCTCACCAGACCGAAGAAAAGCCATCAACCACTTATAAAAGTCTTGTGCCAAATTAATGACCATCAAGCTGCTTGAGAGAAATTAGAGGTGGATTAAACCCTAATTGCTATAATAGTTTAATTGTAAATATTGCCTAGTGAAGTAGTGCTCAGTGTTGGCTTGCTGTACATGAAGTTTACCTGCCTGAGCCAAGAACACAGTAGTTTTTTGCACAATCCAGATGGTGTTTGCTGTTCAGTTGCATATTTTTGGCCACAGCATAATATCTTTCTTCACAGCCTGCTTTTCATGGCTGGCTAGTGTCTCTGGTGGGCAATATTGATTGCTGTTTTTTTTAAAGAAAAACCATGTTCTGTATAAACCAGTGGTCTACCTTTTGTAACCTTTCTCAGTACATATTTTGCATATATAGAATGCATGTATTCTACAAGGTATCTATTAAAACTGTACACCAATTTTGCTTAATGTTGAGCATCTCTAAATGAAGTCACTGAAGCAATTTGAGATCTGACTATTGACATGGGTATCTGATCCAGTATGTGATTATTTATCTTGAGTGCAGGTTTCTTGTTTGGCTTCATAATGCTTCTCATTTTAGGATCGGAAACCCTGTGTCTTCCAAATATTTTGGACTACAACTCCCATAATCTCTGACTATTGTCTCTGCTAGCTTGAGCTGATGAGAACTGAAGTCAAAAGCCAAGATCCACTTGTACAGTTGCACTAGAGTGCACCATTACATCAAAAACTGCATAATGGGAACTTCAAGCCTTTGATTCCTGTTGTGCGATTACTTACAGCCAAGGACGTTTATACCATTTGGGATCATGCATCTGTGCATTCAGGGAGAAGCCCAAGGGCTTGTGCAGTTTCCCACAAGTGATGGAACCACTTGCACAAGCTAATGAAAATTTGCTTGGCATTATGGCAAACTCAATGTACTTTGTGGTTGGCCAGATATAGGAATGGCAGCCCATCACCACACAGCATATCTGATAGAAGTTCAATTTGGCATAAAAGCATGTGGATGTAGAAATCACTGCAAGGTGAAAAGTGTGGAGGAATCTGACAAGTGCCTGGTTATGGGGCTTCTCAGTGATTTTGCTTTGCCCTCAGGGTAATTTTTCAGTTCTGTGAATTGTGCTGATGATGGGCAAAGCACCAATTGATGTTTTTGTTTATGTAGTAAAATGCCTCAGAACAGCCATGACTTTTATTGTAGGATACTGTCCCCTGATAATTGGAATCTGTGATACACTACATATCTGTAATACAGTATTTTATTTTATTTTTTAAAAAACTGGCACTAGGCCTAGCAAGCTTTAAGGCAATCTGTGAGTTAACAGGGTTCCCATAATCATTTTGTTGTGATGGGGAAAGAAATTATTGTGAGATACGGAGTTATTTGATATTATCTGCAATTCTACATGAATACTGCTGAGTTATGCATTACTATTACCTCATTGTGGGAATACATTCAGATACAGAAACGCTGTTCTGTGCCTAAGATGCACAGTTAGAGAGATAAGTGGGAGGAGAGTTAACATGATAGTAGTTCCTTTGGGTATGAATGGAATGAAACCAGCATATAGGGCAGGGGAACATAAATAAATAACCTGCTCTTAGTTCTAATACTATATTTAGTGAATTAAAGTGCTGAACATGTACATGGTGCCACCTCTCTCCCATCTTTCAAATCTCTTTTCAGAATTCACCTTCTCTAAGTGGCCTATGGTTTATCATCTGAATATCTACTTCCAACTGTAGCTATGCTTTAAGTGCATGTAATGTCTATGTTATTCCTTCCCTTTGATTTTTCTCCACTTTTCATTTGGGGATGGAAGGCCCTTGGGACCTCCTATTTTGCCTGTGTATTTCTCTATAGGGTGCTGTTTACCCTGTTAGCAGAGTATAAATGGCATCAATGGCAACAATTGCTTAAATTGTCTCTTCCCTGACCCACTTTTTTATCCCGTTCTATTCAGGACCAGGAAAGCACTTTTCCAAGAGTATCATCGGTCCAAAGACTTTCCCCTAGATGGTGCTTCCTAGATGGTAAGTATAAATGGTACCTTCTTTTTTTTTTTTTAGCAAAAGGACACTGTTAGCCTAAGTATGTTTACTCAGGAACAAGTCTGTATTCAGTAGGCTTACTTTTAGGTGACTGAGCACAGGCTTGAGGCAGATCATTTGCATGTATGCTGAAGGGTGTTTCAAAGATGGCAGAAGATCTTCACCTATCTTTCAAGTGAAACTAAAATATCTCAATCTGATTATACAAATCAGTGGCAGAAACAAACAGCTTCAACTAGGTTAGAAACCCTTTAGTCCCTGTTCCCATTCTGGAATTTCCTGCTACCCACATAGGTACTTTTGCAGTTTCCTTAGACTCCCATCCACCAATCTGGGCAGCCTTTTTCTCCCATCACCTATCAACCTGTCTTCTACTCTTTCCTTTCCAAGGAGCTAAGTGTCCTTTCTCTCTTCTTATCCAACTTGATGCTCTTTCTTTTTCCTCCTGTTTTTTCTCCTCCACCAGAAGCAGTCTTTTGTTCTCTTGCTGGTCTTTTTCTTCCTTCACCCTGGTGCTTTGTCTTTCCTTTTCCTTCTTCCTCCAGCTCCTTATCAGGAAGCAGGGGTCTCAGTCCTCTGCTCTCTTGTAAACTTTTAAAGACCTTGGAGGCCCTGTAGAGGGAAGCAACAATTGTATTTGGTATGTTCTTTTCTCTAACATGTCCAAAGGCCCTCAGGAGACATGGATATGCTATGCCTGACAGCAGCTACCTTCCTTCCATTTGTTGAGTGAAGAAGCTACTACAGGCTGAAGACATATTTATATTGATTTAAAAGAATAAATACATTAAAGACCCAGAAAAACCTAGAACAAGCCCCTTGGTTCCTTCTCACTGTATATGCTAAGTTTCAGGTGTCAAGGTTTCATGGTCATGGATTTATGGAGTGGATAGATAGACTGAGTGACTTCATTAGGATAGGGGTGTGTGTGGGTGTGGGTGTGAGAGAGAGAGGAGAGAGAGAGAGAGATTTCCACTACAACCCATAATCCAGACCATAAAGTTTTGATTGTGTGTGTAGTATGTAGAGCTGCAAAGTATATTTGCACATTTTCTCATTCTTAAGAAGAAGAGATGTCTTGGTCTATCAAGTTAACTTGTCAAAAAAGATCTACCATCTGCCATATTGTGCCAGAGTGAGAAGACCAATACTTTCCTCCGTTATTCTTTTCACCATGTTCTTTTTGTGTGTGGGGGGAGAGGGACACAAAATGTATTTTGTATAAGGATTTTGATTTTTGCACAGAATGTTGCCTTTTCTCCAAAAAAATAGTCATTCTGTGAAAACTTTTGCTAAAAAGTCATTTTAAAAAAAGGTCTCAAATGTGGGAATTTAAAAAAATAAACCTCTTGTGGTTTTGACTTGTGAGTAAAAACTTTTGACATTTTTTAGTGTGAGAATTAATTAGATAAGGATTGGAATCCCTATTGGTGAATGTATCTGTATTCTTTCTCCAGACTGGTTTCATATAGTGCTGCTATGTAAATAACTTTTCAATGGGGCTTTGATTCCAGAAGAGAAAGGGCCTTTCCATACTACACTGTTATAGTGCTATTATTGCACTTCAACATCCTATGAAACCTTGGGGTTTGCAGTTTAGGGAGGGCATTTAGAATTCTCAGATAGAGAGCTCTTTGGCCTCAGTAAACTACAAACCCCAGAATTCCACAGGATGTTGAAAGTAGAGTAACAGCACTATAACAATGCAGTGCAGAAATGCCCGAAAAGTGGAATCCAGTGGAGAATTCTCGGTGTGTTGAAACATGAGCACTGTTCTTCCTCCTCCTCCTCCTCTTTCCCTCTATTCATTTTAACCACATTTTCAAACCTGTTTTGAGGATCACTTTTAAAGATTTCAAAATAAAAATACATGCTCACCTCAGTGAGGAATGTCTTTGCCAGTGGAGCTCCTTTTTACAAAGTCTTTTTATGCCTCCCAGCCCTTCTTCTTTCCCATTCTGTCTAGGGCAAAGATTTTTACCAGCATTGGCTTTGCGGGGATGATGAAGGTGGGATGGAGAAACACAGACTTTCCACCTCCACTTGTAGCAGTGTGCCTGAAATAAACAATGCAGTAAAGTTTGAGTTGGGAAAGAAGGGGTTTTTGTTCTAGCTGATCCCACTGCAGCTCTGTGTAACTGCCTACAACTGGCACAGTCAACGGTGGCTGCCCCCAGAATCCCTTACTGAGCATGTGTGAAAAGCAAAACAAAGAGAAAAGGGGAGAACAGCTAAGCCTGTCTCACCTGCTATCTCCTCAGAAGGAGCCATAAATCTGTAAGTTTGGCCACTAAAATGGAAATCTAAGAAAAGTGGAGGCTCATGAAAGAAAGAAAGAAAAACATTCTGGGATGCATTTTGGAAGAAGCATGGTCATGGTCCTCTGGAAAGTTCAAAATGTTTGTGTCTACTTATTCAAGGCTTACCTGACTTGTTTGTTCCAGAAAAGCCTTAAACCTTGAGCACATTGTGAGGTTTGAATAAAAAGTTTGCTGAAACATGTTGAACTGCTCTCTCTCTCTCTCTCTCTCTCTCTTTTTGTGGTGTAGGAATCTATCCCTATTCTTCCCAAGTTATTTTTGCCTCAGATGCCAAGTTTTCTGTAAAAGAAGGAATAAACAGGAATACCTACTTTGTTAACTGAGGTATACCTGTATAAATATTGTGGTTTTAAAGATAGAGAACATTCTGTGAATGATTGCTAATAAACCAGTCAATTATTACATTAGAAATCCGGTCCGTGCTTGTATGAGTATAATAGACAAATGCTGCAATACACACTGCAGCTATGCCAGCATTCTTTCACTGCGTATATGCTTCACAATCTCTAGTATGGATGGAGCATTAAATAAAGTTTATTGTGTTGGGAGGGGTGATAGTCGGACTACAGCTCTGAAGACTGCTTAGCCATGGAAATCCACTGAATGACTTTGGGCAAGTCACCTTCTCTTAGCCTCAGAAGAACAGATATGAACAAATCTTGCCCGGAAAACCCTGTGATAGGTTCGCTGTAGGGTTGTCATAAGTTGGAAGTGACCTGGAGGCACACAGCAACAGCAGCATTTTGTTATTAAGGTTACACTGAACTTTGAGAAGAAAAATAGAGCAATTTTCAATATGCATTTGTTCAGATCTTCCCTTCAATGATATTTTTTCCTTCTTACTTTCAGCAACTTCTGCTGATCGCTTTTATCGCATTGACAGATCTCAGGTATAGTATATTATCATTTTGTTGCTTTTCTTTTGAAATAATTTAACCAGAAGTGGGAATAATGTGGCCCACTTGGCAGTTGTCTTTGGAGGTAATTTGTATCCATGCCCCTCCTAAGACCCTTTCACACTGCACAGTTATAATGCAATGATTCCATTGCCAAGGCTGCATCCTTTGGAATCCTGGTGTTTGTAGTTTCGTGAGGCACTAGAGCTGTCTAGCTAAGAATTCTAACTACAAATTGCAGGATTCCACAGGTTGGACTCAAGATAGTTAAAGTGAAATAATAGTGCTATAACTGTGTAGTGTGGAATGGCCCAAAGCCACCAATTTTAAAGAAAAGAAATGAAATTTTTGCTAGGAGTATGACATTGTCCCTAAATACTAGTTTTTGCTCCCTTCCTCAAAACAGTGAAAAATGTCTTGAAAATGTGACCAGAAGGTCACTTACAGTCCTGGAAAATGGCATTGGTACAGCACACATGGGTGTAGGAGGAAAACAAAAATGACTGAAAAACTTTCAGCATGTGCTCACCCCGGTGATATCAGTTGCAGAGGACTAAGTCCATCACTACATTGAAATATTTGAGGATAGTCGCAAGATTTAAGTTAGCTGCCATTGTATCTAATTGTATATGTTCTGTGCAGTGTAGCTGCATACAGGTTGAGCTAATCCTATGCATCACCCTGGCTATCTTTGTGATTCTATTTTTCTGTGATGTCTCATGAAATGCTGATTTACTGTTCTGGTGTTCAGTACATGCACAACACCATATAAAAATCACAACACCATATAAAAAGGACTCCTGACTTTGAGACTCTGAGGAGCAGAACACACAAGACATTTAAAAAGTATTATACAGTTTAATATGGCCCTCTTTTTACTCAAAGGTACCCATATGGCTATGATCCAGATTTGGGCTACTGTGGGTGGAGCAGATTTGAACATCCCCCATATGTTTCATAATCTAAAAATCCCCCTCCAACATAAATGGGCTACAAACAGAAAAGATAACTTCAATTGATAGAGGCCCTTTCCTCACCCTGCCTCCAACCTACAATGGCAATGGGATTGCGACAACAGTTCTGCATGATGCTGTTGTGATCCCGTCGCAATCCCATGGCCACAATTGCAGAATAAATAATTGATGGGCTTCTCCCTTCCATGAAGCATGATTGTGCAGTCTACCTGCCTCCCTCCTGCACTTATCTGCTATGCAGAATGTCAGGAAGCACAATGGCTGCACTTCCTCCCCCAGTGCAGCCTGGGAAAGTGCCAGGATCACCATCTGATAGAGACAGATTATTTAAGTGTGTATGTTTGTGTGTGTGTGATTTTCTGATTAAAAAACAGATGAGGAGAAAGTTTAAAGCTCCCCACCTGCACTCTTTAGGTCTGAATTGATGGCATGGGTGTGTATTCTTGACTAAAAATAAAGATATCCTAAACTTCATAATATTTATTTAATGTGTTGTTTAGTTACACTATAAGGTGAACCCGTTATTAAATACAAGAACCTCAAATAAAAATATTGGAGAATGCCAAAGAATTTTCTCCATCATAAATGTGATTTTAATTTAATTTTACATTCAATTGAGTATACATTAAAAAAAAATCTATGTAAATTGGCAAAAGGCAACCACAGTCAAACAATGAAAGGATAGGCCTTGCCCTTCTGGCTTAAACAAGTCTGAAGTCTAATAGCACAACTTCTTGCTCCTTTTTAGCTTATCTCTTGGTGCCTAGGATTGCTGTATTTAAAAAGAAAATCTCAGAGTTTATCTTCCCTGGCTGTTTACAGTTCTCCTAAAATCCTAATCCTCTGTACATAAGATAAGATAACTCTGGAAATTATGATAATACTACAGGCCTGTAGAAAATATCCACTGAGCTTTAAAAACACATCAAACTGAAAGGATAACTACATTTGTCAAAAATGTAGCACTTTTTATTTGTTGGACACTTACAGAAAGTTTTACAAACATGGAAAGCATTCTCTTTGGGTTGCTTTTTTCTCTAAATCCACTTAATGGGAATGCAGTTGCAATGTACACATAAGAATGTGTCTGACCCTTGTGAGTATGTTAAGAAAAGCTTGCCATATTAGGTCAATGGTCTATCTAGTCCAATGGCTGCATTTGTTCTGTAACACATTCTCAGCTTCATCCTATGCATGCATGCTTGAAAGTAAGCCTCAGTGAATCCCATGGAATTTACTTCCAAGTCAATGTGCATGGGTTTGCAGCATTGAGGGTTAAATATGTTTTGGAATCCCCTTATCCTCCCAACAGTTCTGTGGTTGCACATCTCATTGAACCATGGGAACTAAGTCTAGGAGATGGAGAAGTCCAAATTCTGCTAGTGAAAGATTCTTTTTAATGATCTAATCCCAACACTTTATACAACCAGATTCAGTGACCAACAAAATCACCCAACTCATCATGGTAGTGTGTAAACACACACAAGATCCAGTTTCTGCATTATATGCTAAGTGCTGGAGAAAACAACAACAACAACAAAATCTGTGGGCTTCCCTAACATTGACTTCTCAGTATGATGTTTTGGCACCCATGTATAGTCACCTATAAACACAGGCTGGGTTTTTAATTGTTTTCTGTCCCATTGATGATGGCTTACATTTTTTCTGCCTCATTGCTTTATGAATCCACAGCAGCTTTTCAAATCTAGTGGCCTCCAGACGTGTTGGACTAGAAAACCTATCATTCCCAGTCCTGGGGAATGATGGAAGTTGTGTTCTAATACATTTGGAAAACACCAACTTGGGAAATTTTCTCTAGAGCATTGGCTCTCAATTAGGTGGGGACCTAGATGTTTTTATGGGACCATCTCCCAGAAGGCCTATCTGGCATAGCCAATGACTACGGATTCTGGGAGTTGAAGTCCAACAATGCATGGAAACTCTCTGAAGATCAATGTTCCCATGGCTTCAGTTCCTAAAGATTCAATCTCATAAACAATTTTCTGAGAACAAATGTCAAGAGGAGACGCATGCAGGGTTGTTGGTTTTTTATGGCAATAATCTATGATTGCTAGCTTTCACACTTGATGGTTCATTTTATCATTTAATGTCATTTTCATGTTTCTGCAGGAACATTTGCACTTTGTGACAGAAATTTCGCAGGACGAGATTTTTATCCTGGATCCAGAGCTGGTGGCAACTCAACCAGCAGGGACACCACCAGGAATGCCTGATCTGGTAGTGGAGCAGGCCTCTGGGTAATAATTCTGTTTCCCATGCTGGTTAAAATTCTGCAGTGCCCATGCTCCATCCCCCTTTTGTTCACTGAGACCATCTCTAAATGCCAAGTACTTTTGAAGAATAAGGGTCTTTCTGCACTACACTGTTATTGTGCTATTATTCCACTTTCAACATCCTATGGAATCCTAGGGTTTGTAGTTTAGGGAGCAGCATTTAGAATTCTCAGCCAGAGAGCTCTTGAGCCTCAGTAAATTACAAACCTCAGAATTCCGCAGGATGTTCAAAGTGGAATAATAGCACTATAACAGTGTGGCTGGAAAGGCCCCAGATCAAAACTATGGTCACACAAATGTAATCACATGTAGATCCCCACTTGCATATTTTCTTATTTTTTAAACCGAGGGGAGGCAAAGTTAAGCCTGTGGCCTCCACAAGCCCTCCCCCAAGGCTTTTTATGAAGCCTGTGCTCATGTGAAAGCCCCACCCCCATGCCAAAAAAAGAGGGACAAAAATGATTTTTCCTATCCTGGGCTGGGCTCAAAATTTGGGCCATTCTATTGACTTAGTGAACTGGGAGAAGACTTGGAAGAGAAGATTGACATTTACAGCTTGCCAGAATGTAAAAGAAAATATTTATAAAATGCATTTACAGTGGTATCTCCCTCCTGAGAGACTGGCAAAGATATAGAATTGTAGTGATAAATGTTGGAAGTGAGGAAGCAAGAGGGCACTTTCTACCACATGTGGTGGACATGTTTAAAAGCTAGGAGGTATTGGAAGCAAATACATTTGAAGATTGAAAAAATTCTGGGTATACATTTTCACATGTCACCACAAATGTACCTACTGGGTATGCCAGAAGATGAATGGGAAAAGAAACATGGTGACATTTTATTTTATATGACAGTCTCTGCGAGAATCAATTATGCCAAAAATTGGAAAAAATCATACATACCAAATGTAGAAGATTGGGAAATAAAATTATTTGATATGGCACTTATGGATAAGCTGACGACGTTAATAAGAGGGATCCCTCTTGGAAAGTTTATTAAGAAATGGGATCCAGTTATACAATTCTTTAAAAGCAAATGGGGAGACTTGATGATAGCAAGCTTTGTTGATTGAAGAGAGAGATACGATTGAACTTCACTCAGTTCATTTTAATAATCTGTAATATAAAACTATCTCTATATAGCATCAGTGTTAATACTCAAAGTTACAAAAGAGGTAATATTAGTAGAGCCCTGATGTATTTAAAGGAAAGAAATAGATCCTCATTTATCTAATTAATTTAGTATCCTAAGGACAACCTAGACCCTTTCCGCAACTCACCCATTTTCAGTGCTGGGGTGCAGTACTCACGCAAGCAGCCTCTGGAGAGAAACTCTCACTTCTCTGCTTCTTCAGCTCTGCACAAGCTCCCTGCTTTTATGAGAGCCCCACCTCTTCCTTTCGCAATGCAGCCTGGGACTTTCCCAGGCTGCACTGAGACAGGAAGCGTGACTGGCCTGGTTCCCAAGGCTCCGCACGTGGGGCCCCAGAATGATGTGCGACTGCGCGGCATTTTCGGCTTCAAGCTGAAAATGAAAAAATGCACTCGCGGTCCTTGTCAGGCCCTTGAGTGTTGCGCAAATGTAAGTGTGTCGTGTGGACCGCTCCTCACATTTGTGCGACACTCAAGGGGCCCTTTCGCATCGGAAGTGCCGTGCAAAAAGAGCCCTAGTCGGGAATCCAAAGAGGATGAGGAATGATTGGAACTGAAGTTAGGAAGTATGAATGCGTGTTATGTATGTCTTAGGTATGTATAATTATGTTATATGTCGTGTAATACTACTATACTCCTCTGATTATATTGTATCATTCTTAGGCTTCATCTGTAGAGATTTCGCCTATTCTAATATGTATTTTTTGTTTCTTATTTATTTTATTTCATTTTTTTTATTTAAAAAAAATAAAGGGAAAAAATGATTTTTCCTATCCTGAAGGCCTCAAGGAAGGGCAGTTTGGAGCTGAAAGAGATTGGGTGAAGCTTCCCCTAGCCTGTCACTCCCCAATACTCAAGAATCAGAACCAGAAATAGATGTTTAATTAATTCTGTTTGATTAATTTCCCTCTATTTTTAAATGTCTGGGGGTTTCTTGTTTTTTTAGTCTCATGCCTGATGCTGCAAAAGACAAGATATTGGAGTGAAAAGTTGGCCGCTGAGACTGCCAAAGTTACTGACCCCACTCTAGGGCCACTTCCACACTACACTGTCATAATGCTATTGGTCTGCTTTCAACATCCTGTGGAATTCTGGGGTTTGTCATTTACTGAGGCCAGAGAGCTCTCTGGCTGAGAATTCTAAAGGCCCCTCCCTAAACTGCAAACCCCAGGATTCCACAGGATGTTGAAAGTGGACCAATAGCACTATAACAGTGTCATGTGGAAATGGTCTAAGTTTCAGTTTCTGAAGGAAACAGATGTGGAGGAGAAGGGGCATCTTAAGTCTTTCTTCCCTGCCGGTTCTCCACTTTAGAATCCTCCCAACTTCTTTTAAACACAAAAAGCAAATAAGTGCCTGTTTCCCTCACAGGATCAGAAGAAGATATTTATAAATGTATTTCTAAAATAATAACTAGTTATAATTATAATCACTCACTCCAAGTAGATATCATTTTTAGATAACTTTTAAAAAATAACATTTTGCTCCCCTTTTTCTCAAAAGTTAATAACTTGGGCCTAAATCCAATTTCTCATCTCAACAAGGGCTGGAAAGAAGATTAGAAACTTATTTGAAAAATGGTCAAAAATGTGTTTTTTGAGTGTGAAGAAACTCTTGACGAGAGGAAGACTGGACTGATGAGAATATTTGCAGTTCAGGACTTATTCTGTGCGACATTCACATGTGATTGTTTTGTGCAGGAAACAGCATTTTCTGCATAAGGAATAAAATTTTCTATGCAGACTGTAATCTTTCTATGCAGAAATATTATTTCCTGTGCAGAAAATGCTGTTTCCTGTGCACAAAAGAGTATAAAAGGGGATTTATTCTACACAAAGTTTGCATGTGGTTGATTTGCTTAGAAAACAACATTTTCTGTGC
Organism: Iguana delicatissima; assembly: GCA_948472985.1. Lineage (NCBI taxonomy): Eukaryota > Metazoa > Chordata > Lepidosauria > Squamata > Iguanidae > Iguana > Iguana delicatissima. The sequence continues at coordinate 213,126 of CAOKZL010001376.1, forward strand.
AGAAAATGGGATTTGAGGCAGAAAATTCTGTTTCCTGTGCAGAAAATATTTTCTGCACATAACAAACATGTCTGAATTTTACACAGAAAAGGTCTTGAATGGTGAATAGGCTTTGAAAATGGTGTGCTTTTTTAATCCTTTCTCACAGTGGAAGAAAATTGCTAAAATTCCTTGTAGCTTTCTTCTAAAAGAAATTCAGTAAAAAATTACATCTCTAACCCCAGGTAGAATAGACCTGTTGAATCAATTGCAGGATGATAGGCCAGTACTTAAATGAATCCTATTGATTCAATGGATCTACTGAAGTTAGGACTAGCAGTTTGAATTAGGTGATAGATACTTTCTTGTTGCTTTAAAAATGCTACAACCCACTATCTTGTGGTATAATGTGCACTGTCTCCTCCTGTCATCTCACTGTCACCTCGACATGCACCATGCAGCATGGGGCAGCAAGTATGGCATAAACCAGTCTTTGAATCATAAAATACTCTTTCAGCACCATTTAGTGAGGCCATAACCCCATAACTAGAAAAGTAACTATATAGTTACAATTATATCACAAAAGGAGAAAATAGTTATCTTATTTCATGTAGTAATTGCTTTTGTTTGTAGGAACAATGAATAGTGTGCTGCATCTAGTGCTGAAGTATTGTTAAAACTCACTGCTTATTTATTTTATCCTTTCAGAACTAGTCCAAGATATTTTGCCTGAAGTAAATAAATGTCCCCTTGTGCCTGTCAAGGGGCACAGCATCCAAGGCCAGCCAAGTTATCTGTGTAGATGAAGCTAAAGAGCCAGCAAAACAGCTTCCCCTATGTTTGACAGTAAAAATATAACAAATCAATTTACTAAAAATTTGATGCCCTTCACCACACAATGTATTTTCCTCCTGAAGCCACAGCTGCACTCTGCCTGATTCTGGGGTGGAAGCCCCCTGGGGAGGAAGCCCCCTGGGGAATCCATAAAAGATCAGGACCTAAGTAATATATAACCCGTTTATTTTTCAAGGGCTGATTAATTTTAGTAACAGTCTTGCACTGGAATGATGTCATATCCACTCACCATTTTGGAGGAAAAATGGGGGAAATGAAGGTGTTTTGACATGCTTTCAGAGAAGGTGAAGGTGGCTCCCAGGAGATGAAAAATTGGCCCCAGCCCCTGCACAGTCACTCTCCTCTCCTGAAATCCGTTTATCTGACACTTCTAAAGCATCTGGGTAATTGTAGTTGTGTGAGGATGCTAAGGATTCTTTGCCAGGGATCCCTATCAGAAGTCTGACTTCAGTTCTCTCATAGCGTCATAAAATCATAGAGTTGGAAGAGTCTACAAGGACCATGGAGTCCAACCCTCCTGCCATGTAGGAATAATAAAGCACTCTTGACATATGGCCATCCAGCCTCTGTTTAAAAAGCTCTAAAGAAGGAGATCCCACCACATTCTAAAGCAGCATATTCCACAGTTGAACTGCTCTTACTGTCAGGAAGTTCTTCCTGATATTTAGATGGAATCTCATTTTCCTGAAGTTTAAAGCCATTGCTCCCTGTCCTAGTCTCTGCAGCAATAGAAAACAAGCTCGTCCCATCTTCCATATGACATCCTTTCAAGTATTTAAACATGACGATCATGTCACCTTTTAGCCTTTTCTTCTCCAGGCTATACATAACCAGCTCCCTAAGCTGCTCCTCATAGGGCATGCTTTCCAGGTCTTTAACTATTTGAGTTGTCCTCCCGGATGGATTCCATCTTGTCAATATCCTTCCTGAATTGTGAATCACATACTATGATTTTCAAGGTTCTCTGTTTGGAATTCCTGACAGTGAAAAATATTTATAATTGATTAGCTTTGGCAGTGATAATATCCTCTAAGACAGCATCCTGTCCCCACAAACTAGTGTCTTCCAGATGTTCTGGACTTCCAGGATAACTTAGCCAGCACACCTAAGGCATGTTTTATTACATGACATCCATGGAGTGGCAAAATATAATCCAGGGGCCATTTCACATTACATAATTTTAATGGTATGATTCCATTGAAAAAGCCTTGGAACTATCATATCAAATCTTATTATTTTTAGTTTAGGGAGGAATATTTAGAATTCTCAGCCAAAGAACTCTGTTGCCTCTCAGCACTACAAAGCCCAGGATTCCTTAGGATGGAGCCATGATAGTTAGTGAAATCATAGTGGTATAACTGCATAGTATGAAGGATCCCAGGACTGGTGCCTGAAGCACCAGTGGCCTATGGAACATGAAACAGCAGTTCTCATGGTACATGGAAAAAAAAGTTTAATCAACTACACAGAATAGCAAGGTATCTTCTGGGACTAATGGTATTTTCCCCTTGGAAATCTTTTCCTCAGAATATCAGATCGGTGGAACCCTGCAGTTCGAAAGCGCATGTTGAGTGACAGTGGCCTAGGGAAGATGTCCCCGCACTACGAGGTACCTGAAAAACAAAAGGAGGCCAGCCAGACACACATGCTGCAGTAAGATCCCTCTGCATTTCTCTGCTTGATGCTGCATTGCTACCATCACCAAAGGCAATTTTACCTGCTCTTTTACAATGCATTTTTGATTCACTGTTCTGACTGACTGCATTTTCTGCCTTTCTTCCTTCTTTTTTTTTGTCAGTCTGCCTTATACTTTTTGCATCTTCCAGTTTTCCCATAATAAATATTTAGTACTCCCTTTTCCTGCCAAGTGGTCATAGGTGCACAGCAAAGAGCTTGAGAGTGGGAGAAGAAAATACAGGAAACTGTCTTATATCTTATCAGCCTATTGCACTATCTAGCTTAGCATCGACACTGCATGGCAAAAGCTCTTCAGAGACGCAGGCAGGGTCAAAACTAAAGCATAACGCAGATACAGTACAAGATGTGATTGGAGTAATATATGCCGCAAGCTTCAAACTGCAAACACAAACTTGATATGAGGCAAAGATAAATATATGGCCCCAGTTAGTGTTAGGTCAGTTACTGTGAAGCAGAGATCTCAGGTAGATGCTTGTGGGACCAAGGCCTAACTTCTAATGGACGGGGAACATAGGTTGGTGGTAGAGTCCTAGGTTCAATTGCTGGTATCTCCAGAGAAGGAGGGGGGGGGAGGAAGAGGAGGAGGAGGACCACCACCACCACCAGTAGCAGCAATGTTAAATGCCACTGTTTGACAGAGCAGTAGAGTGTACTCGACTCAGGAGACAAATTGACCTGGCCACTTCCCTGTGTTGCTAATTCTTGCCAAATGGCACACAGCCTTCACAAACTGGAGCAAAGTTTATACATCCAACAAGGATGAGGCTACATTTGCTGAACTGCCAGTGCTGTTCCTTTCAATACTCTCTATGTACCTTGGAAATTTTGTATTTGAAGTACTCACCAGGCTATCATGACCTTCTTGGATGGTGCGTGCAGAGCAGATCACAGCTCCAAGTCACTTGCCTGGGGGCAATACAGAGCACCTGAGTTACAAATCTTTACTGCAGTGCTTTCAAATTCTAGCCAGAGGCCACAAGTGACTCTAGTCTCAGTGAAAACAAAATGAAAAGGACAAATCTGAAAAGCAATGACATTTTTTTGTTTGTCACTGATCTGTAGTGTTCATGCTGGACCCAGTCGCTGATCCTGACAGCATTCCACAGGAACCTGAATAAAAATCAACTCTATCCCAGCCTTTGTCATATACATAGAGAGAGTGTGGATAAGTCCAAGGATGGGGGAGAAATTAGTTTTCATACCTTTTTTGTCAGATTTATCCAAATTGTACCTCCTGGACCAAAATTCAGTTTATGACCAGATATTCACATACTTGTAAATTTGTAATCCAGTTCATGCTCCCCAAACAATATAAATGTTTGTGTTTGCAAAATGTATATGAAAAGAATTTCCCATTTTTAAAATGGACACAAACAAGCTATTGTTAATGGGGGAAATGTGTGCATAAGCATTGTGTGGGAAAAAAATAGCAATCTGCTTTGTACCTACATTGTAACATAGTTTGAAGTAGAAACTGGAGGACCTTAATGAGCTTGAGTTTTGCCCATATTTCTAAGCACCCTAGGTTAAAAAAGAAGCTACCGATGAGTGGACCAAAAAAAATAAAATAAGAAAAGGGTGCTAATTTGAGAACATAGAGTAAATATATTATTCCCTCATCCTAAATTTGCTTGTGTTTTTGGTTTTTTGCAGACAAAGAATCCAAGAACCTAGACAATTATGCTAATGCTGTGCATGACATCTTGCACCATTATCACTATTATAAGTTATTAATATGACTATTTTTTAGTATGACTATTTTTAATGAGCTCAGGGTGGCAGCTAATTTCTCTCTCCAACCCTATGAAGTAGTTTAGGTGAAAAAAAAATCCACTTTGGGGATAAATGAGGACCTGAAACAGGTTCTCTGTGATTCTAGGTAGATGCTTAGCCTACGAATAAGCAAAGTATAGTTGATGTTGGACTGTAGCTCCCAGCTGGGCAGCGAATTCAGAGCTGAAGAATGTTGAGAGTTACAGTCCAATAGTATCTCCATTTCCAGAAATGGAAGTGGCATCAGTCCTCAAATGGTTAGATTTCTGAATTTTTGTTTCAGAGCAGTTTTTGTAGATGATGATGATGGTGACGATGATGATGATGGCGATGACCTTGATCATGTGTGAGTTTTTTTGACTTGCTTGTTTCTGGCCAGATTGACTGTTGAATTCAAGGCTGAGGAGCTAGAGATTGTTTTGTATGTATGTGCTGTGTCTTTTGTCTTGCGTATGCTGAAATCCAATCAAGTAAATTTTAGCAATAAAAAAAATCTCTTCTAATTTTCTTTGCTTATAGCAGCGTTGTAAAAGCATGGGGAATATAAGCTGAAAAAGTTAGCATAGCAGTTGGTGAGCAACCACATGATTCCTTGCCTACCCGCTGAATTTCTTGCCATCTGACTTCTCAATTAACCAGTATGGTGATGTGAACAGACACAAGCCCACACAGGCTACAGGTATAGAATGAGGTTGTATACTTCATTGTCAAAAACTGAATACAGGCTAATGTGTGCATCACCTAGTAATACAACTTCTGTAATGACAGCCAATGTAGCGTAGTGGTTGGAGCATTGGAATACAACTCTGGAGACCTGAGTTTGAATTTTCACTCAGTCAGGGAAACCCACTGAGTGGCTTTGGGCAAGTCATACTCTGCCTCAGAGGAAGACAAGGGCAAACTCCTTCTGAACAAATTCAGCCAAGAAAACCCTGTGATAGGTTTGCTTTAGGTTCACCATACGTCATAAGTGGCTCGAAGGCACACAGCAACAACAAAGAGAAGTAAGCAAGCTCCCCTTGCCTTTGTTTTGATAAAAGCTGCACCAGAAATTGGAGGAGAATTTATTTAAGGACTACAATTCTCCAAATCATTAGCCAGCATGGCCATTTACCACTTTTGCTAGAAGATTCTGGAAACAGTAGTCCAAAAAATAACATTTCTGAGTTCTGTGCTGTACTCTTTATTTCATCATATTCCTCTGCTGTCACTGGAAAAGCAAACAAACTAAACCAAGGTATGAAACATTTCCAACAGGCATTTACTTGGATTTGTTTGCATAAATGAGGCTCATGCAAATGGAAGATTTATCTGAATAAGGGTCTGCCCACCCCCACCGCCACCCCACTGCACCCCCTTATTGTGCAAAACATACTCACAAAGAATTGGAACAAAAGCTGCTGCTTCTGATGAGAAGACAGAACATTTTTCTGGTCCTATCCATATGCAGTGAAAATACAGCATACTGTGACTACGAAAGGCTGGCTTACCCCCACTCCTCTGTTCCAGTTTTGAGTGAATAATTGCATAATTCAGATTCCCTAGGGTGGAAGCAAGATTGCTCTTTCCCCTTTCTCTCAACCTTGGAAAGGGAAACTCTTAATTATGTTTTTGTAGCATCTTTGCACCTGATGCATCGCGGAGGAAATTTGCCCTGCTGACAAATTGTTCTGGCAGGTACTGACACACAGAATGCACCCACCTGCCAAGAGCTTACAAATTGGCATCTTCCAAACAAGCTCGCTGTTGACTAGCACTGCCTTCCCTCCCCTGCTTGCCCCTGCTTTCTGGCTAGCCTGCCAGCAGGCCTGCCTCCCTCCCTTCCTCCCAGCCATCTCTGAAATGAAATATCTGAATGTCCAAATTCTTAGTCCTTCTCTGAGTCTTATTTCTAGAAACACAGAGAATGCGCTTGATTGGCTAGCAGCATTGCTTCCCCTGGCATGGAAACATTTTGCTGCAATTCGGATTTTAAATTCTTATTCAGCATTGCCAATCAGCGAAAATATAAGAAGAGCCACAGTGGCTTTTCTTGCCCGGCATTCTTTCATCAGTGGCTCAAAAAAGCCCCAAAGCAGGACTTCAGTGCATCAGCACTGTCCCACTCATATTTCCCAGAGGCACAGTGCTCTAATACAAGAAGAAATATATTGGACATCATCACTAGTAGCAACTGATGAGTAAACTGAAACAAAAAAAAAGATAAAGGCTTGACTCCTGTTATTCCAACAACAGCAGACCCATTGAATCAGTAGGATTTACCTACATGTCGACTCATTGCTCTAGTGGAGCTGTTCAGGTTGAGACTAACCAATAAAATTCAGACCAAGAGTTTTTTTAATGTAAAATGTAAGATGTTTACAAAAATAATTTGAATATATTTTAGGAGATAAAATATGTTGCTAGAAGTGGAAGAAGGCTTAGAAATGAAGAGTCAAAGATGTCTCAGAGTGTGCAGCAGTTAGATAGTTAGAGTGTCCCAAAGTGTCCTCCTTTCTTGCTTTATGTGTTCTGACCTCTCTGTGATGTAATTTTAGGGATGTTTTTCCACCTCTTCTCTTCCCACCAGTTGTCTCTCAGAAATTTCCTAGAATAAAGATAGATTAGATTAGCAACCTGAGTAACTTTCCTGTTTAAGAATGGAATTCCCATAACAAAGCCTTTAGTTTGTTTCTCCAAGCCATTTGGTATCTTTGCTTCTTCATCAGGATCTCTAACCACTGCATACAGTCTCTATCAGGTTATGGGCCCAGCCTTTAGTTGATAGTCTATTTGGAACTGTTATTCTGTTCTGCAAAACCCCAGGAAAAATACCTTTTTCTCCGATTTAGCATTTTCCACTGCCATCAATTTACACATCACAGCATGTAATTGCAATTTGTCTGAATGAACATTCAAAGCCAGCACAAAATTCTTAGCTTTTTGACATGTACAGAGTGGTAAACATCTCTTTTACTCTTCCTATTGCTTGTTCCCAATGGTATCCATTTCCTCCCTTCCTTTCTGGCCAATCTCATTGCTCGATTAGAGAAGAAGAGTTTCCCCTCACCCTTTTTAAAAATGAATCCTATTCCTTCCTCCTATCTTTCCTTCCTTTGTTCCCTTCATCTTTCCATTCTACTCTTTTCTGTTTCTATGCCTCCTGTTGTCAATTGAACAAAATATTAGACAATCACGTTGAGTGAGGGCAAGGAATGAGCCAATATCTGGGTGATTAATACTTGTGTGATGAATTTCATTTAGATATTGATGAGAAGGAAAAACATGTAGGGATTTGACTGTTTATAGCAATTTGCTGGAAAACTGTACAAACGCTGTTTTTCACACATGTAGGTATTCAGACTGAAAATAGTGTCCTCTTGTTGAGCAGTAGGTAAAAACAAATGTGCTTTCTAGATGGAGTGGCCATGTCTATAATTTCAGAAAGGAGGGAGGATTACACAGAATCCTACCTGTAATTGAAATGGTTTTTTTTAACCCTTTGAAACGGTACTTTAGCATCCTCCCATCCCTACCAAGCTTTGAGATTTTAGGTTTCTTCTCAGATATGATTGCAACAAAGGACACTCTTTAGCAATGCTGTTATTTCTTAGATAGGATGGCTACTTTTGCATCTCTGTAAAAAGAAGAAATCCATCACCAAAAAAGAGATTTGCATATAATTTCCATTTGATAATGTATAGTCATAGATTCCTATTTCAAAATAATTACAACTATTTAAACAGAAATGCATCTCATTCTAGTGGAGAAGACTGTGACCAGGTGACCTTTGTGCCTGCTCAGGGCATTTCCACACTACATTGTTATAGTGCTGTTATTCTACTTTCAACATCCTGTGGATTTCTGGGATTTATAGTTTACTGAGGCCAAAGAGCTCTCTGGATGAGAATTCTAAATTCCGCTCCCTAAACTGCAGACCGCAGGATTCCATAGGATGTTGAAAGTGGAATAATAGCATTATAACAGTGTAGTGCAGAAATGGCCTCAGTCTGCTGCCCAGGTGCTAATTGTATATCAGCAACTTCAAGGCCTCAGTTCTCCTTCTCTAAATGGGACTTTGACCTTGAAATAGAGAACTACTCTTTATAAAGTAAGAAACCTGGCCATACTTTTGTTTTACATTCTCACATTTATGTTTCTGATTTGCTGATAGCTGAGGCCAGTAGACTTGTAATCATAAACTGAAAACAAACTCATTGGCATGCACTGTGTTTATACATCCTGATATGTCTTCACTCATATCAGCTATGGAAGCCAGCTGATAAACTCATCACAGATGGTAAATATTTCCTTGGGCTGTGTAACTTCAGGCTGAAGGGTACAGGTTTTCTTTCTCATTCTGAATGCTCTCCTGGGAAAGAAGGGGCTGTCTTCTATGTAGAAAATGAGCACAGCAACAGGACGCGTTCAAACTAACCTTATTCCCTTTATGTTATCTTATTTTTAACATTTAGGAAAGCTTTTTTTTTTTTTTGGTGAGAAAAAGAGCATCTACATGTAGTTCCCCCCTCCCACTTGCAGTTTCAATTCAAAGAGTTCAGTTAAAGCTTTCCTGACTGATTCTTAGCTGACTTTTCATATAAAAGATTTTATGATTCTTTTGAAACATGCTGAGATTTTGATTCGAGTAAAGTACTCTTTATGATTCTTCTACAGCAGAGTGTAAAACAGTCTGTGGTTTACTTGCTGTTGTTGTGTGCCTTCAAATCATTTCTGACTTATGATGATCCTAAGATGAACCTATCATGGGGTTTTCTGGGGCTGAGTGTGTATGAGATATCCCCAAGGGCACCCAGTAGGTTTCCAGGGCCAAGCAAGGGAATCAAATCCAGGTCTATACCATGCTAGCTCATACTAGCTCAGGGATTCTGGATCCAAAAAATAAAAATAAAAAATGGTTTTCTCATCTTCTGCTTAATTTTAAATGAGAACATTTACATCCTGTTTCATTCAGTTGTTTTCCTCTTGGTTGGCTACAGTTTCATAAGAACTCCTCTAGGTGGCAATAGAACATCAAGGATAGTAGTTTGTACAGTAAGTTTTATAACTTGGCTCAAACTTTGTGCAGAAAGATAAAACTTAAGGAGTTGAGAACAGGAAATGGTAAAAAGAAAACGCTGAACCAATGGTAACACAAAGGGGAGAGGAAGAAGTTACACTAGAATGGCTATCGTTTCTTTTTAAGATGCCATATCAGTTCTACATGTCTATTGGTGAAATTTCAAATCACATTGGCCTACAAACAAATATGCCCCATGAGTTATGAATTTATTGCTGATGTTTTAAATGCTCTGCTCAACTGATAGAGAGATTAAGTGATCCAGGTCTGGTAGCCATGCATGGTATGCCTACCCACTGTTCCAGTCAATGTCAGGCATCCTAGGAATGGGAAAGGCACATCTTTTTGGATATTGTTGGACTGCAACTCTCATCATAACTAGCCAGTATAGCTAATGGATGAAGAATGTTGGGAATTGCAGTCCAGCAATATTTGGAGGCCTATAGTTTTCCCACGTCTGATCTAGAAACTGACAATCAGGGTTCCTGAGACCCAGTTGTGTTTGCTGTTATTGCTGTTCAAACTGCTCTCCAGGGCTCACACACACAGCCCACCATTATAGAAAAGGACCTACTAGAAAAGGCTCCTTAAACAAGATTCATAGTTTAGAGCAGGCAATCTGGTTTAGGGCTATATCTTTTATGAGCCTGAGCTATCATAGCTAATGTTTTCAGACTGCTTTAATTTTGGTCCCAAATATTGGAGTTCCTCAGGTTCTCTACTGCTGATTTAGAAAATGGATAGAATTTCATGAACCCAACTGAGAGTACGCTCAGCATTCGGCATGAGTACCCCACTTCTGTCCCCACAAAATAGCTGTAAACACCCAAGGACATATTTTACCCTTGCAATATATTGGGCGCAATCAGCATTCACCAAAAAGACTTCATCATTCAGAGTTCTTGTTTGTACTGAAGGATGGTATAATTCAAAATGTGAGAGATTTTGATGTAATATTTCCTTTGATCTTGGCCTGTTTTAGCCCTCAGCCCTCCATCACATATTCTTCATTATTCTTTTATTTATGAGCTATGAGCCATGCACATGAATATCCCCTGAGGCTGTGAGTAAGCTTGGATTTGAATATACATCTTGGACCTTTAACCCCTCAATTAGTTTTCTTTCAGCCTGATTTGGCACCATGTGTTTAAAAGCTCTGGCCACCTTATTAAACAGCAGAAGCACTCAGGAATGAACTCAGCTGATGGCACTAAGGAGGAATAAGTCATGTTTGGCTTTTGCACAGAGACAAGAAAAGTTGTTTTGGCAAGAAGAAGGTGCTTTCCTTTTTTAGGGATCCGAGGCCATTTCTGCACTACACTGTTATAGTGCTATTATTTGACTTTCAACCTCCTCTGTAATTCTGGGGTTTGTAGTTTACTGAGAGCAAAGAGCTCTCTGTCTGGGAATTCTAAATGCCCTTCCCTAAACTGCAAACCCCAGGATTCCATAGGGTGTTGAGAGTGGAATAATAGCACTATGTAGTGCAGAAATGGCCCCAGTTTCCATGTTCACATATCATCCTGGAGCCTTCATGGGGGAAGTTCAGTTGCTTCACTTTTGACTCCTTTTGCAAAACTGAGGAATGAGGAATCAATAACTAGTAGCATATGTGGTTTGCAAGCCTGGAATCAGACCTACTTATGGACTACAACCCTTTTTCAGTAATCGCTAGCCTAAGATTGGTGTGGTAATCTTTTGTAATAAGTGAGCAAAGTGCAGCCTTCCAGATTAGGGAAGAATATTTTTTTAAAAAAATTCAAAAATGATTGAAAACTTGTTTCTTTGTACCAGGACACTGTGATGAGGATAATTCTCGACTGATGAGAATCTTTGCAGTTTGAGATTTATTCTGTGCAAAATTCACACAGAGTTCTTTGCACACACACACACACACTCCGCATCATTTTCTGCTTGTTTCTGTACACTTTCTGTCCAGAAATAATATTTTTCTCCATGGAAGACTGACAAAAGTGAATTCTGTTTCTGTCCTGGCACATGACCAGCCAAAAACCACATACCGTGGGAGATCCATAAGTAACGTTCTTTCCTGAAGTTGCTTGGGAAATGAGATTTCCACAAAGCAGGCATCCCAAACAAAGAGAAGGCACTGTCCTCAATAGATTTCTACATGTTAAGGCAGTGGTTCTCAACCTGTGGGTCCCCAGATGTTTTTGGACTTCAGCTCCCAGAAGCCCTGAGCATTGACCATAGTGGCTGGGGCTTCTGGGAGCTGAAGTCCAAAAACATCTGGGGACCCCAGGTTGAGAACCACTGTGTTAAGGGGAAAGCATCTACAATTACATCACTTCCCTGCAAATCTTGTGGGCAACAGGTGTCAATGAGCATGCATGCTAAGCCAGTCACATACCCAACATCCCATAATAGTCAGGGCAATTTGCACCCTTCTGCTATCTCCTGTAAAGTTGAGAGGTTCTATGCTTGTCTTCCTAGGCCTGGTGCTTCTCTTTCTAGGCCTGGCATTGGTCCTTATCTTATACTTTGCTTTCCTTTCTCACAGTTTTTTTTCTTTTGTTTTGTGCCTTCATCCTAAGCCAGGCCAGGCCAGGCCAGGGAGGCATTAAACCTGATGGCCCAGACACCAGCTAGCAGGATATACAGTGCATTTAATTAATCAAATGTTAATTGGGTATGTGGGCTTGCAGCCTCTAGAAAAAGAGACAAGGAGAAGCCTGATACTAAGTTCTCTTGGTTGACTCTAACTCCCATCATCCTAGGCCTCTCTTATCAAGGATGATGTTTCCTGCACAGGAAATGCCTTTTTTGCACAAACATGTGAATTTTGCTCAGAATAAGTCCCAAATTGTAAAACTGTGCCATTTTTGAAGATTTCCTGCAGTGGGAAGAAAAATTATAAAATTATTCACAGGTTCCTTTGGGAACAAAATTAGCAAAGGATTACATCCCCTTTCCAGATGGTGTTGGACTGCAGCAGAATTCCTCATCACTGGCTTTGCTGACTAGGGTGATGGGAACTGCAGTCCAAGAATTTCTTAAAGGCCATACATTGCCTCCCCTTGCTATGATAACAGTTGAAACTCTCATGCCATCTGACACAGCAGAAGGATGATCAGTGTTTGCTCTTGTTTAGCACAATTTAAAGTGGCTTGCAAAAAGGGAATGCTATATTTCTACAGATTTCTTTTGTTTCAAAGGCCTAGAAATACACATTTGAGTGGAAGGACGCATGGAACAAAAGAAATACGTGTGCAGATGTAGTATATCAGGTCTCTCAAATCATTTTATCTCCCTTTTAAAAAGCCACTGCCTATATGCATCTGGAGAAAACAATTCTCTTTTTAAGGCAGAGTTTCTTTCAGTTACAGATGAGGCACAAGTGAGTTCATGAGAACAGAAAACATTAAAAGGGGGGAATAGTTTCAGGGCTTCTTTTGTTGACCAGTTAACTGGTAGAAGAAATCCTTTCAGGAGAAGTTAGCAAGTCTGTGGAAAATGCATCATTTGATCTGCAAAAGAAGAGAAGGACCATAAAACTCCATGGAGGTGCTGTAAAGGTATTGTTATTTAGCACTTTAAATTCTTAAAGGCTTTGCTTTAAAATACTCTGGGTGGCAGAGGGCTTCAGTTACAGGGTTATTGATAAAAATAGCTCCTTTACATCAGCCTGTCTATTCTCTAGAGCCTTTTGTCTTTATGAATAATGTACCCAGTTGCACGGAATTTTGCTTAGAATGTGCCTGAGGGAGGCTAGTTGAATTTCCATGAATCCTCAAGTCCCACAGACTGAGTGCTACCCTGCAAATCTCTTCCATAGTTGCTTTAAAAGAAATGCATTCCTACCTTGCTCACCCAGCCCACTTCCTACAAAATAAAATGGCATTCTTTTGAAAACTTTTGGAAAGATCTGGTTAGCCAGTGTTTTGTTTTGGTGTGGGAACTGTCTTGATCAGAGTTATAGAATCATAGAATCATAGAAATGTAGAGTTGGAAGAGACCACAAGGGCCATCCAGTCCAACCCCCTGCCATGCAGGAAAACCCTCAAAGCACTCCCAACAAGTGGCCATCCAGCCTCCGCTTAAAAACCTCCAACGAAGGAGACTCCACCACACTCTGTGGCAGCACATTCCACTGCCGGACAGCCCTGACTGTCAGGAAATTCCTCCTGAGGTTCAGGCGGAATCTCCCCTCCTGCAGCTTGCATCCATTACTCCTTGTCCTGGTCTCAAGAGCAGGAGAAAACAAGCCCACTCCCTCCTCGACATGACATCCCTTCAAATATTTAAACATGGCTATCATGTCCCCTCTCAACCTTCTCTTCTGCAGACTAAACATACCCAGCTCTCTAAGTCTGTCCTCATAGGGCATGGCTTCCAGGCCCCTCACCATTTTGATTGCCCTCCTCTGGACCTGCTCCAGCTTATCCATATCCTTCTTGAATTGGGGTGCCCAGAACTGGACACAGTATTCAAGATGAGGTCTAACCAATGCAGAATAGAGTGGTACCAATACCTCCCTCGATCTAGACACCATACTCCTATTGATGCAACCAAGAATTGCGTTGGCCTTCTTGGCTGCCGCATCACACTGCTGACTCATGTTCAGCTTGGGGTCTATGAAGACTCCTAGATCCCTTTCACACGTACTGTTAGCCAGCTACGTGTCCCCCATCCTATATTTCTGCATACCATTTTTTCTGCCTAAGTGTAGGACCTTACATTTCTCTTTGTTGAAATTCATTTTGTTAGCCTTGGCCCAGCTCTCCAATCTGTCCAGGTCCTTTTGAATTTTGATCCTATCATCAGGTGTATTAGCAACCCCTCCCAATTTAGTGTCATCTGCAAATTTGATCAGCGTGCCCTCTATTCCTTCATCCAAGTCATTAATGAAGATATTGAACAGCACCGGGCCCAGGACAGAACCCTGTGGCACCCCGCTAGTCACTTCTCTCCAGGATGAGAATCTGCCATTGGTGACCACCCTTTGGGTACGGTCAGTCAACCAGTTACAAATCCACCTGACAGTAGCCCTGTCCAGTCCACATCTTACTAGCTTCTTTGCAAGAATGTCATGGGGAACTTTGTCAAAGGCCTTACTGAAATCAAGATATACTATGTCCACAGCATTCCCTTCATCTATCAAGCAAGTAACTCTATCATAAAAAGAGATAAGATTAGTCTGGCATGACCTATTTTTGAGAAATCCATGTTGACTTTTCGTAATTACGGCATTGTTTTCTAAGTGATTAGAAACTGACTGTTTGATGATCCGCTCCAGGATCTTTCCAGGTACTGATGTCAGGCTGACTGGGCGATAATTATTTGGGTCCTCTTTTTTTCCCTTCTTGAGAGTTGATCATTAGTCAGTGAGTCTTTAAAAGAACAGGTCCTTAAGAACTCACCTGAGTGCTACTCTTTGGAGCTAGAATTTCAGGTTCTGAATTTGTGACCCAGTCTGGCAAGATACAATAAATTGTGTAAAAGGGCATTGGCTAAGATCTCCTGAGCTGGGATCAGAAACAGGCTGCAGATGGTCATAAAATCTTGCTCCCAATGAGAGAAAAGAGAGAAAAGATTTACAAGCCTCTAGATTCTTCTTTGAAGATTTCTAGCTTCTCTGACTCACTTCAATTTTGTATGACCATGAGAAAGATCTTTCTGAATGCAGTAGATTCTCCCCCACTGCAGGATAGTGTGGGCTTAACAGCTTGTCCTAGCAGCTGATCGCGCATGCATGCTTACTATTTTGTTGCAACATAAGGATTCCAAGAGCGAGGAGAACTCTTTCCCACAATGAGAAGAATATTCTCTACTATTCATTTCCTGATTTTTTAAAATGGATTTCTTAAGAGTAAGGAAAACCTGTCAGCTGCTAGGCTTTTCACATAGTGTTTCCTCAGTACCTGAGTGTCCCAAAGAACTATTTTGGGGTGGTATTTTCCCCACTGTGAAGTGTTCTGGAGGAAGTTTTCTGTGCAGAGAAACACAGGGCTTCTTTATACAGGAAACAATGTTTTCTGTGTTGGAGAGTGTGTGTGTACAGGAATTGTGGTGTTTTGTTTTGTTTTGTTTTTGGTGCAAGAAAAAAATTCTAAAAATATTTGTATTCTTCCACAGTCGGAAGCAAACTACAGTAATTATTTGTCTTTGATTCAAGGACAAAATAATCACCACATTTCAAGAAGGATATTGAGAAGCTGGAATGCATACAGAGGAGGGTGGTCAAAATGGTGAAAGACTTGGAAACCATGCCCTAGGAGGAGCAAGATGGGGAGCTGGGTATATTTAGCTTGGGGAAAACAGAGGTGACATGATAGCCATATTTAAATATCTGAAGATATGTCATACAGAAGATAGGGCAACCTTGTTTGCTGCTGCTCCAGAGACTAGGACATGGAGCAATAGATTCAAACTTCTGGAAAAGAGTTTCCATCTAAACATTAGGAAGAACTTCCTGCCGCTAAGAGCAGTTTGACAGTGGATTATGCTGCCTTGGAGTGTGGTGGAGCCTCTTTCTTTGAAGGTTTTTAAACAGAGGCTGGATGACCATCTGTCATGAGTGCTTTGATTGTGTGTGTCCACATGGCAGGGAATTGGACTGGATGGCCCTTGTGGTCTTGTCCACAGTTTCATTCTATGGTTCTAAGGATGTACATCTGTAGAATGGAATACCTTCCTTTACCCTGGTGGAATGGTTTTCCTCTGCAGTCTCTTAAACTTCCCTTTTATTGAGTTTAATGGAACTACATTTATCCACTGAATTGAATGGGATGAAATTTAGTAATCCAAAGGGAGAAAAACTGAAAGGAAGAGATGCCAGCCTCTCTGTGGAAGACAAGAAGGCTTCCATGGTCATTAGGCTTGATGATACCCTCAGTTTTCTTACTATAACATTTCAATACTTTATTCTTTTTTTTTAAATGCATATATTGTGCCTAAATCACAGAGTGGACTTCAGGGTAATGTACATAAAAATTAAACATCCAATGGATTAAAACGACTAAAAATCTAGAACTGTTGTACTGACAGTCTTATAGGAGTTAACCAGCATTTTTAAAGAATACCGATATTTCTTCATATAATTTCTCTCTATATATCGTTTTTAATGGTTCTAGAAATAAAACATCTTTGACCTGGTCCTGAAAAGAATACATTTTTGGCACCTGGCAATTTGTGAGAATTATTCCTAAATCAGGATTCCACTGCTCCGAAGGACCTCTGTAGAAGGTAGACAGACAATGAGATGATCTTAATGCTTGAAAGAGGTTGATATGATGCTCTGTTGGATATAAGGGCCTTGGTATTTGGTTCTGGATTTTGCATGGCCATGAGAAAATAACTCTAACAAATTACTTCCAAGTTTTCACTTAGCTTCACAGGTACACATCATAATAGCAAGACTATGGCCCTTTCCTCATGGGGGGGGCGAAACGGGGCGGCGCACGCAAGGGCAGAGCTTACCTGCGAGCGGGTTGCTCCGTCCCTGCGGGGAGTGCAGATTCACCGTTCTAAGCACTGCCGAATTTCGGCAGCGCTTGGCGGCGTTCGGCGGCATTCAAAATGGCGGCCGGCGGCTTCCGGTGGCGCTCTGTCAGTCAGGGCAGCGCGCCAGCCGGAAGCCCGCCCCCAGGCAGATCTGCAGGGATGCGCTACCGCGTCTCTGCAGTTCTTCACTGGGGGCTGCCACGGGGCAGCGTGGGTAAGTTTCGTAAAAACCACTTGCGAAGGTGGTTTTTATAAAACTCACAGCGCCACCCCTGCGGCTGCGCTAGAGCAGTTTGAGGTCTAGAGCCTCACTTTTTCTAACTGCGCTAGCGCACCCCGCGGTGAAGAAGACCTCCAAGAGAGGTTGCCCTAGCGTGGGCAATATGCCTGTGTGGAAATGGCCTATAACAGCAAGACTGTAAATATTATAATTTTCTTAGTAGCAGTTATCATGGTGATTTTCTCCCCTGCTACTTTTGGTCTTTTCAGATTTAGGGCTAATTGCCTTTATGTGTCTAACTGTGATAGAAAGGTTGCTGAGATGTGTTTTTAAAAGGTGCTAAAGGAAATGCTCACTTGTCACAGCAAAGTGGATAATTGTTTGCTGTTCCGTTTTGAATTTCAGTAGTGCGCCAGTAGCTAGCCCCTTTGTCTAACCGTTGGATGACTATGGGGCATGCTAAAATGTAGGAAAGTGTAGGCAAGGTACTGTAAAGAATGACTGCAGCCGAAGCTTGGAAGATACCAGTATATTAATATCTAAATTGACTTGACCCTGTCCTCCTGTCCACAAGAAATTGTTCCTTTAGGAGAGTGATATGGCGGAAAGGGAAGGGAAAGGGAAAGGGTGAACTTCCATACTATAACAGTGAGATGGGAATCATACAACCCTCACTCCAGTGGACACTTAGACACCCTTGAGAAAAGCTTTTTCCCTCACATATTTTAACCCACCTACTCAAATGGGTGGATTGTACCTCTAAGGGGCATGATTCTCCTCTAAAACTGATTTTGAAATTTCAAGTGACCTTGTGGTCGTTTCTGGTTTCATTTTAAGGGCATATGGCTGCCCTGGAGTGGTTTGGAACAAAAACAATGGTTCCCAGACTTCCAGAGCTTGCCCACTTATATACCCAGGAAGCTGCCTTATGCCAGGTAGGATCATTTATGCCTCCAGGCCTGTTTTGTCTTCTCTGATTTGAAGAGGCTCCTCAGAATATATTTTCAGGCTGCTGTTGCCTGATGGTTTTTCCTGGATAGGCTTGGGATTGACCTGCTGGAATCTTCTGCATGCAAGTGACTGAGCAACACTGAGCTAATATATCTCTGTTTTTGTGTGCGTCCCTCATCCAGTCTTCTCCTTCCTTTCTCTAACAGCAGTTGCTAAAATGTCACTCTTGAGGACTTCTAGGTTATCATGTCATCTTTGGCCTGATCCACAAAAGCAATTATTTTGTTATTTTCTTACAGTGCCTTGAGATAGCTGAAGCTAGAGACTGGTGGTTTAACTGCATGCTGGGATTGAAAGACTTTAGAAGGAGGAAAGGATCACAACCCATTGATCCCTGGGACTTTTGCAGGGGAGAAGGCAGGAGTTAGTTTACTGTTGTGTGACTTGTCTAGGTGCAGAAACTTATATTTTTGCTTTTAAAAGGCTGTAATGTTTTAGGCTGCATAAGGACAACAGTTTTCATTTGCATAAGAACAAAACTACCAATAAGTTGATATTCTCAGAGCCTGGAATTGTTCTTTTTTTGGGTTATCACTTTTTTGGCTACTCAGCATAGTAGCTGGGGGATTCTGGAAGTTGTAGTCCTTAAATAGGAGACTTTCAGTACCCTGTTCCTTCTGATTTCAATCCTGTACATACAGTGTCAGATTATTATGAGTACAAGAGATGAATATTCTTGCTATTGAATGCAAGGTTGCTTGCAGGGGAGAATGAACAGGGCCTAGATTTTTTCCCCCTCTTCTTTAACACTAGGCCTACAGTGATTAATTTGGTGGTAAATATTTGTGCTGTAATTTCATTTCTGGTTTACCCTCTCATTTAACTTTGCAAAAGCTGCTTATTGCCTGAGAATATCTTTATGGTCTCTATGAATACTTGTGGGAAGAAAATTATTACAAAAGAAGTTGATGCTAATACCATGATCGAACGCGCTATATACCTCCTCAGACCTTTGCTCCATTAAACCAGGGAGACTTTAAGTGGTCCCAAGGTGATTTATTTTTTTACCTCAGGACCCACCAAAGGCCTAGAAATGCTTTAAAAATTATCAAAATCAGAAGTGGTCATAAATCTATTTTGGTTTGGGAGGATTAGGGGTTCAGGGTACGCTTTTCTTTTTTTCTACTCCTGGAGGACTTCAGAAGCAGAAAAATGCACTTTGTGGCCTTTTTCCTTTTTTTTTTTGGCGTGTTGGATAGTAACTTCAAAAGACTGTCATATATGAACTTGAAGGCTGATAAGAAAGGATTTGAACTTTGCACTTCCTTCTCCAAACTAAAGCAGCCACAATAGCCTTTGTTTCACAAAGCTCATTTGGGTGTAGACCCAGAAGTGACTGTGAAGTTAAGGGTTAGGTTTATCAATAACCGGAACTCATCGTCACCTAACACAGAGAAGTTTTAGCATCATTTGGATGCTGCTTTACAAAATGCTCCTTTGGAAGTTCCAACAAGTGTGTTCAGTTCTATTTGTTTCTTTTTTTCATCATAGAATGAAAACAAAACAAAACAAACCATCAGTCTGATTGGTTTTTACTCTTTACTTTCAGATCCCCAGTTTCTTCAGAGGATCAAGGTAAGAACCCAACTTGATTATTCATTAAATAGTGAAAAGAAAAAGAACTGTGGAAAACAGTCACAAAGCTCTGTTTACAGGGAGAGCAGAGAGAAATGTCTTATGTGGACCTATATGTTTCCTCTATGATTTCATTTGAGTATATATCTGTTCAGTTTGGTTGTTCAAAATCCATGCCCGTGCTTCAGTCCTATTATACATCTAGCTCAATAAACCATGAATTTTGTTCAGGTAGATTGGATAGGATGTGATTTAAAGATGGGAAGGAAATTCACTTGGGTCACATTTTCCTGTGAAAATATCTATTCTGCACCTCTTGAGACTGGCAAGGGAACAAAGCATTTCTTGCCTAAGAAAACTGTACCTTTCTGGTGCTTGCAGTGCAATATGATGAAGAAAAAGGTGTACTGGCTATGTATACATCTGAAAAATGTGCAGGAATTAAAATATGTGTGTTTGAAAAAAATGCACACAAATGTGTTTTAATCAATGGACAATTGACTAGCAATTGACAAAGACAGAAATTATGGCTTCATGGCCAAGACATGACTCTGAGCAAAGATGATTTATTCTTGTATGCAATTCATATAAAGCATTATGATTTATTGTAGATGAGTTCCTCACATACTATCAGCAATACGCCTCAAAATTCCCATTGCGCTGTTATTTCAAGACATAAACAACCCTTGTGTTGCAATATTAATATTTTCAATTAAATGTGATTGTGTGTATGTACAAATAAATTAGTCCTTTTACTCAGCCTTACAAGTGGCTTGCTTTGGCTAGTTGGGGGTGATGTTGAAACATATTACTTATTCCATAAAATGAGGGTGGGATGATTTTTGGGAGGGAGCAAAAATAATTAATTACTTGGTTTGAGTTTGGTTGGAGAAAAGCTGAGTGCTGAATTTTGCTTTAGTTACATAATGTGGAAAGTGACAATTGAAGATTCCTGTTGATCGAAATTTGCAGTGTGTGTTTATGTAAGTGAATGGGAATGGAAGAATTCATAGTTGTATTCGTAGGGTGCCGCATGCTAGGGGCTCAGGACTGGCGTAAAAGGAATCCTACATGGCAAAAAATGGAGGTGTGTCTCCACAGGCTTTAGGCAGTTAGCCTATTCCAAACTGGTATTATGTACTACAATTCCTATATTCCTCAACTGACCACATTCAGAATGTCTCGAAGGGGCTGCCTTGCACAGGAGTGGGCAACTTGTGGGCTCTCCAGATGTTGTTGGACTGCAATTCCCACCATTCCTCAACCTGTGTTAGCTAAGGATGATGGGACTTGAACTCTGACAACATCTGGAGAGACACAAGGTAAAATAAGACTCTGATTTATCTCCTGCATGAGAAATACTGGGAAATAGCAACAATTGTGGCGGTGGTCCTCAGGAACAGAAGAATGAAACTTCTACACAGCATCTTCAGTACATGTTGTACTACAACTGTACCGAGTAAGATCAATGCTGTCTTGAGAAAATCTGCCTTAGTGAGTCAGCAACTTGCCAAGAATTGCCGCCGGAATTTTTTGGGGGTGGGACAGCAGATGCACGTCTATGCAAAAGTAGACTCACTGAGTTCAATGCTACTCACTCTCAGGAAAAAGAGCTTAGCAGTTAACATAGCATTGAACACAGAGGTCTGGAATTTAACCTGGGACCTTCATGCAAATATCCTGAGGGTTTTTTTCTGTTTTGTTTTGGGGTTTTTTGCATGACTAGACCTGAAGCCCATTAACAAGAAGGCAAACAGAAAATGATACTGAGTGGACCACAGTGTTCTCAATTTAACTGACCAAGAATCTGGGGTTTTGCTACAGGGATGGGGTGGAAGATGGAATTAGGGCACGCCTCACAAGAATACTACCCCCCATCATATTTTCTTTCATTACTGAAATTTC
This sequence comes from Iguana delicatissima, assembly GCA_948472985.1. NCBI lineage: Eukaryota > Metazoa > Chordata > Lepidosauria > Squamata > Iguanidae > Iguana > Iguana delicatissima. The sequence continues at coordinate 234,665 of CAOKZL010001376.1, forward strand.
TAGAATTGCAATGGCTCAAAATTTCAGCTAGCATTGAGAAATACAGTTTAGGCATCCGAAGAAAAGGGATAGGCAAAACGAGCCAGTGTGGTGTAGCGGTTTCAGCCTTGGACTATGTCTGTGGAGACCTGGGTTCAAGCTGCCGCTTGGCCATGGAAACTCACTGGATGATTATAGGCAAGTCACACACTCTCAGCCTCATAGGAAGGCAAAAGCAATTCCCCCAAACAAGTCTTGCAAAGAGAACTCTGTGACCTTAGGGTCACCATAAGTCGGAAATGACTTGAAGGCACACAACAACAACAAAGTTGCCAAGGCAATGTGCAGATGTTAGAATCTTAGTTGTGAATGATTTTCAGTGTCTAACTCCGAAGGAAAATGTCATATGGAGTAGAATTCATATTTGGGAGAGGCAATCCACTCATTTTTGCCCCTTCTGCCTACATCTCTGCTTCATATGCCAAATTACTTGTTACCCCAGTTGTTAAAGAAAAAAAAAGGATCTACTTTGAGACCTTTTGATATGTAATTTTGCAATGTCAGGGGAATATATCCTGTTTGCTCCAGTGCTGTCATAACTGAGTGATAAGATTATTTCAATTGGTCTTTGCAGAAACTTGACTCCATTGTTGCTTATTCCCCCAGTTCAGATGAAATATTACTGTTTAATATGCTGTCTGGGATACGAGTATCAAGCTACATGTCAATGGGCAGTGATGTAATGCTTATGGGTTTTCCTTATGTTATCTTATTACTCTGTCATGTTATCTATCAATGAGTGTCAGGCAGTGTATAAGTACTTTCTTATGGAATCTCTTGCTTTTAATCAGCCCCTGCCGTCTCTCTTTCTTTCTGCTTCCACTGTTTTCCTCCTTTGTACGCATTCCTCTCATGTTCCATTTACCACCTGTGCCTCTGTGACCAAGGACTGGCTCTACGATTTGATCAATATCCCTAACCACTGCAGAACTATAAAAGCATTTATGAGCTTACTTTGAAATGGAGAACCAAAGCCGCGAACACTCTTCACCTATCATACCAAGGACATTAAAAGCTTCTGTTTAATGACAGTGAAAAAGCTGATTGAGAAAATGTATTACCACATATACGCATGGTTATGGGCTACAACAAGAATGAAGATTTCTCATTCCCGGAGTCTTTTATGAAGCAGCGGGTTCAGAATCTTTAGTACTTATGTTTTAGTGACTGTGTTTGCATGGAAAAGGAATTTATCTCTGTATAGACTTGGATCCAGTGCAGGGCTATTTACAAATAACATTACATTGCTGTCATAACTTAACAAGGGATAATGTCAATCTTTTTATCTTGCAACTGTAATTTTATTTTTATTTACAGAGACCGAAACAGAACTGTACCCAGGGTATAGCTATGCAGAAAAAAATCATTCAGGGATAGAATTCTTATGAGGGGGGCAACACTCTCATTCTCTGTTACCATAACTACACCCCAGATTGTACCATACATGTTTAAAATAATATGAACTTGATTCCACATTGCTCTCACTCCAGTGAACAACAATGCTCATTCAAACAGAACAAAACTATGGCTGTTTCCACACTAGACTGTTACAGTGCTATTATTCCATTTTCAGCATCTTATGGAATCTTGGGGTTTGCAGTTTAGGGAAGAGCCTCCTGGAAAACCCCAGGATTCCATAGGATGTTGAAAGTGGAATAATAGCACTATAGTGGTCTAATGGTTCTTCAGCTGGCTGATGCTCCTCCATTGTAGACAGAGTGGTGGGATTTACACAGGCTGTAGAATGTTGATGGTGGCAGATGGGAGCAGGGTCATTTCTGGACACAGGAGTATCAGAACAAAGGCCCATGCAGTCCACTTATAAACATGGCCAGTTAGATGTCACTTGAAAGCTTTATCTGGTATAATTGAATTTACTCCTGAAGGTTCTGAATTAGGCTTTAAGCTTCAGATTTCCAGCTTGCCAGTTTGGGAGATTATGTCAGGAAGAGCTTGGATATGGTTTTAAGTGGAGCACAATGAAGCTGCAACCATGGAAGAAAGGATCAAAGTCAGATTCCCTCTTCTTGCTCTTCCCACTTAGCACAGATGTGCCCCCTGTGCCCACTCCTGCCACATGTAATTCCTAATCCACAGTGGGGCAAAACAGGTGTTTCAGGGCTGTGGTGCTGAACAGAGATGGCCTGTATCCAACAGATTGAATCCTTCCTTACCACTTGACCATGTAGTTAACATGGAAAGAAATTTAGATGCTCTTCAAAATGTGTGTAAATTAATTACCTTATGGCTTACAATGGGAGAAAAGTTTTTCCTCCAGCTAAATGTAAAATTAAACTATATAGAAGGGGAAAGGATCCAGAAAGGATCCACTTTGAGACCTGTTGAGGAGAAAAGTGGACTATAAATAAAGATGATGATGATGATAATAATAACAAGAAGAAGGAGAAGGAGATTCCTCTGGTACTTCTACCCTTGTGGCAACAGCCCAGCAGGACTTTGGGCATGTTAGAGCCTCCAGGAATGGAGGGCTCTCTTCTCTGGCTCCCCATTTCAAGAATGCAGCCCTAACTCATAGATTAATAAACTAAAAATGTAAGTGATTAAGAAATGGATATGAGCTTTTCTTAATCAGTGAAGCAATCATTGGCTAGTTATTTCTATAATGTTTTGTAAGAAATGTGGTACAAGGTAGTTTAGCATCAGACCTGAAATTTTAATCATGGAACTGAGCTTTCGAGGTACTCTTGGGATTTTTTATTTTTTATTTTTGTATGTTTGCGCACTTTGGAATTTGTTTTGATTGTGATATATTACTCTTACAATTAAGAAGGCAAAACAGGAGGTGATCCAGTTATGCAAGTGCTGAGGGAAGGAAAGCTTTTTCTGAGAGAATGAAAATCTGCAGGACCACAATACAATTTGATTTTAAAATGTTCCCCAGGGGCCAACCATTCCTAGGGTTTTCTACTCACCCTTGTTTTTAGGCAACAGCTTTCCTCCTGCCTTTGCCCCCCAATAATCAACATTAAAACTGAACTTATTACCTCATCATCATACCCACAATTTTTGCATTTCCATTGCTATTTACGCATACAACCTGCTCATTCCCAGTTATTTATGTCTGTTCCTAGGCACTTCACTCCACTTATCTAGTTAAGCAGACTTAAGTCTACAAAAGCATATGCTGCCTACTTCTTTCTCTTAGACTCAAAGGTGTTACAAGGCCCCTTTGCATGTTTGTGGATGGCAGAAGTTGCTTTTTCATATCAAATTGATGCCAGTGAATCACTCAGCGGTGTACTCTACAATGCAAGTCTTTCTTTTTGCAATTTGTATCAGTCAAGTGCACAGCCCTGACTGGGACTTACTTCTGCAGTCAGAACAGACATGACTTGAATTCAGGTTGCGGTATCCACTTGTCAGAGCCACTGACAAAAAACAACAGAAGATAATCCTCTTGCATAGACTGCAATCCCCACAGGGCCTTGGCTGACAAAGAAACAAGTGTCAACCTCTCTCTTTAAGCAGGGCCTGCCCTGTGGGACGCATGGTGCTCAGAGCAGGTGAGTGAAGTACTGCATGTCCAGGCGGAGATGGTGAGAGCAGATGAATGGAAAAAGCAATTGGTTATGGCTTATTGTCTGAGTCTCCTTCATGGCAAAACCTGTAATTTGAGGAGGAACAAATGAGGGTCAGAAGCCTTACTACAAGTATTGAATGACAATTCCTTTCTATCCTAGTGTGAAGATGTCTCATGATCACAGTTATATTTTGTATACTGTATTATATACAAGACATCCATCCCCCCTCCCCCCAAATCCAGCAAACTAGAATTTGTATCTAAGCCAAGACCTATACAGCTTCCACAAAGATCTGTGATCCAAAGTTCTACAAACTATCTCTATCTCCATATATATACTCTCTCTCTCACAGACACACACACACACACATATATACACATACACATACATACATACAGTCAGCCCTCCATATTTTGCAGGTTTGACTTTCATAGGCCCTTTTTGCACAGTATTTGCTATGCGAAAGGGCCCCTGGAGCGTCGCATGACTGTGAGGAGCAGTCCACATGACGCACTCACAATTGTGCGATGCTCCAGGGCCTGGCAGGTGCTGATCACACACTATTTCATTTTGGGCTGTGAGCCGAAAATGGTGCACAATCGCGTATCGCTCCGGGGCCCCACGTGCACTTGCTGTGCGTGTGGAGCTCTGGAGCCGCGGTGCTTGTGCTTCCTTCCCCAGCACAGCCTGGGAAAATGCCAGGCCGCTCTGCGGAAGGAAGAGGAGAGGGTCTCATGCAAGCAGGCAGCAACTGCGGAGCTGAAGGAACCGGGATGCGAGAGCCTCTCGCTGGAGGCTGCTTGCGCAATCCCCCCACCCCAGCTCCACAAAAAGGTGAGTTGTGGAAAGGGCCATAGATTTGATTATTTGAGAATTTCTCCAATCCCTGCCCCTCCACCCCTGCTTCCTTCTGGGGGAACACTCACTCTTGGAGGCTCTGATCAGACCATGCAGCCCTTTAAAAATGTGCCCCTGGTCCTTTGTCACCTCCTCTACATGCTGCTGCCTGGTTAGCTAAGGACAGCTGGCGGCCTGACTTTTTAGGACCACAAACCCTTTGCTTCACACCCAAGGAAGGAGAGGCGAAAGACAGAGGAAGTATAGGGCCCCCAAGAAGATCCACCCCCTTTCCCTCTTCTTTCCCTGACCTGAGTTAGACCCAAGGTGCCCATTCTCTCCACCATGCCTCAGCTGCCTTCCCCCCTACAAGTTTGGATATTTGCAATTTTTCTACTTTTGCAAGGGCCCTGCTCCCCTAACCCTAGCAAATGTGGATAGCCAACTGTACACACACAACACACACACACATATATGTATGCATGTATTTTTTTTTAAAAAACCCTGTAGTCCTTTAATCTTGTAGAAATTGATACCTTTAAAATATGAACCCAACACAACCGCTTACAGAGATGGACACAATAATGATGCAAACCGAACATGTTTCAACAATGACTTCCTATAGAATATGATTTAAAAAAAGAAGAAGAAGAAGAAGCAAAACCAGAATAACATGAATAAGGAAGTTACCAAAAATGTCCTGGGGCTTTAACCTTAAAGGTGCTCTTTCTGAAAATACTGTAATCAATCTACTGATCTACTTCTGTTAACACACATATGTTATAATAACATGATTTACTAAGTAAGAAAATGAATTAACAATCCACATACTAAACAATATAGAGGACGTATTATGATGAAATAATGGCTAAACAAACATCCACAGATACAATTAACGAGTTGTAAGAAAAAAGCAGAAATGCTATAAACTATAATTCTCAGTAACACAATGTGACAATTTGGGTACTAATAAATACAATCCGTGAACTGTATATGACAATGAGTGAAGCTTTATCACCCAGTCACAAAACAATGCCCCATAATAATGAATTCCTCTAGAAGTAGAGACCATAGATATGGGTAGCAACAATACCTTTTGCAATCTGAATTATATGAAAGCTAGATTTTGGGCCTGGGTCTCAAAAGAATAGCATTCAACAGCTTGAGAAAGCTACCAGTTGCTGGCTAAGCCAGTGCTATCAGTCAGTAATGGCTGAAAGATGGGGGCTTTAGTATGGACTTTGTCTGCTCAGGATTTAACAACTGTGTTTGAAGGGGAATTTTGTCATTTGCTTTTATTTTGGAAATTTGGATCCCAGTCCAAGAATGCAGTGCCAATCTAAACCTTTCTGGAGATGTAAAGGATGCTCACAGATTTTATTTACTTTTTAAAGTGTATCTTGACCCAGCAAAAGAACCATCAGAAGATATTTCGTCTTTTGGGACATTTTGTTGAAAATTTCAGAAAATATTGGCTTTTGCATGTAAACTGTTTTTACACTGAATGGTGTGTTTTCTACGAAATGTATTGTTTTCTCCATAAAAATGAGTTTTGCATATGCTTTTCATAATTTTTCTCAAAAAAAAGAAAAGTTCCCAAATGTCAAAAATCGTCAAAAATCATCAAAAATATGCAATAGCCCTCATAAGATTGCCCAGCAGGCAGAGAAAAAAACAGAAAGAAAGAAAAACTTTTGAAGTATTTTATAAGGGAAGATTTTGATTCCCAGTCCTATCCTGGCCTCCAGGTGCATGGGGTACAATCAAAGAGGGAAGAGAGCACAGCATGTCTAGAAGTGTCACCTGCAATGTCCCTAGATGTGCTAGATGTGTTGGGCCTGTTCTTAAAAGCTCCCCCCTTGATAAGAAACCCTGAAAACCTCCTTTTCAGGTCTTTGTCTTGAATGAATCTCTGGCTATGCTGGCTAGGGCATTCTGGGAACTATAGTACAAAATAGTAACTTTTCCAAACTCTGATGTAGGTTCATGTGGAGCCAGATTGCGTGGACATGATGAAGTAAGGATATATGAGAAAGGAATGTGGGTAGAGATGTGTGAGAAAGCTTTTTCTTTTCTTTTCTAAGTGATTTATCTGATTCAACACCTCCAGACTGAATGTGAAACTTACCATGAGTTCCAGCCGGGAATTTGTACATTTCCAGGTTTGCAAAGTATTCCATGAAATAAAGAAAAGATGCATTCGAATAGCACACTATAGATGTAAATCTCCCAAATTTTATTGTTGCTAGCAAGAATGAATAATTTAACCCCGTGTCTCTGTTCTGTTAGAGCATCTTTGAAAACAGCACAGTTTACGAGGACTATTATAGTTTGGGATTTGCTCTGTGACCCCCCTCTCTAATCTTTTCGTGTTTTCTGTGCAGAAAACCTGTTTCCTGCACAGAAGGCTGTTTTCTGTGTAATAAGTATGTTTTTCACTCAGAATAAGCTCCAAGCTACATAGGTCTTCATCTATCTAGGATTCTGCTCATTGGGGTTTTTTTTTTTCTGACACTTGGGGAAATCTGTTTTTCAAGTATAATTGAAAACATTTTTAAATATTCTTCCCAGACCTAATACATATGTGTAGTATGTTGAAAAACAGTCAAATACTGAAAACAACAAAAAGAATTCTCAATACAATTAAAAAATGTGCACAAACACACTTTATTCGGTTAGAATGGATCTCTAGTAATGCATCTATTTGAAAAAATGTGCACAAACACACACACACACACACACACACACAAACAAATTTTTTTCCAAATTTTTTTTTTTAAAAATTAGTGAATCAGACAAATAAAATTTTTCACTCCTTGGTATCTCAACACCTCTTTTGAAGGACTTCAAAGAAGAATGAGTGTTTCCAAATGAGAAACCTCTAGGCTTTAGAGTGATGGTGTTATGGGATTCATTCAGTTAGTAAGAAATGAATATGTCTCTGAATATGTTCTTTGTTAGAGCCCATGAGCCCAGCAGAAGCTTCTGTTGCAGGTCTTTATTTTGATTAATTAACCACTTAGGGTAGAAACTGTTCATATATCCTCATTGGAAAGAACAGTTCAGATCAGGCTCCTTGTGGGATGAAATGGCCTGGGTTGAGGACTTGATCATTCATCTTGTTTCTCACTTCCTCACCCAGTGGAAGATCAGAATGGCTTGGAAGATGTTTTCTTGGAGCAGGACATAAAGCCAACCCTCTGCAACTGTTTGCTCGTAATACTGATCCTGATTACAAGTATGCCAGGACTATCTCATAATTCAAGGCACATGTAGGTGGCTGACATCCCAGGAAGCTGGCAGATAGGACAAACTTACCATGAACTAACTTTCAAGAGGAGTAAGGAAAAAAAACAATTGTTAGAGCAATATTTATCAATCTTTGTGATCTCTTTATTTATACTTTTTTTTTTTTTAAAAAAGGCAGTTATCACAATTTGTAACATCATTCACAATACAGTAATCCCTCCATATTTGCTAGGGTTCGGGGCACAGGACCCTTGTGAAAGTGAACAAATCATGAATAAATCTAGGCCCTCCCAAACCATATTTAACACACACAAAAAAGTATGATCACCATATTCAACCCACTGTGGATTCGTTTGAGGCATCAGGGTTCCTTCACAAGGCAGAAGTGGGTGGCTGGTGAGGCTTACTGCCACCTCCACTGCTTTCTCACACCATTTTTAATAGTGACTTACAAGCTGCAGTTTCTCAGGCCATTTTCACACGGGGGTAAAACCCCGTGGTGCAATGACCGGAGACGGAGGTCGTTCACATCGCGGGATGATCTAGCGCGGTTGGAAACGGTGAGGTGCCACACCTCCAACCGCTCTAGCCCAGCCGCAGGGGTGGCGCTGCGAGTTTTTTAACAACCACCTTCCCAGGTGGTTTTTATCAAACTCACCTGCACTAATCCATGGCAGCTCCTGGTGAGAATCTGCAGAGACGCGGTAGTGCATCTCTGCAGATCTGCCCGGGGGCGGGCTTCTGGCTGGCGCGCTGCCCTGATTGGCAGAGCGCCACTGGAAGCCGCCGGCCACCATTTTGGGCGCCGCTGAATGCCACCGAAATTCGGCGGTGTGTGAAGCGTTGGAACCGCGTTCCCCGCAGGGATGGAGCAGGGACGGAGCAAAACGCAAGCAGGAAAGCTCCGCCCCTGCGTACGCTGCCCCGTTTCAGCCCCCCATGTGAGAAAAGGGCCACAGTCTCATGAGGCTTGCAGTCCCTATTAAAAATGGCTTAGGGAGGCAGCAGAGGTGATAGCACATAATCTGTGGATAGTCAAATCTGCAAAAGTGAAACCTGCAAATGGGGAGGGCTGATTGTATATACTGTTACAGTGTTATTATTTCCCTTTCAACATCCTGTGGAATTCTGAAGTTTGCAGTTTACTGAAGCTCAAGAGCTCTCTGTCTAAGAATGCTAAAGGCTGCTCCCTAAACTGCAAACCCCAGGATTCCATAGGACTTTGAAAGTGGAACAGTAGCATCATAACATTGTAGTGTGGAAATGACCGTAGTGTTTGTAGGTATTAAAACAGTGTTGCAGATTAATATGCACATGGGATGGAACAGATTTATGAAAAGAATGCCTGCCAAATGTATTTGCAGTCTATCTGTCTGTATCTTTTCTATGGAGCGGGCCTGGGGGGAAAGAATCATTTTGAAGGCATTCATACTGAATGTCCCCATCAGAACCAAGGAGATCAAAACATTTCAAACAAAGGGGAAAGGAAGACCCTCAGAATTCTAGTCAGATCCATTCTGAATGGCCAAAAGTTCTTGCAATTAGGAAGGAAGGTATTTGCATATTGAGCCCTGATTAGCTTTTCACTCTGTATTTGCTTTCAAATGCACCATTACTTAGTTACTTCACCCCCACTCTCTACTTGCCAATGCCACAGTGCTTTTAATGAAATTCATGGAAGAATCAGCCCAAATCACATTGTTGAGTCATGACCACCCTGCATCCAGCTCCCATCAGCTTCCAGAAGTGGCAAATATTTACTCTTGGATTATTATTACAGGTATAGTTCAGTTAAGGAAGCGGATGTGTTATGAGACATTAATTCTTTAACAGAAAATTTGGTTCCAAAGGTAGAAATAACATGGAAAGAATATAGATAGTGTTCTATACCACCCCTCCCCCCAAAAAAGGAGCAGTTCAACATGTTTCAGCAAAAAAATTATTCACAAATAGCAATCAGGTCAGGTAAGCCTGGCATAAGTAAACAAAAACAAAACAAAACATTTTGGACCTACCAGAGACCACCTGAAGGCTTTTTCCACAATATTTTCAGAGATTCCACCCCCATTCTCCACTTTTCTTATGATTTTCATTTTGGTGGCCAAACTTGAAGACATGTGTTTCTGTAATATGTGTGTGTGTATAGCGAAGGGGGCTTACCTGGTGTCCTCTTTTCTCTATACAGTGGCCCCTCCACATTCACAAGGGTTTGAGGTACAGAACCCTCATGAAAGTGGAAAAAACTGCTAATAACTTCCCCCGCAATCCCCTCCTATTCCCCTCTAGAACTCCCTTCTCCCATTCTCTTGCCTTTGGCCCCAGTTCTCCTGGGGGGAAAAAAAAAAGACAAGGTAAAGGGCTTACTGGTACTTTCCCCTCAGACACAGAAGAGCAGAGCACTGAGTTCTGGCATTCTACTACTTCTAGTCACCATCTTGAAAAAGGAGATTCCTCCCAGAAGGGAGGGATAGGAGCAATGACAGCACTAACCAATCATTGGCCTTTACACAGCAGAATGTGCAGTAATGTGGCAGACAGAACATGCCCCCAGGGGAGCTTTTTCTCACCTAAAAGGAAAAAATGTCTATTTTAAACACAAGACTCACAAGCCTGGGGTGAAGAATGCAAGGGAATGGGAGGAGGAGAATGGGGGAGAAGGCAAACACAGACCTCTTGAATAATCAAATTTGCAAAGGTCAGACCCACAAATGTGGAGGGAGAACTGTATTTTGATGTTCGCATACTCTCAGTAGGGGATGCTGGAGACAGCTTGGGTTTACTTTACCTCTAGTAGGCAGGCACACACAGCTACAGCAGGACTGGCTAGAACAGAATCCCATATGTTCCCATCTCAAGTTTTTATTCCATTTGTTTACTGTAGATGTGTTGCTGCAACTTGCCACCAAATATCTGTCTTTATCCAGCCCTCTTCCACCATCATACTAATTGTCTTTCTATGGGTCCTTCCCCTTTTGCTTCTTGTCCACTGTATAGCTGAGCATTTTATTTATTTATTTATTTATATATTTATATATATATTTATTTGATTTTTTGAGCAGCTGCAACCATGGATCCACAGTCTTTCTGCATTTCACTTCAAAACTTCAGCAGGCTCTGCACCACCTCCTCCTCTTGCTGGCTGGTCCTCAGATTTTAAGCATATAGTTAAATTGTTTGCTTTTATTGGAAAGCAATACAAAGAATAAAGAAAAATAGATTTGTATTATACTGTTTTTATATAAGCTGTATTATGTGTTGTCTGTAAAAAGACAAGATATACATCAGGCTTGGACAAATTCTCTTCAGGAGCATTTTTTCACTCTTTTGATACTAAACACAAGTTGCACCAGAGCCACAATGTAACTTAGAAGTAGCCAGTTTACTTCTGGTTTTGATAAACAAAACAAAACAAAACAACACACACACACACACACACACACAGTCTTCTCTTTTGATTGGGGGGTGTGGACAAGGGGCAGAGGTTGGGTGAACTGCCCCTTGTCCACTCAAGGACACTACCATGAAAGGCTTCTAAGAGATCCAGTTCACTTTTATCAGGGAAAATATATTTTTATGTACAGATGTTCAGAAGGAGCAAAAATAGGTGGATGCTCAGTTGTGACAGGCTCTTCTCCTAGATCAGTATGGTGGTTCCCAATCTGATAAGGCAACCTGTCTTTATGACACAGCTCTCCTGCCCTCCACTTATAATGCCATTTTTGTATAAACGTGCGAGGGTTTTCAATGTTTGCTTAGGACCACTTAATAATCTTATGGCATCATGTTTTCTATGTTACTTTGTATACGGTGTACTACTCAAACCTAGTCAGTGTTGACAAAAATAAACTGTAACATTTATTAAGATAACAATAAGAATAAAGTAGAATGTTAGACTTCAGATGCAGGTCAAAGGTTGACAGTGTGATAGTTGACGGTGTTGAGGTCAATGAGCAACTGATTATGCCAGGAACAGAGCCAGTGATTGACCGAACCAGCTTGCAAACATCCCCGTCAGTTGAAAGACAAGCGGAGGCAGAGTGGCCTCAGCTGACTCCAGATCCAGGAGAAGGAAACAGCAGTGATTTAGAGGAATTACATTCACCTGTGTCCCCTAGCCACCAATCGCAGAGGAGACTGAAACAAACAGAGGGAAGCTGTGTTGGCTAGATCAAGGAAACAGAACAATGATGAGTAACACCTGTTTTCAATGGCTGCTTAAGTCTGTTAGTGTGGCTTGCTGTTTGCTTGTAGCAAATTACTATGCAAGCCCTCATGACCCTTGTGGTCCAGCTCGCTCGACCCCTCTGGATGGACCTTTGGCTTTCTGGACCTTTTAGATTTGATCTTGACTAGGCTTGACTCAGTGTTTCCACTTGTTGTTTGTATTGGACACTCCCCGCTGCCTCTTCCTCCTCTTGGCCAAGTACCTTCGCATCTCCTCCTTTGCTGGCAGAGAAGCACAGGCAGAGAGTTGGACTCTGACAGACACATTTCCTCAGTGCACTTTCTAGACAATATAACAGGGTACTCCCTGCTCAGAAACAGTACAATTATATCTTTAGACTCTCATATAAGGCATAAGTATCATATAACAGTGCTTTGGCTAGACTACCATCAAAGCCTTAACCTCCAATCTAGGTCACAGTCTCTACTAAATAAAAAAGGGGAAATTGGCAATCCAAGCCTCTAACCATGCCCGCTCTTGTTCTATTATAATGCTTCTTTGTGTTACTTTTAACTGATGTGCACATTTTCACATACACTGTTTTCACATACACTGAAAACTGAGCTTGCTTAAAGGCAGTTGCACATTGGTCCATGTATGGGTGTGAACCTGGTAGGTTTGCTAAAATGACAAAGGAGACCATTTCTCCTCTATCCCTAATTAAAAATGCCCAGTATTCTATATCAGTTATTTACTTTACTTAACTAAGTAAGGTCTCCTGGCCTGACCTCCTCCCCCAAGTCCTGTCTTACCAGGGAGCAGCCACTACAAGAGATGGGATCTATTCTTTTGGTGGTCAGGGCATAGCAGACTGATGTTCCTACTCCTCTAGTGCAAGGAGAAATTGTGACAGGGATTCTACTTCTGATTGTCACACCAGAGACTGCTTGTGGGAAAGGACTGGAAACATCATTCTGCTACATCCTGATTGACAGGAGAATTGCCCCCTCCATCACTCACTGCTGCCTTGTAAGTCAGGATTAGGGAACTTTACGATTCCTATGGATTCCTTACAGTATTTGAAATGTAAGGACGGTGACTATGAATCAGTTACAGATGCGTAACTCTAGATTACATGATTGTAGCTGCACTCAGTTCTGGCCAATATTTATATAGGACCTGTTAGAATCGTATTTGTAGCTATGCATAATTTTTCATTAGTTTAGAAGTGCCAAATGCTTACTTTATTACTAAGAAAGTTTTCTCTGAAATACCACAGAGAGTAAAATTGCTTACCGTTCTGTTTGGCTTTTACAGAATGACCAGATAACAAGATGGGATACAAGGAAGGAAAGCTCTGGTGGAATTACTCATGTTCTATTTACCAAAGTCATTGTGAAAGAAGTTCTTCATAATGGCTAAAGTATTCCAAGGAATAACCCCCTCCCCGCAAAAAAGCCCCATACACTTCACAAAGCATCTTTAGGGCACTGGCTTGTTATAATCCACAGTGAACAGAACTCATTATTTCTGTCCAACATTCTGTGTCCCAACATTTATAAAAGAGAGGGTCTATTTCTTCACAGAGCCAGTTGTGCAAGATTTACCTAATTGACAGTTTTTTGCTGGCAACCTCAGCAAAGAGCACAAAGGTTCAAAGATACATAGAAAGCAGGTTACTACTTTTATCCTCTGGCATCTACCAAACAGGAGAATGGAGGTCTATTGAAGTGCTAGCTAGCCCAAGGGAATGTATTATGCTGCCAGCTCGGTGTTTTGCCAGTTATCAGAGTAAAAGTCTTCTTGCCAGGTTGCATTTTCCCACCTTTTATCAAGAACAAATCCACATACCCACTCAGAGAACAATAAAGGGTTTCTACATTTAGCCTCAAATGCTCATCTTAGGAAAAGTCAAGAAAACAATTATTTGGCTTTGGTGTTTATTGAATGGAATAATGGGTTGCGACATATTCAAGGCCTTCAGATACTTTATGGCATGATAAAACCTGTGCATAATTCATGTTGCATATCCTGCAACAGTGACACCTGTGAATAAATACATTTTAAAAGTGTTCTTTGGACCATAATTGCACGTTGATAGTGCCAACCAATTTCTTCCCTCTTACAGATGAGCCAGGCCAAAACTACTTGTCTCATTTATGTTCATTGCTGTGAATTTTTAAAACTGTCTTTCATTTTTAGCAATTTCCAGCCCTGGTTGCAAATACATTTATAAAGATGGGATTGTTCTTAATGTCTACTGCTTTCTCTTTTTCCTCCTTCTCTTTTACTGCTGTTCTTTTTCCCATGCTGCCATTTAATCTGATTAGGAGTAGCAACCCCCATGACTCAGCTGATTATATAGAAACATTTCATCTGATCAACTGACTATATAGACACTTCTAAATAGAATTGTAGTGTTTGCAATGTGGAGGGACACTGTGATTCTCTAGATATTTTGGATCACAGCTCTCATTAGCCCTGGCCAACATGGCTAACAGTCAGGGGTCATGTAAATATTTGGGAGTCCAAAATGACTGGAGGGCACCAGGTTGCCTATCCCTGCCATAGCCAACCGAAGTAGTGGTTGGACAGATGAGGATGATGTCAGCAAAGACGGGAAATGTTACAACTGCTGCTATCTGGGGAAAGAATTAGAGCCAGAAAGCATTAAAAGAAAGCAAATGTTTGAGTGTCATTTCAGTAATTTGTCCAGCTATATTGTGCTGAGGCAAATATTGAACTGAGGACATAGTCTGTGTTTCTTTCCTTGCCCCAACAAGGGTAAACATCTAGAGTGACTTTTACAATGTATTTTGCACATACAATTAAAAAAAATGTTAAGCCAACAATAAATTCACATCTCTTTTCCAGATAATATAAAAGCAAAAGCAGCAAAAGAAAGACAAATCTTCTGTGGTCAGCTTGAAAGGATGAAGAATTCTTATACAGGAGAATTTGAGCTGATTCCCTGAATCAGGGTCCACTTAATGCACATTTCACAACTGACTGGTTCAATAGGTTCAAGGACAAATTAGACATGATGGCAGGAGGTGGTGTATATGTTACAGTTGGGTTGCCATGATATTTTCCCTGGGGATGGTATGGCCATTTAAAGTGCAGCCTGTGTGGAGTGGGAAGAGCTAAACTCTTCTTCTGTCAATGCTTTGCTCTCTGAACCATTCCAGTTGTTTCTCATGTGCTTCCAGAAGCAGAAATGAATGCTGCGAGGAGAAAAAGTAGTGGGGGGGATGGGGTATAAGGCCCCACTTTGGGGGTCCCCGATACCAATAGGGTCTGGATGGGCACCATACCCAATTGGCACTACATTTAAGTGGCAACAGAATTAATTGGCACTGATATCAAAATCAAGCCTGCGAAGTGACTGGAAGGTCAAACTGGGCAAGGGGTTGTTCTGACGGTAAATGCATGAAAGAAAGGAGAGTCAGCCTAAGATTCTCAAGTTGAGATTAGGTCGCTTGCCAGGCACCATAACTGACATCCTGCAGATGATTGATTTAGGCAGAAGCAGGATGTTTCCCCCAATGACACCAAGCCAGAAGCCCACCAGATTTACTCCGATCCTTGTATTCCTCTGATCTTTGCAGTCCCCAACCCTTGCTCATGATTAGATTAACCATCACATCCTTGTCAAACAAACACTGTGCGCATTAACGGACAAATAGACCATTGTTAGGACAAAGGTCCCTCTTTTGTTTCTCAGTCGGAAACTTCCCCGCCACAGGCTATTTTTTGTGTACGTATACCCCTGATTTCAGGCTCGCAGCTCACAGCCTCTCACCCTTCTGGGCGTCACTCTGTCCATTCGATTCCCAAACCGAGAACTACCCTTGGGTCCAGTACCCAAGTCACCTCATCCTGCTCTCTGCTTCTTGTCTGATCCAGTAAATATCACCTGTATCCTTCACAGTCACTCTCTCTTTTTCCTCCCTTTCTTTCGGTTAGCTCTTCTGCATATATGTCTACGTTTGGATTGTTTGTGCACGTGAATATATTGTAATAAAATACAATTTTGATTCCTCTATATTGCTGTGTTGGCTTAGTGTCTCCTGAGGGTGCCGGTAAACATTGGTAGCAAGATCTTGCTAAGTTGCTCCCCTCTTGTTAGCCTCCTGATTTTGAGCTAATTAATTCCCCATCTCTGTAAGGAGGTACTCGCATCGCAGGTTGGCCCTTGTGGCACCCACGTTTTGGGGTGATGGGATTGGAGAAGGTTGAGCCCCTGCTGCAGTCTAAATTGCCACTAGCCTGATTAATAGGAATTAGGTCTTACATAGAGGTCAGTAATGGCAAACTCCCTCCGTACAAATCTTGCCAAATATAACCTGTAGTAGGTTCTTCTTAGGTTGACTTGAAGGAACACAACAACAGATGGCCTGTGTCCTGCTGCACAGAACTATGCCACCCTAGTTGATTGAAAGAAAGACTGAGGGCCTTTCTGCCCTGCACTGTTATAGTGCTATTATTCCACTTTCAACATCCTATGGAATCCTGGAGTTTGCAGTTTAGGGAGGGGCATTTAGAATTCTCAGCCAGCCAGCTCTTTGGCCTCAGTAAGCTACAAACCCCAGAATTCCACAGGATGTTGAAAGTGGAATAATAGCACTGTAATAGTGTAGTGCAGAAAGGCCCTGTAAGAGCAAGTAGTTTCCATTGTTCATGGTCAGCAGAGGGGCAAAGATAGCACTTCTAGAATGCTCTCATTTTGTAACTATAGTTCCAGACAGAAATGTTTGGATAAGCCAAGGAAAGATCCCTCTCTGAACCTCTAGGGAGCTGCCATTCCTTAGTGTTGGTGGCCTGGTGATCTGATATAGTATAAGGTAGGTTTCTAATTAACTTCATCATTTCAAGATCTTCCTGTGAGCATTCAAGAACTCATTTTCACAATTGCTGGTACAAAACAGCAGCAGCGCTAAACGGTTTTTCTGCACTACACTGTTCATAGAATCATGAAAGAGACCATAGGGGCCATCGACTCTAATCCCCTGCTATGCAGGAATACCTATCAAAACACTCCCAACAGATGGCCATCCAGCCTCTGCTTAAAAGCCTACAAAGAAGGAGACTCCACCATACTTGTAGGCAGCATATTCCACTGCTGAACAGCTCTGACCATCAGGAAGTTCTTCCTGAGGTTCAGGTGGAATCTCCTTTCCTGCAGCTTGAATCCATTGCTCCTTGTTCTAGTGTCAAGAGCAGTGGAAAACAAGCCTGCTCTCTCTTCAATATGACATCCCTTCAAATATTTAAACATGGTTATGATGTCCCCTCTTTACCTTTTCTGCAGATTAAAAATCCCCAGCTCCTTAAGCTGCTCCTCATAGGGCATAGCTTCCAGACCCTTCACCATTTTGGTCACCCTCCTCTGGACATGCTCCAGCTTGTCGATATCCTTCTTGAATTGAGGTGCCCTGGTTTACTGTTATATTACTATTATCCCACTTTCAGCATTCTGTGGAATTCTGGGGTTTGTAGTTTACTGAGGCCAAAGAGCTCTCTGGCTGAGAATTCTAAATGCCCCTCCTTAAACTGCAAACCCCAGGATTCCATGGGATGTTGCAAGTGGAATAATAGCACTATAACAGTGTAGTGCAGAAAGGCCCTAAATTCAGCTGGGGAGAGTTAACCTGTTACCAGTCTTTATCTAATTTTCCAATCTTAGATATAAAGCTAGCATACCATAATTGCAGTGTACCCCTTTGTGCCTGGGCTGTATTGATAACAATTGCAGGTTCTAGCTCCTCTTGTTTTGGCTCTCCCTATAGCAAAGATATAACATTGTACTTATTTCTTTCTTTCAGGTGAGAATGAGGAATTTCAAAAGTTTTCTTTGTGTAGTTGAGATTACATTTTTGAAAATGCAATTTTCAGTGATTTTGTACATTTTGAGACTTTTTTAAAAAAATAATGTTTCTGCTTAAAGTAGTGATATTTTCTTGGCGCAAATGAAATGTTTGCAGAACGTTTCCAAAACTTCATGTAGTTGACCCTCAGCCCCAACAGGGTGTCTCATTGTTTCAAGACATCCTTTCTCTGGGAAGATGAGAAAATTTTCAATCATTCCTTACACTTCTAATTTCTTGAATTTTAAATAGATTTGTATTTTTTTAAGAAAAGTGTGCTATCTTTTCCAAATCTTTGAGTGGTATGTGTACATACATCAGCAAGCTGCCTGTCAACTTAAAGCAATCCTATGAATTTCATAGGGTTTTCTTAAGCAAAGAATGCTCAGAGGTGGCTTAACCAGTTCCTTCTTCTGAAATATAGTCTACAGCACCAGATAGTCAATGGCAGTCTCCCATCTAAGCAAGGTATATTGACCTTGCTTAGATTCCAAGATCAAACAGGGTCTGGTGCCTTTAGGGTATAGGATGACTGGGCTTTAAATTTAGTACAGATCAGTTGAATAGTAAGCATGAAGCAACAGGAGAGAATGAAAGATGATCTGGTTAACAGAAAAAGACTTGGAGGAATTGTTTGGCATAAATTGATGGAACTGCAAAGTGTGACATGGAAGAAGAAAATTTTCTCCAACTTTAGGCTTGTCTGTATTTTCTTATTCATCTTACTTTATTTTTATTTTTTCAAACATTCAGCAACACTTGCACTTCAATTAAAATAGCTTCTGGCTACATTTCAAAACCATATAGCTGTTGGTGCAAAATCTGCCTTAGGAACTGCAGTAGTTTTTAATCTCTTATGCAACTCTGCTGGTTATCAATTATGTGTAAGATTTCTTGTGCTGCACAACTCGAAGATAAAATAAAAAAAATTGTCTCCAAGTGTGTTAAACAAAACTCTGAAGCAAGAAAAATCCATATTTTATATATTTTAGGTGTATATGGCAATTTTCTAGGCGCCCTGTGTGAAACACATTTGTTAAGTTTCTTTGGTGCATCTTTCCCTTTGTTTTTTAGTTCTGTCTGTGGTGATTTTAACACATTGGTAGTGCTATTGTGGAGTAATAATGAGGTCCTTGTGGATTTTTTTCCACAGAGGTGCCAACCTAGCACTATACAGAGAAAAATCTCCGCCAATTTTTTTGTGCTTTCTTGTTCTTCAGAGTCCAGTTGAAGTAGGGTTGCTGTATTCCAAACTTTCAAATCCAAGCATCTGATTTGCATACCATGTAATTCATTATAATTATACATGTTATTAAGTTGCATTTTAATTATGAAAATTGAGCACATGAATAATTGGACTTTTTCCCCCTACTGTGTTTCAGCCTTCATAACTTTTTAAATAATGAATACTCTTCTGACTACACATCTTCTACCTGTTGTACACTATCTCAGGGCTCCTGATGAGCTGGAAACAATATATAAATACTTTAAATTGAAGTGGGCAACTGTGGAAGGCTACAGGGCTACAATATACCCTCCCATGACCTTGAAGGGCCACAACTCTTCAATGTACCTGCTCCCTCCACAAAAAACAAAACAAAAAAACAAAACAAAACTATTGCCTCCAAAACACCTTTTGTGCGGGGAAGGAGGCATTTTCACCAGGGTCATTTTAGGCCCCGGAGAGCCATTTTTGAACCCTTTCTGTTCACTTCCTGATTCAAAAAAGGTCTCTCCTGGGTGTAATTTGGCCCAGAGTGCCCTCAGAACATGGTGGGAATACACCTCATTCCCCCATTGTGAAACTTTTGTAAATTTTTGTAAAAATTGTTTTTGACCCTGGTGTGGGGTGTGGGGGAGGACTGGGAAGCCTCCAAACATGGTGGAAATGTCATCTATAGAGGGCATTTGAGAGCATTCAGGAGCAATTTTTAAAAATTTATTGACTCTTGAGGGTTTGGGAGGCACAAAATTGGCTCTGGGAAGACAGACGGAGAGTCCAAATTTGGACTAGAATACATGGATCCAAATTCAAATCTCAGTTGGGTCATGGAATTTATCAAGGACCATGGACCATGAGTACTTCTCACAATCAATTTTGGAGGGTGCTGTAAGGATTAATAGTGCATGTCATCACTTATGTCATTCATGCTTACTCTCCTCCTTCTGTTCCATTTCGCCTCATTTTATGCTGCCACAAATTCTTTCTCCTGGCATCCATCTGCTGCACCTCTTAGACTCTGTCTTCTCCACTTTTTTTCATTTTGCCCCAGTGCCATCATTCTGTGCCTTGTAATTGCGCCTCCAACTCTTTCTTCCTCTCTGTCCCACTTGCCTCACTCTTGCCTGCCTGCCCCCTAAATGGCTTTAAACAGAGGTGAACTTCAAACAGAAGACAGATAAGCTGGATTGCAAAAGAGGAGAAAAGAGAAATAAAATGGAGGTGGTAACAGGAACAGCAGTGGAAGTGAGGATGAGAAGACTATAATGGTGATGGCTTTTTTCTCCCATATCAGGGAATGGGGAAACCCTTACTGCCCCTCGTAAAATGACACTTGTTTATTTTTCTTAGATATCTATTAATAACGTATGCTGCATAACATTGCTACATCATATGATTCATGGAAAACAACAGACTCTATGGAACCTTAAATACTGATCATTGGTATTGCCGCTTCTGTCCTACTTTGTGGTAGTCCTCCTTCTTCACTCCAATGACTTCATTGCTTTTTGTGCCATCTTCGCAAGGAGCTCTCCAAAACAGATTTCAGCTAGATGTCCCTGTACGTTTTCATCCAGAATTGTAACACTAGCTCAGGGAAGTGAGAATGGAATTGAGAGAAGACAGGTTAGAAATGTCAGCCATAGGTGCAAGACTACACTCACTAACTAAACACACTAAAAATTAGGGTAGGGCTTGCTTCATGCCAGACAACTGGATGGAAAAGCGAGTGCAAGTTTTGTCCTATGACTCCACTCCTACATGGGCTAGAGATTTGATTTAGGGCACAACTAGTGCCAGTCCGAACATTGCCCCCCAAAACTTGTTTGAAGCTACTTGTCCCTTGCAAATATTACATAGAGATTTTGGATCACTTTGGAGGGTGTGGTAGCTAAATATTCTAATTTGGGTGCATCAGGGAACAATTTTAGTATGCAAAGAATTTTTTTCATTGACTTATACCCCTCAAAAAAGCTTCTGTGCTTCTGTGTTATTAACACAGCCAAGTGACATGAGTGCATCTGTGTATATAGTAACTATTTTTGGTGTGTTTTTTTTAAATGATATGTTTGTAATGTACATGGGTTATAGTGTACATACCATTATGTATGGTATTTTCTGTTTTTATGCTTTTGTAAATGATTTGGGGACTTGTTTGGAGCATGCAAAACAACTCATAAATATAGAAAAGTGTTTACTGCTAACAGTGTACCCCCTCCTTTTCCTTTGCAGCACTTTTACAGTCAGTAATAGCTGGTGATTTTTTTAAAGTAAGTAAAAGGCCTGACAACTATTTCCTGATTATCTGTTTGCTATCTTTCTTGATATCCATTTCATAGTATTTGTTTATTAGCTAAATTGCAATAACTGTTATCTTTATATCACTCAGGGTAGGTTATTACATCATCATGACCATCAATATGTTTGTGTGTGCATGTTTATGGAATGAAATAAGTAAAAAGCCACAAAATTATAGAAGCAACACCCAAGATACTACTCATGCATAGCATGAGTGTTCTGCATGTGGAACTCTGCTATATCTCCTTTGTCAATAGGTCCAAGACTCACCCTGTTGCTGTGATAGCTCCTCCAATAGCTATTCCATGGTTGTTGGAGAGTGGACAGGAGGCAGGGGATTGAAGGAGCCAGATACAGACCCAGGATGTCTTCTGCTGAGATCTTCTGGGGTCCTCTGTAGGTCTCAGTGGATAAGACCTACTGGCAGTGAGAACATATCCAGATGTTTCTCTTATTCCCTCTGTTCTGCACCAGCAATGGTCCAGCAACATGGAAAGGGAGGAAGGGAATACAGATGTCTTCAATGAATCCCCGCAAAAAATACATGCAGGTGGACTTAACACTCTCAAATGTCAGTAATTAGATGCCAGCTGTATTGAAAATGGTTAAAATGGTTAATGCTTTATCTAAAAAGTTTGGGAATATAAACCAGAGTCTTTGCTTGTTGTGAAAAGAACAACAAAGTAGTGGCAGGTGATTCTGTCAGGGTGCTCTGTTAGCTATCTGGCCTGCCACAGATGGTGGGCACTCCTGCAAGAAAGCCTCATGTATGTTCCTAAGTCATATATTTGACTTAGGTATGGTCAAATGTGCTGGTCCTGAGCCATGGGAAGTTTTCAAGGTCAAAACCACCACTTTTGAACTGACCAGGAATCACTGAAGTCAGTACATAGTAATATGATCATAATATCCAGTTCCATTGTGGATTAACTGCACTTTTGGGACAGTTGTCAAAGGCAGCCTCATGTGCAGCATTTTACAGAAGTCTAACCTAGAGCCTACCAAACATGCCAAACTGAGACCAAGATGTTTTTGTCATTGTTCAGATTTAAAATGGTTATATCTACTGTGATAAAGAGTCATAATCAAATGCCAATTATCACCTCTAGAACACAAGAGTACCTTGAACTGAAAATACAGCAAGGGCTTGACTGGATCTTTGCCAATAAACTAGGGAACCATAGGTACTAGTATGGATGTGAAAGAAAGAATTGCCTACAAGGCATTTTGCAATGAGATGTTTGCTGTTCTTAAAGCTTCACTGTTATGCTCTTGGTTTTGTCAAGATACTACAGAAGCTGAAAAATCACTCATGGTTTAAATAGTAAGCAAATACAACTAGCCTAGATAATAATCTTAGCAACACTACAGCTTCCAAACATTCCAAATGGATAGTTCAGTATAGATTCAACCAGCTATCAGAATAAGCAATAGGCACCATAGTCTATCATCTCATGTTCTGATGTATAACCAGTCTCACAGTACATTAGTTTCTGTTCCATTTTGTGCTTCATTGCAATTTCAGTGTTTGATGTGAATTCAATTCAAATTCTAAGCAAGTTCTTCAAATGCCAAGACTATCCTGTATGTCTTCTGATTGTCAGGGTAGAAAAGGGGGCTCCCCCTCCCTCAATTGTCTAATTAAACAACTGCAATTGAATCATTTGTTTTTCAGCCATAAGTCATAGATTGGGATTCAGATTGTTTTTTGAGTCAAGCAATCACTGCCATACAGGATCTGACTTTATGTTTCACTGTTTTAAATGTACATGTCACTTTTTCTCACTAGCAGAATTCCAAGCAGTAACTGTTCCTAGGAGCTATTCTTATTTCTGTACTGTATGAATTAGAACCAGTTCATGTAGTGCTCACAGACTGATCCTGGAGACATATTTTTGGGAACCACATGGTGTATTACTAGGGCCATCTTTAGATACAGCCAATTCTTCTTGCCAGTCTTCCTTTCCAGATAGTGGCAGCACATTCCAACCCTCTAACTGATTGATTTGTCCTTTCCTTGCAGTTTGAAAGTGCATGTGTGTCACCACTGAAAGTTCATGTAACATGAGGATGTTGTAGCTATTTTAAACATGTGCGGACTGGTTTTCCTCTTATGGGCCAGTATTTTGTTAGTGACATGTATACGTGGAAGTGAGGTCTGTGTACACATATGTTCCTTTGGGGATAGGGCTCAGCAGTCTATTTTCTTGCCATTTTGCTGTATCCCAAACCCTCCTCCTATAGGCAGCTGTCAAGCCCTGGGATGAGTTGCTGCTGGTGCTTACCCATGGGGAGAGGAGAGAGAGGAAAGGTAATAGAGATCATGAAGATGCAGCTGCTCTTGGCTCTAGACGAAAGAAAAGGAAGATGTACTATACCCATGACTGCACCCTTACTTCTCCCCTTCTGCTCAGCCCCCATGAAGCTGAGACCAACCGCTTCTTCTTGGTCTGGATCTCCTCCTTTCCATGGGACTCCATGGGTCAGCCAATATGAGCCAGCTGCATGCAGATATCACCACATACAGCATGTCCTACATCGTCAGACACGTCATGTATTAGGAAGACTACTAGAAGTGTGCAGGCAAAATAAAATCAGGGTAGTCACAGCTGGTAGGGCTCAGAGGAAGGGGTAAGGCATCATGATAAAATCATAGAGTTGGAAAAGACCACAGGGGCCATCCAGTCCCACTTCTTGCCATGCAGGAACCCACATCAAAGCACTCCTAACAGATGGCCATCTGAACTCTGCTTGAAAATCTCCAAAGAAGGAGATTCTACCACTCTCCGAGGTAGCATATTCCACTGCTGAACAACTTTGACCATCACGAAGTTCTTCCTGAGGTTTAGGTAGAATCTCTTTTCCTGTAATTTGAATCCATTGCTCCTTGTCCTAGTCTCTGGAGCTGTGGAAAACAAGCTGACTCCCTCCTTGACATGACATTTCTTCAAATATTTAAACATGGCTATCATGTCCCCTCTTAGTCTTCTTTTCTGCAGACTAAACATACCCAGCTCCCTAAGATGCTCCTCATAGGGCATGGCTTCCATGAAAGCTAAGGACTTGTTGATCACCCAGAATGGGAGGCGACTGAGGGTGACCAGAAATGGCTTTAGGACTCAGGGTGGGATATGGGTCCCTTGAGCCTATCTTAATTTTTCTTGCCCAGAGTTGTTGGGCCTGGGGAAGAGTAGTGAAGCAGGAAATGCCTACCTTAAGCATCAGCAAGTGTGTGGCAGCTGAGAAGTTCCAGTGTTTGGGGAGAGTGCAGGAAATGATCCAAATAGCTCACCCAAATTGTTAAACTGAGTCACCACTCAGTTTCAAAACCACCCATAAAATATTTATTACGTTTATATCCCACCATTTATCTGAAGATCTCAGGGTGGCTTACAATAAAATCAACATAAAACAAAAATTGCAAAAGTTTTAAATGATTAAAAATATTTTAAAACTAACATATTTACCCAAGATTGCTAAGGATTTTATTTTCTTCTAAAGAACTCACCAAACTGTCTTCTCCAGTACCTGTGACTTTTCCCCATATTTCCCAATGCAATCTGTATTCAGAGTTGTTAACATACAGAGGTTGGGTTCCTGAGGGAATATACTGTCCTTCTCCTTGCAGCTAGGCCTCGTCTCCATAGCAACTGACCTGTTCCACTACCTGTAACTTATCCCCATATTCCCCAATCCAATCTGTATTCGGAGTTGTTAACATAACAGAGGTTGGGTTTCTGAGGGAATACACTGGCCTCCTTCTTGCTGGTAGGCTTTGTCTCCATAGCAACCAGCCTGAGGCTCAGGAGCTCTCTGCCTGAGAATTCTAAAAGTCCCTCCCTAAGCTGCCAACCCCAGGATTCCATAGAATCTTCAGAGCCAGCCAATCCTATGAGGTCTTCTTGCTTCACAAAGCCAATTGTATGAAGTCTTCACCTGCCTGATGCAAGCAGACAAACTCACAGACATACTTTGACTTTTATATAGTAGATAGTTTCCTAATTTAAAAACAGAAAATTTAAAACTGGTTAAAACAATCCTGAATAATAAAAAATGTGCAGTCTAGATAAAATCAGTTTGGCCTGAAGACTTTAATGAAAAAGGGAACTTCCTATATAATTGAAATTTTGCTGGAGGAGAGAGTAGTACAATGCTTTCAGATTTCGTACCTTTGGGATGGAAGAACCTAGTGCTACAGGCAGAAGAAGTCTGGGTCTTCCAATGAAGATTGGTGGAACAAAGAATAAATTTGCATTAATATATTAATTAAAAAGTGCAACTCAAAGAAATGAAATGATTGAAAGCTGCCTTAAGAGATAGTTAAAAAAAATAAATTGATGCATTCCTCATAATCATCCAATTAATTCCCCATCCTGTATATGATGTAGAGGAGTTGAGAGCCAGTGTAGTGTAGTGGTTTGAGCATTGGACTATGACCTTGAAGACCAGACTTTGATTCCCCGCTTGGCCATGGAAACCCACTGGGTGACCTGGTAAGCATCACACACTCTTGACCCCAGAAACTCTGTGATAGGTTCACCTTAGAGACACCATAAGTTGAAAACAACTTGAAGGCACACAACAGCAGCAGCAGCAGCAGCAGCAGCAACAACAACAACAATAACAACAAATGAACAAAAAGTTTGGTGATCAGGGAGCCAATGAACTAGACCAAATGGTTGCAGGATAAAACATTTCTATTTGGTCTTAACATTACTAGGAAACTGTATACTGCTTTAAAGAAAGGGATGATAAATGCCAGCAAATGAGCTTAGAAGTACCCACTTACATATAACATGCTGTGAGTTTCACAGCTGCCACCCTTAGCACATACCTGATAGAATAAGCTACTGAATGAACTTGTTTATGGTCACCTTTGTTAATTAAGATTGCTTTGCTTTTTCTTTATGTATTTATATTCTAGTTTGTAGAATGCTGTACAAAAGGAGCTAATCTGTTAATCCAAGGGCCTGACCACTGTTCCTTACTTCACCATGCTGCCAAGACTGGGCATGGTGAGATTGTGAAGTACATCCTAGACCATGGTAAGTGAACTTTGCAGGCTTACGTGGCATGATGGTGGCTCTGAACCATGATCTGATCAGAGGGGACATTGGAAATAATTTCTGAGTCCACCTGCCTCATTAGGACTGTGGACTAACACAAGCTTATCAGAGAGATAGCAGTGTTTCTTTTCTGAATGTCTTCAAAAAGAAGAGGACAACTGCCTGCTGGGGATGCTTTAGCTGGAGTTCCAGAACTGAGGTTGGGATTGGACTGTGCTCTGTGATTCTGTGATATACACTGGATTGATTTGGGCTTCATTTTGAGGCCTATTCTTGTGTTGAAAAATATAGTTAAAATGAAATTGGTACCTGCCAATTTCAATAGGTACAATTCTTAGCAGGAAGAGAAACAGTAACTTGTTAGTTCAATTGTGTGAACATGCAATATATGCATGAGATTATCACCATGGAGAACTGACACCCCTGCCACGGTTTTGTATGAATGGGAAAGAGTCTGAGAAAATGCATTAGCCTGGATTGGAGGAGGGACTCTCTCTATTACACGCACTAAAAATGGCAGGGTAGGTTGGATAGGAGGAGATTGCTCTATCGTTTGCCTAAATGTACCAAGGAACCAGATCCCATCTGATCTTGGATGCTAAGCAGAGTCAGCTCCAGTTAGTACTCTGACAGGAATACTAGGTGCTGTAGGCTATATTTCAGAGGAAGGAAATGGCAAAAACACCTCCAGGTATTCCTTGCCTAAGAAAACTCTGTGAAATTCATGAGGTTGCAATAAGTCAACAGAAAACTTGAAAGCACACACACACACATTGTTTGCTTACCAAAATTGGGATATTTTTGCTCTCCCTTTTGTCTTGTTACGAATTCAGAGAAGTGGTGGCTGTCTGACTCCTAGCATCTCCCTCCCCACTTGCCTTACATACAAAGGCCATCCTAGACACTCAAGCTGCTTTGCTTCCTGGGATCTCAACAGAGAGTGTGTTTTGTGTAGCTAAAAGCAGGAGAGGAGGGGAGAAGAGTCAATAATTTGAGACAGACCAATGATTACAGACATTAAGAATGGACAGAGGTCCCCACAGGGGCAGCCTCTCCAATGTTTTCCACTTTTTAGCTCTTTTCAGTTGCGATCACCCCCCCCCCACACTCTCTTCTCTCTGTATTTCTCGAGCCTTTTATTTATTTCTTCACCTCCCTGCACATTTCTCTTTCTCTCTCTTGGTCTTGTTTTGTTTCTGTTTTTCTACCCCTCCCTGCTGTTTTCCTTGATAGAAATCTCACTCAAGCGTTTCCCTTCCGGATTTCTCTTGGGTTGGTTGGCATTCTCTGTTTCTGTGCCTTGGTCCCCTTTTTTTCTTTCTTTTTTGCTCCTTGTCCTTGGGTAAAAGAGCCAGCTTCCCGCTGTGGCAGGATGACAGTGCCATTAGCTTTCCCGGTTCCAACCTCTCCCGTATCTGTGCAGCTTTTGTCCTGTGCCAAAGGGGGATTTGGAATTGTCGCCTGGCAGAAAATGGAAGATTGATATAATTTAAAAAAAAAATGTTCAGAAAGGGGGAGGATTAGAAGTGGGCATGAGATTGTGCTGGAGAAGTACATATATTTGAATAAGAGTTGCAACTCTTCATTAACCCTCTTTCCCATTTCCTTTTCTTATTACTACATCTTGTCTTATCTTTAGTTTGTAAGACTAGAGGCAGTACATGCTCATTGATTCATAATTGAAGGCACTTTATAAGCAATCACAAGAACAAGAAAGCATGGTAATGGAGATGCTGAATGGCAGGGGTTGAAATCCCAATCAGTCCCTCCCTACCAAACTCAGTTCTCTACAACAGAGCTTTCCAGACTTGTCATGCTGACAACACACTTTTTTAGACATGCATCATTTCACGACACAGTAATTCAGTTTTACTAACAAACCAGAGGTTAAACTAATCCCCTATGAGAGATGGAGACACATACATAAACTGTAATAACAAAATGTGTGTGGATACAACATATCTCATGAAAACCTTTTATATATTTTTTAAAATATATGATCTATAGATAATAACATATATTTCCAAGATTGTAGCGACACACCTACACACTTCAGGTGACACACTAACCTGTCGCGGCACACCATTTGGAAAGCCCTGCTTTACAAAAATGGCAATATTCACACTGGTATATTGATCAGTTAGTTCCATCCCTAGAAAAATGAGGAAAATGTTTCCTATTACTTAGAGAAAAAGGCAAGAAAGGATTTTTTTTTAAAAAAGGTGACAAATGGAAACCACCTTCCCCAACTTTCTGAAAACATTTCACAAAGCTTACTCAAATTAATTTCCTTCCAAATTCCTACATTTGTTTTCGACTGAAAAGAACCGCTTGAATTTTCCCCAAATGTAACTTCAGCATTTTAACTAATTACAATGCGGCTTTTCTGCTTAAACTCCGGATAGGCAAATCCTTAGGGTTTAGAGCCAGTTTTCCACCCCCAGAACCCTCTGTCCCTTCTGATGAAACAGGAAATGATCAGAAGGGCATTTCCATTCCTTTGTAACCCACTTACTTCTGGTTTTTATTTTATTTTATGAAAATAAAGTGTATTCAGCCTTGCTTTAGAGGAGGCTATGCTTATTAACTTTGAAAAAAAAAATCCCTTTTTTTGAATGTTTGAGGAGACTTCTTCTTCTTGTTGTTGGTTGTGGGGTCCATAAAGCAGGCTTGGGGTTCTGCATAGACGGTATGGTTCTGATCCCTGTGGTAAATCAAATGGAAACCATTCACATTTCTCTCAGAATTTCACCACTGGACAAGGGCCTCCAGTGTTATCAAACAATATATTTGGTGGCAACTTGGGGCAGCTGGAGAGAGAAAACACAAATGGGTTGGCTGAGTGTCATTCTGAGGAGCAGCCTTTCTTCTTGTTTACTTTAGAATAATAAGCCTCCTACTTTCTCCAAAAATGAATAGATTTTGCCAAAAGCTGCTCTCACCAAGTTTCATGTTGGACAGCTGACCAGCTGGAAGACAGATATAGGGTGATTGATGTGGCCAGTTTTGCAGAGGACAGTTCTGTCTTTGAGAAGCTGCTGTGTGGTAGTCGCTCTTTGAAAACATCCTCTCAACATCATTGTGGCTACATTTTAATCCGAGTGAAGATTTAGAGAAGCCTTCAAAACTAACTCCTTGTAGACTGTATGTCAGACATTTAGGCCCTTTTCGCATGGCATTTTCCATGCGAAAGGGTGCCTGGAGCGTCACGCGATTGTGAGGAATGATCTGCACAACGCACTCACACTTGCGCAATGCTCCAGGGGCCAGCAGGCGCTGATTGTGCACCTTTTCATTTTTGGCTAGAAGCTGAAAATGGTGCGCGATCGTGCATTGCTCCCGGGCCCCGCATGCACTTACCTGTTGTGCAGAGCCTCCGGAGCCACGCCAGTCGCACTTTCTGCCCCAGCACAGCCTGGGAAGGTCCCAGGCTGCACTGCAGAAGGAAGAGGCGGGGCTCTCGCATGAGCAGGTAGCTCATGCAGAGCCAAAGGACCCGGGATGTGAGAGCCTCTCACCAGAGGCTGCTCACGCGGTCCCCGAACTCCAGCGCTGGAAGAAGGTAAGGTGCCCAAAGGGCCTTAGTCTAGATGGTATTTGGACAATGGTCCATTTTAGCCCACTAGTACTTACTCCAGTGTCAGCTTTCTACAGTCACAGACTAGGGGTATGAATGTGACTGTCATCTGATAAGCACTGCTGCATATCTACCAGCATTTCCAAGATGAAAACTGGGACACATGTGGCCAATATCAGAGCAACATCAGAGTAAGCTCAAGATAGTCATATATATTATTGAGGAAGAACACACAAGCTAAAAGAAATTGCAGCAATTTATTTTATTTTATTTTGCTTGATCCTAGGGAGAAAGGCAATATTTTCCCTCTCCCCTGTGCTGAGTCAGCTGAATGCAAACTACTTTCAAATTTTGAATTCAGTTTGCAGCAATTAAAGTAAACTGAAGATGATGAGTGAAAAATGGAAGGACAGAAGAGAAACTGGGACATTTTAAAACCAGTGGAAAAACTGGGATAACAGAGGATTAATCAAGATGGTCACTGTCCTTTTGGGACAGTTGGAGAGTATGGACCAGGCATATATTTTACTGAATGGAGTACTGAGTATGAATCTTACTGTGTCTCTGTATTTGAATCCCTCTTGTGTTGTTGCCCATGAGTGTGACTTGTCTTCTTTTCTTTGACAGGTCCTTCTGAATTACTGGATATGACAGATAGTGAAATGTAAGTCCTGCCTTCTTGGCTCCTCTTTCACAGCTCACTTTTTCACAGTTCACTTTTGGTTGTGTTTGTTGGTATTCTCTCAGGTAAAATGTAATTTTATTAAAATCAGTACATATAAAATTCCATGGCCCACAGGCTGTGTGAGGCCTGATCTGATCCACCTTGACCTTTCCTAGTATTATTATAAAACCTCTCTGGAAGCTATCGGGGTAAAACTGTGGCCTAAAATATGATACAATTCCTTGCAGTGACCCGGAGGATTTCATTGAGTTTTGTTAGGCAAGGGATAGTCAGATGTGGTTTGCCAGTTCCTTCCTCTGAAATATATATCTGGTAATTGTTGGCGGTATCCTTCCCAAGTACATACCAGGGCTGACCCTGCTTAGTTTCCCAGATCATACAGGATCTGATGCTTTTAGGTAATTAGCCTGAAAACAAACTTTCAGAAGACAGGAGCTAGGCATCTGGACATTTCCAGTTTGCTTTGAAAGAAGCAAGCGTGACCCATGGAAAGCCAATAATGGATGGGTAATGTGACAGGTGTGGCCCATGGATCCTCTATGAGTGCTTGGTTCTTGATGGAATACAAAATTCTTAGCCTTTTATTGATCTCTTTCCAGTTGCAAACTAAAGGTGTAAACTGCAGACTATGTAATATAGTCTTATGAACTGTGCATAATTTGTATGCACAGTTAAGGAGGTGTAAGAAATTCTCTCTGTCAAGATTGGAGGTTTTCAAAATTTATGCCTCCTGAATCAAACTCAGAAGTGGATGCCATTTTTGGTCAGAAATCCATACATTTCTGGGCTTGCAATGCTTTCTCTGAAGGGCAAAAATGAATTTGACAACATGTGCAAATTTGAAAAAATATGCCAAAATCACTTCATCAGTGCATGCAGAAACACCACCAGTGCATTCACTAATGTGCTAGTTTGAAGTATTTAATGCTTCCCATCCCCAAACCTGCACAGAACTGCCATGGAAGGGACTTGAAAGTGGCAAAAGAAGAAAGCCATAGAAAAGAATTTGCCAGATCTCACAACATCAGTAATTCAAATGGAAGAATCAGATATCACACAACGAGGGCATCTACACTACACATGTATATAGCAGTTTGATACCACTTCAAATGTCATAATTCCATCTTACAGAATCCTGGGGTTTATAGTTTAATGAGGCACCTAGAATTCTCTACTAGAGAGCTCTATTGCTGTTCTTCAAAGAGTTCTCTTAAAAGAAAGTAGACTGCAAATGCCAGCATTCTGCAGAATAGAGCCATAGCGATTAAAATGATGTAACTGTGTACTACAGACACATCTTGAAAAGTTTTGTAGCTGAAATGGCACATGTGAAAGCAGAGGATCTATAGTACCCCTGTTGAAGTGAAATATACTCAGCTTTTGACAGTACTTAGGTGCAGAAACTTCGTGGGAATCCCATGCATGCCACCCAGAATTCCATGGAGGAAAGGCAACATTTCAGCAAAATGAATGAATGAATGAATGAATAAAATTATTGTGATAAATAAATCTTCTACTATATAAAAGTCAAGGTTTGTGAGTGAGCTTTTCTGTTTGTCTGCGTCAGGCAGGTGAAGAGCTCATATGATTGGCTGTGTGAGGCGAGAAGACCTCATATGATTGGCTGGCTGTGAAGATTCCATGGAATCCTGGGGTTGACAGTTCAGGGAGGGGCGTTTAGAATTCTCAGCCAGAGAGCTCAGGCTGGTTGCTATGGAGATGAGGCCCAGCAGCAAGGAGGGCAGTGTATTCCTTCAGGAACCCACACTCTGTATGTTAATAAATCTCAATAGAGATTGGATTGGGGAATGTGGGGAAAAGTTACACATATTGGACAAGACAGATTGGGGAATTAGAGACACAGGATCTCAAATCTGTGTATCTGAACTACATCTAACTCCTAAGGTAAGGTAAGGTAATTCGTATTTCTAACAAGTATTACCTATGAGAAAACAAAATCCCGGGCAACACCGGATAAATACGCCAGTTAATGTATGAGCAGAATTTAATCCAAATTAAATAATGTAATTTTGAAATTGGATCTCTTTACTTTCCTATCACAGAATTCATTTTATCAGCAACAACAATAATAGAGAGCCAGCATGGTATCATGGTTTGAATGTTTGACCACAACCCTGGAGACCAGGGTTTGATCCACCACTTGGCCATGGAAAACCACTGGGTGACCTTGGGCACATCACTTGCTCTCAGCCCCAGAAAATCTCATGATAATTTTGCTTTAGGATTGCCATTAAGTCAGAAATTAGTTGAAGCCACACAACAACAACAACAACAACTCATTCAATCCCTTTTAAAATTTATCAGACAAACTTTAAAAGCTAAGAATCATGTTCTGAAAATACCCATTTGAGATAATCCTGTTCATGGGTGTCTGCTGGTTACTTTCTGAGAGCTAGTTGAAGCCAGAATGTGGGGAAGGATTAACTTCTCCAGAAAATATACCAACTGTGCTTAACTATTTTGCCATGTGTTGCTTAAAAACTTTCCCATTGTAGGACATGGAATAGAAAAGGAAACCATTTCCCCAGATTCTGGATCTTCAGCATCTTTGTACAATATAAAGTCTGCCAATAGACTTGACGTCAGTTCATTTCTTGTATCCTCCTTAGTCTTTGTCAGCCAATGCCAACTTCTGCACAAGATTGGTCCAATTTCTTCTCTTCTGTACCCACAAAAGGAATAAAATATAATAATCTGCCCATTAGACAGACTGTGGGATCACAGTTTGTGTTTGGAGTCACTGGTAAAAACTTTAATTCATGTCCAAGCAGAGATGTGGCAGAGCATTATCTCTTAATATTCATTTAAACCCCAGTGCCAAGTTTCCAAGAAGACACATCTCTTCAAAGTTGACTTAAAAGATGGTCCTTGTTGAAGTTCTGAGTCACTTTTTTCAAAGATCCAAAGAAGAACATGGTATAAGTATGGATTCCAGGCTCAAAGTTTTTTTTTCCCTCTCTCCTCAAAAAAACTACACACACATTCTGCTGGCAGAAGCCAAATATCTTATTGTTCAGATTCAATGCTATGGGAAATAACCTAAAGGCGGGAGAAGGGAAAGCTCACCAGTGTTTGCTGAGCAGTGGAATTCATTCAAATGGATGGAGGGGGGAGCATTCTTGTGGCTGGTTTATAATGGCGCTCCAGTCTAGATGAGAACTTAACATTCAGTATGCTGCTTAAAGTATGGTAATTGCAAGAAGTGTAAAACAAAACAAAACAAAACCAAACCCAACATCCCTGAAAGCTTCCAACACTATTAAAACTGTCCGTTGATGCTCTGAGGAGTCAGAGGATAAAACAAGAAAATGTGTCTGTGTGAGCAGTCCTAAAATTATGTCACGGTGAATTTAATTAATTGCAATAAGGTGGTTCCTATTGATAGTTTTCTCTGTTGAACGCACAGGGGTGAGACGGCACTTCACAAGGCAGCATGCCAGCGCCACCGGGGTATCTGCCAGCTCTTGGTAGAAGCAGGAGCGTCACTGAGAAAAACAGATTCCAAGGTAACAAAACCAAACAAACCCCATCAGACAAAAGTTGTGGGCAAATGAAACCAACATGCAGCTAACTTGGCTGCTGTGAAGACACATTGGAGCTCCCACTCTTACCTATTTTTCATCTTGATCTTAATCATGTTTGCTTGAACATAAGCTTCATTGATTTAATTTATTTGTCTCCTGCCTTTTACTGTCAGCAGCCTCAAGATGGTTTGCAATAATTGTAACCAGGCAATGCAATTGTATGTCCAGGCAGTAAAATACAGTAAAATGTAATATGAAATGGCAATTTAAAATAACACATACAAAAAGCAAACCAGCAGGCAAAACAACTGAAGACCTTTGGAAAGATATTGAACACTGTCCAAGATCCTATGCTATCGTTGTAACTATGAAGGCAAAGCCCTGTCATCATAATTACAAGTGACAATGCCTCCCCCAACCTACCTTTGCAGCCTAGCAGTGTCCCAGCTGAATCGTTTCCAAGGCACTGGAGACTGGAGAACTGGGAAATGATGTCTTCAGCTCTCTCCAGGCAACTGCAGAGAACCCTCAGGGTCCTGCCAAGACTGCTTGTCTCATAGCACCCTGTGTCTGGGAGCACGCTGAGGATGTCAGTTCCCAGCATCCAAATCACTAGCCCTTCAGAAATGCTTCAGTTAGTGTGCTGCCAGGTTGCAAAGGTAGACTTATAGGGTTATGTGCCAGTGATTCATGACTGTAAATGAATCCCCAACTCTAGCATACTGTAACTGCTGAACAGGATTCCAGCTGCCATTTACAGAATGGAAGAACAGTGCAAAAATGGTGCAGTCTTCTAGAGGAGGGATAGGCAAATGTTAGAGGCTGGGGGGCTGCACTGCCCCCTGTAGCATCTTGATTAGCCACATCTCACCACCACATCTTCACCTTCAGAATTTTTTGAATCTTTTTTTTTTTTAACAGAAAGCATCACCCACAGCCCCTAAGGCAGTGGTTCTCAACCTGTGGGTCCCTAGATGTTTTTGGACTTCAGCACCCAGAAGCTCCAGCCACTATGGTCAATGCTCAGGGCTTCTGGGAGCTGAAGTCCAAAAACATCTGGGGACCCACAGGTTGAGAACCACTGCCCTAAGGTGTGGGGCAATTTTGTAATGCTTTTAGAAATAACCCCCTCCCTGGTTTTTTTTAGTGCTGTGAGAGTCCTTGTTTAAAGTCAGAAAGTAAACCATAAGTCAACTTTTGGTTTACATCCTATATAAAGGTCTTTCCCGGATCAAAACAGGGATGAAAAAATTGGGGTTAATATTAGCCAAAAAAGAGTTGTTGTTGTTGTTGTTTCCTCAAACAACAGTGGCCCAACAGTGGCTAAAAATGATCCTCAGGGATAAAAGAAAAACTTCCCCAAACCAGGTCTAGAGAAAAAGCTTCATAATTTGGGAGCCACATCAGAAGATATGAACAACAAACAACAACAAAAACAGCACGCTGATAATTTAATTGATCTATTTCCAAGCATTATTTAATTGTTTATTCAAGAGACTTATTTATCACCACTTGACCCCTCAGGTACCATGAGGCAATGCTCAAGTGATAAAAAAGACTTCTGAAATGTTAAATAAATAGCTAAACAACCAACTAAAATCACTCCGAGAACCTCTTTAAAATTAGTTTTAAAACCAGACGAAAGGTTTAAAAGACAGCCAGAACAGACATCCCTCATTTTAACACCCAAAGGCAACACAAAAGAGCACTGTCTTTGTGGCCAACCAGAAACTCAGAAGGGATCAAGACCAACTTGACCTTCCTTGAGAGAGAACTCCACACTTGAGGTGCTGCTATTTAAAAAGTCTTGTCATGTGTACTCACACCAGTGAGGCTTCATGGGGTGATGGAATATTTAAAAGGGTTTCCAGTAGTGATCTTATATTTTGGACAGGCTCGTATGGGAGGAAGCGGCCTTTCAGATATGCCCTATGCACAGCATTATGTTCTAAAATAAGTCTGCACTTCCACCAAACTAAACAATATAGCTGGACAGATATGTACAGTGGTCCACCCAACTTGCCTACAGCTGCAAAAATATCCATTGTTGTTAATATAGCTATGCTGCGTTTTATTGTTATTTATTGTTTTTATTGTTATTTTTATTGTTATTTATTGTTATTGTTAAAAAGAAGCATATTCACAGCTAGCTATGAGAAAAAGACTCATCTTACAAAATGTCAGTGTTCTCAAGTTTTTTAGTGTTCTTTTATTCCCTTGCCTATTATTTAATTTTTCTCTCTCTTTCTTTGTCTTATCAACATAGGGTAGGACACCTCGAGACAGGGCCCAGCAAGCAGGAGATGCAGATCTAGCTTCCTACCTGGAGAGTCGACAGAACTACCAAGTGGTTCCCCATGAAGACCTAGAGACTGCAGTGTGATAAGTGTGGTCTGTGGGAGAATAACCTAGGAGATAAAAGGCTGAACCCGAGGCACACCTGGGCATCTTGAAAGGATGCAGATGGAATCGACATGTCTCTCACTCTCATGAAAAACATCTGAGAAGAAGCCACCACTTTCTAAGGGCTACAGAGACTTGCCACGGGATTCTTGTGTTCCCATATGTTAAGCTTTGGGAATAAAGGAGGAGACTCAAAGGTCTGTGGAATCCATGGGCCAAGAACATTTACCTTTATTGCTCTCAGCAAGTAGCATGGACATCTCCAGTGTTCCTCTGTAGAATTTATTTGAATAATAACAACAAAAGGTGCGGAGGAAGAAAGAGACATAAGACGAATATTCAAAATCCAGCCAAACCTTTTCCCTCCCCCAAATCCTTGCCATAAAACTCTTGTGTTCCTGATATTAGCCCTAGCTGCCTTTTCCTTCAATCTTGTGTTCCATATTCTTCCAACTTCACTCTCCACAGTGGCACATCAGTAAAGTGGTGTTTATCTCTGTACTAACCTTCATAGCTGCTAAAGGTAGAGTCAGCATTTTGAGGAGAGCCCTGGGTGCCGTTGACAAAGTGATACCTTTAAATAACAAGTCCTCACTTGTATTCCCCCAAGAGGTTGTATTCACAGATTCTTCGCCTTTTGAATATATTTTGACTCCTGTCTTACTCAGATATATAGCAGAGGTGTTGCAGAACCAATCACAAAGAAGGAGTGGGTTTCATATGGATTTGAGAGTAGAGAAGCAGCTGGGTGTTGGTAGTTCATAAGGTAACAGGTCAGTTGGTAGAGAGATGCCTAAACTTCTCTCAGAAAGTGTGCTTGTCTTATTTAAAATCTCCTGGCCTCCCACCAAACTTCTCAGATTTTTGGGTCTGAAAAGGTGTTCCACAAATCTGTTTCAAACATTGTTTTTGGTAAAATCTGGAGACAACTTATAGAGGTGTCAGATTTACTCAAGGAACTATGCTCATCATAGCCCTTTCAGTATTCATTCTGACAAGATGTCTCAGTTGTCTCTTTGTTCACCACAGCAGATAATCTGTATTTAGTCACAAAGTTTGTCTTGAATTGACTACCTTTTGGGTATCTGAGGTAAACTGGAGGCTTCCAGAAATACTGTTAATACTCATAATGTTTTGCATTTGGCCAAAGAAGCTAGCTTTTAGCTTTTCTCCTTTGCTTTGGAAGGCCACTTGAAACTAAACTAAAAAGTGTCTGCTGATAGATATTGGCTTGTTGGTATAAAGCAGGGATAAGGAAAGTGCAGCTCCTTGATTGCACATGATACCCAATGCCATTTTGGGGGACTCTCAAGACCCACAGTTCCCTTCCTACACCAAATTAGGTGGGCAATTTCATCACATTCCCCCCAAGCAAATTTCACTTCTTGTTGAAAAGATCTTTTTTTAAAAAAAGGCTTCTCCAGGGCCTAAATTAAAAAAAAAATAGAATACATTGACAATTCAGTGCTAAGCATATTTATTCTGTCCAAATTCAGTGGATGTCCTACGGTAATTGTATTTAACATTGCATCCTAAAATTCCATTGGATGGCCAATTTCAGCTGTTGAATTGGAGAGCTTTTTTATTCATTGAAAAGTAGAGAATTTATCCCCAAAATTATGGCATGAAATGTCATGCAGGTGTTACTCTTCCATTGTTTCTTCTAGGTTCTTTTCCTACCAGGTAGGTTTTTTTAACCTCCCTCCCCAATTCTCTGCTTGTATTGCTAGCCAGTAAAATAAACAGTTGTAGGCCATTTCCGCACTAGACTGTTGTAGTGCTATAATTCCACTTTAAACATCCTATGGAATCCTGGGGTTTGAAGTTTAGAGAGGGGCCTCAAAGGCCCCTCCCTAAACTGCAAACCCCAGGATTCCATAGGATGTTGAAAGTGGAATAATAACACTATAACAGTCTAGTGCAGAAATGGCCCTAGAAAAAGGTAAGGTGATCTGCTGCAAAGGACCACAGTTGTATCTACCTGCAGTTTGGGAGGAATGGCCACCCATACATCTAGTGATGTAAATCTCTGCTTGTTTTGTTTTTGTACTCCAGAACAAAAAAAAGGTAAAAGTTTTCTCTTTGTTGGATGATTTTTTGTGCATTGGATTTTGTTTTTGGCATTCCACCTGCCCCCTTTTTTTTCTATTTTACAACACTTTTGCATTAAATTTAATTCAACAGCACAAAAATGACAGGTTTCACACCAAAAAATTAACATTTTTTTTCCTATTTCTGCTGCCGACAGGAAAAAGCACTGGTCTTTTTGCTGTCATGTAGAAGTGCAAAATCTTAAGAT
Source organism: Iguana delicatissima (assembly GCA_948472985.1). NCBI lineage: Eukaryota > Metazoa > Chordata > Lepidosauria > Squamata > Iguanidae > Iguana > Iguana delicatissima. The sequence continues at coordinate 273,459 of CAOKZL010001376.1, forward strand.
GATTCACAGGTTTTTTTTTCCCCAGTGGGGTCACCTTTTCTCATTTTATGGAATTACTCAAGGAAATTTGGTTGCTATGGAGCCAATTTCAGTGGTGCAGCCTCGTTTACTCAGTATACGGTAGTACCCTTTGGTATGGCCACAAAAAGGAAGCATGAAAAAATGAATGTGCTCAACTTAGAAAGCATAAGAAGACGTTGTAGCTTTGTCTGCAGAAGTTCCATGCTCCCATTACATCTATATCTAAGGTGGAAGCAGACCTTGGAAAAATTACTTTTGGACAAAACACACAAAATCGCCCAGCCATGTTGGTTGAGGACTTCTAGGAATTGTAGCCAAAAAGAACTTTTCCTAGCTTTGTGTAGAAGTTCATAAAATAACCTGGGTCTGCTGTAAGCTTATCATACCTAGTTTCTATGCGTCTTTGAATCTGGTTTCCCTTAAGCATACTCCCAGCTTGACCTTAGCTTTTCTTGGTATAACTTTCTATCTATATATCCAATCCAGGATACTATGATCCTATTATGATCATCTGGTACTATGTTTTCTCCCCCAGTGACTGAATATGAATCAAGTCTAAGAGTGAGAGCATTGTACTGTCTTTCCAAAGGCCATCTTCCACCACATGGAGCTCTCCCTCTCCCCCACTGGGAGCTCAGTCAGGGGCAGTCATTGTGTGACAGTAACAAACGTCCAATGCAGAAGTTGGAAGAGAAATCGGCATTTAATTGTACCTCTTAATACTCAAGGTGTCCTGAAGTACCTTCCAAGAGCAATGTGTCAGCAGCTGGCAAACAGCATATCAACTGTATGTTACTTAGAACAGCCATTATGCTCTCAAAATAGCTTACAGGCAGCCTAGGGTATCAGAATCTGTTTTTTTACCAAGGAGAAAGGGCATGAGGCCAATACAGTTTTTTTCTTTTCTATCTCAAGAAAGCCACACACTAGACAAACACCCCAACATAAAACTGGAGTAAGATATTCTGTCTCCACCACTATCCCACAGAAGGAAATGGGAACATTAGCTTACTTGGGGTGAAAGCGTTGGGTAAATACATATGCTTGGTAAGAGGCAAATTACCACAATGATCATATAAGCGTCTTGTTGGACAGTTGACTGCCATGTCTGCCTCTCTGATGCCAGACTTTCCCCACAAAAATGTGCAGAAGCATGAGAGCCAGCATGGCATAGTGGTTTGAGGATTGGACTATGACCCTGGAGACTAGGGTTAAGTTCCTCACTCAGCCATGGAAACCCACTGGGTGACCTTGGGTGCAGGGCTAAAGCCCACTGTGTCTAATGCTTGAACCATTATACTTTGTTGGCCTAGGGAGAACCTGCATGTAAAGGGACAATGAAAATCAGGGAAACAGTGAAGTCAAATAGCAATACAACATAAAAAGTATATTCTGTGACCATTCAGTTAAAGCCTGCATGTTTGCAAATAAATACAGGGACCACTCATTACAGCAGTTAATAGGGAAAATGATGGAAGTGGCTCTAGTTAAATTCTTATAGTAGAAATGGTCACTTATAGACACAGTATGCATATCTCTACTTGGAGCAATAGTAAGTCACAACTGTCTACTTAGTTCTCTATCCAGTGTCTTTCATGAAGCCTGGGGAAGCATGCATGGCTTGATTTACCGCAAGTTATCCCAACTACAACTGTGAGATATGTGTTGCTTAAAGCCAACCAGAGACCTTCATAACCATACAGGACTTCCACACTTATCTCCCTGGTTCAAGTTAAGTATGCTGTTTACTATATCCCACTGATCCTTACTCAGCTGTCTGTATTTTCCTATTTTTGTGATTCATTATATGGCATCATGTCCATGTCGTTGTTGTTTTCACCAGGGTTTCAGTTCATTGACAGCATCTCTGATCTCTGTTCTGAGAGTAGCAGATCGTATGGTCCAAGCTATAGGGAGAACAGTTGTGCAAAAAGCTTAAATGCATCTCATTTTCATTCCAGTGGAGCTTCCTGAACACCTGTTGTAGTGATAAAGCTGTTAACTAGTATGGGATGTTGATTCAGGTCATGGATATGTGACCATATGTCTCTTGTCTATATCTAGGCTGAGAAACAAGAAACAGGACTAACTGCATGCATCCATGCTGAGAGCCTAGTTTGGGATTCTCTGCATACTTTTGTCTTTATTTGCTGAGACATATTTAGGCTTCCCAGGCTCCAAATACAATATTCTTGAGACATGAAATTTGTACCTTAATTTTCCAAATGGTTTCAGGTTTGGGTACTTGGGAGTATATAAGGTGTATGGCCTGACTCCTCTGGTTTTAACAACATTCATTTCTCCATAATGTAACCCCCTCATTTCTTGGTGGTGTTAAGAGGGGAAGTTTCTAAGATTTCTGTACCTCAGCCCTCTACATTTGTGGGTTTCACTTTCATAGAATTGATGATTTGTGAGTTTCTTCAATTCCTGCCCCCTGCCTCACTTCAGGTCCTTCTTTTCTGGGGGAACCTTACCTCTCGGCAGCTCTGATCAGACTGTGCAGCCCTTTCAAAACCTGCCTCTGGTCCTCCAGAGTACCACAAACCCTCTCCCAATGTGATCCACACATGCAAGGAAGGAAAGGGCAAGAAAGAGGAAGTATAAGGCCACCATGGTGACTTACCCTCTTTCCCTGTCCTTTGCCTGACCTAGGCCATTTCCGCACGAGACTGTTATAGCGCTATGATTCCACTTTCAACATCCTATGGAATGCTGGGGTTTGCAGTTTCGGGAGCGGCTGGCCGGCCCTTCCCGAAACTGGAAACCCCAGCATTCCATAGGATGTTGAAAGTGGAATCATAGTGCTATAACAGTCTCATGCGGAAATGGTCCTGGTTTGGACCCTGCATGTTTGTTCTTCTTACAGTGCCTCAGCCTCCTTACCACAGGCACACACATATATTTTGATATTTGTGATGTTTCCACTCTTGCAAGGGTGTTGTTCCCCTAACCTGTGGAGGACCAACTGTACATTTTACAGTGTACACCTTTGCTAAGCATATTGTGAACTGACTGCAAAGAGCCAACAATAAGAAGCCGTTTTATTGCACTTGCATGTGGATTCTCATCACCAAAAGATTCACCTCTTAACCCTGTTCTAGAAGGTTTTTGCTTGTGCCCCTCTGTACTTGTATTGCTGTGCAGAGCCAGACAAGCATAGCATTGGATACCAAATAAGCTTAAATTAATTGTGCTTTAGACCCACTGAATTCAATGCCATATGAGTTAGCCATGACTATCTGGTGCTCTTGATGACAATTGTTGAATATAATAGACAACAAACGTTCACTAATTTCAGTCCCTTCATGAGAGAATAATAAATACCAAAAGTTTGTCTCCCAGCTAGGCAATATTATGAGAATGCATTTTTTAATTATTGTTCACATTTGGAAACTTTTTAAATGAATATCTTATGAAACATTTTCTCTCTCCCCTACCCCAAGTATTGGAGTTTTTGCATTCTTGTGCAAAAAAAAAAAAAGTATTTTTGTGCAAAATGCAGTTTATGTGAAAAAATGCACCAAATTTCTTTTGCAGATTTTCAGACACAAAAATCCCAACCTGCAAAAAAGCTTTCAGCAGTAGACCTTTTCTCAATAGAATGTGTGTTCTGTAGAGGTACCAATTCCCACCATGGATGAGAGATTTCTTGAAGATTCTTTGCACCCTAGAATTCGCTATTGCTACATTTTATCACTACAAAGCTAAATGGCTTTAAAAGTGATTTAGATTTATTAACGGAAGATGGAGTTATACATGGCTACTTATGGCTGGGAAGCACACATGGAAGGGTGCAGTTGCACTCCTGTCCTGTTTCTGGGCTTCCTGCATACAACTGTTTAGCTATTGTATGAACAGTATGCTGGAATAGATGGGATTTTGGTTCGATCCAGCAGGACTCTTTTTACTTTTTTATGAGTGTGACTGAGGGCAGTAGGAAAAGAGGAAGACCATATTACAGATAAGATTGATTTGATAAAGGAAGCCACGGATCTGAGCTTGCAAGACCAGAGAAGGGCTGCTAATAACTGGGGGTCTTGAGGGCCTCTAATTCATAGGGTCACCATAAGTTGAAGTCAACTTCGCAGCAGATAAGAACTAGAAAATGTAAGTTGTATGCAGCTTATTATTTTCTTAATAAGAAACCCTTTGCATATGATAATATTACTACACACGGCAACTGTACAAAGAATTAACATGCAACACAGATGCAAAGTGCAAGGCATGTCGGATGGAATTTTCCATTCATGGAGATGGGACAGAAATGAGCAACAGTATGAGGTTATTCAGTTTCATGCAATATGTGCACAGGCACAAGATGATTGGTTTGATCAGATTTTGGCACGCTTGAAAACACTGGGGAAAGGCTTGTGAGGGGGGGTGAGAGAGAGAGTGTGTGTGTCAGTAAGTGATTACTGAGAAGTGAGTTCCAAATTCCTTTGTCTACGAGGAAGGTGCCTTTGTAGTTTTTCTGGTTATATGTGAGCCCCTGGCTGCTGAGCATCAACTACCAGTTGGCTGATCTGTCTGAGTGGGGCCACTACCTCTTCTTCACCACTGCCCCCTTTCTTCCTCTCCACTCCCTTCACTCTGAGTCTAGAGAGGGGGTCTCTCCTGTGGTCTCTTTGGCCTTTTTGCTTTCACCTTGGGCCCATTTCTAAGGTTGTAGGCATGTATGGGGCTTAGGGGATGTGTCATTCCCCCTTCCCCTGCTAGTAATATGGGATATAGGCTTTTCAGAGTTCCTGGTTCTTGGGGAACCTACGTATCTGTCACAGAAGGGGGAGGAGGTACCGGGAGGCCTTGTGTTTCCACAGACTGTTGATTGATGAAGGGATTTGTTGAGCTTCCCAATAATACCCTCACCCCTGGGGTCATTAGTGTTGGCTGGTTCACTGGTGGCAGCACCAGTGCCTCTGTTACTTTGCATAGGTGGAGGTCCAGTGGCTTGAGCCACCATAGGGGCCAAGGGGGGCTGCTGGCACTACTGGAACCTCCTCTGCCTGTGCTTCCTGGTTGTAAATTGCTGGAACATATGGCGGGGGTGCACGTGGTTCTTCTGGTTCCTCAGGGGGGACCTCTCCCAAATTTCTTCTGAGTCTTGTCCACCACTGCAAGCCTACTAAGCAAACCTGGGTGGTAGTAGTTATAAATGGAAAACCAAAGGGTTATAGTGTGTAATGGACAGTTTCTCCATATTTTATATCTTGCACAGAATCTGAAAGTAGACACTACAGGAAGTTTACATGTCTCCTTCCTAGCAATGTGTAATAAAGTAAAAGGTATGCTATGACAATGTCACACTTTGCTGGATTATGAATTTGTCTTCCTGCATTTCAATGCATTGCTAATATTTTCAGAGGCATGGACATCCACAATATGGTTACATAATCCATCACATTGTTGGATTATGAGTTTTATTTCCTGTGTAAACTGTTAGTATTTTCAAGGAAATACACAATATGCTTGTGTAATATCAAACATTTGAATTTACTTAGATACTACTATGGGGATAAGAATAATGCTTTGAGATATTATTGTTGGTGGTTGCTCCTGAAATATCTGTTTATAGCTTGAGTTGGAAGATAAGAAAAGCACTGTTGGAGCAAACGAAAGACCAATATGGTCTAGTGTTCTTGTCACCCAGTTGCCCATTGGAAGCTCACTAGTAACACATGAGTACAGCCCCATACATCATCTCATATTCCCCAGCAGAACAATATGGTCTAGTGTTCTTTTCACCCAGTTGCCCATTGGAAGCCCACTAGCAACACATGAGTACAACCCAATGCTTCATCTCATATTCCCCAGCAGATATACAGAGGTATAATGCCTCCTGATACTGGAGATGATATGTATGTGGGATCACGAGTCTGCCAATCATGGCGGAATGTATGAGTGTGATATCAAATAGTTTGTTTTCAGAAAATGGGTCATGGACCCAGGGAGTATCTGCTGTAATTCCTCAAATTGAAGTGAATAGTTGCATATTCAGATGAACCTCTGGCCTACGATGGAATCTTCACAATGTCTGCAGATAGGAATAAAAGAACTATCTTTGCATTTAAACCACGCTCCCATCTTCCATTGACTTTTCATCACTTAGGACTGAGACTCATTCCAATTTTGTGCATGCCCAAGTGTATGTGCCTTGTTAAGACCAAAAGGTGCATGCATGTTTTTTTTAATGACATTTCCTTTTAAAATGCACACAGTGGTAAAGAGTAAACATTGTCATATTTTTAAAAAGATAGTAATTCCATCCTCCAGGCACACACTCTTCATGCTTGACATGTATGTTGTACTCTGGCATGCATAACTGATTTCAAAGCATCAAATAAGAATTAGCAAGTACTGACGTCTGTGCAAGTTTGCAGAAAAGACATGCAGTCTGATGCCACGTATGGTGATGGCCCTGAGCAGTGCTCCATATTTTTGTGTGGGGCTGGAAACCCACTCAACTTAAATGTAAACAATGTGAATTAAGTTTAATAATATCTTTGCTTTACTTTGTTTTTACAAAATTGGTGCATTTGACTAAGAATGCACATGTGGAAAGAATATACTTCCCAGAGTGGTGGGACAAAAAGTCTGGCCTGGTCAGGATCTGATGATGTGCAATGTGGCTACTCCTGGATTGTCGTTGTTGCATTTTGGTTCCATTGTAACTCTTAAAAATGACTGTCCTATTTATGGTAAAACCGGGACAAAAATATTTCCTGTGATCAATAAATCACAATAAATGTGATTCTCTTTTGAGAAAAAAAAAGGAGCTATCTTTGTTTTCATTACTGAGTATGCCTACCATCTGACAAAACACTGCTGAACATGCATACTTGTGGGCAATTCTAGAACACCAGCAAACTGCTTTCACTTTATTATACTATAATTTAAACTGAGAGGTGTAGTGGTACGAGTTTTGAGTGCTCAGGAGACTAGGGTATGAATTTCTTTTCAGCCATGGAAACCAACTGGTTGACCTTTTGTTACCCTAAGACGTGGGGGACCTTGAGGTCCACCCACAATGGCAGCATCTCTTTAGAATTTGGGGGAATTATAGCTCAAAGGAGGCCTGTGAGAAGAGGGTAATGGCAGAATCTTTTCACTTGTGTATACCACTACTAACTGTAGAGAGGACTCTAGTTAAAAGTTAAACAGAGTATTTTATTTGGAATTAACAAATACACAAGAAATCAGACATTCTGATTTGAAAGTGAGGCAAGAAGGGCTATTTGAAAGGAGGCAAGAAAGTTTGTATAGAGACAGATTGCTTGGAAAGGGTGATAGTTACCAGTCCTGAAGCAGAAAGTCAAAGTGGAGTGGCTCAGACAGTGCCTGAGGGTGGGGGGGATGGGGATTTGGGGTACCATGTGCAGCATAACACACTCGCACAACAATTTTCTGGGGCCAAAGCTCGGGTATATATACCCTATTTCCTAACCTAAAGGAAGTTGTGTAGACAAAGTGGTAATTGCTTTCTCATGGGGTTGACAGAGGAGTCCGGAATAGGCTGATTGTCTTAACTCTAGGTGACAAAACATTGATGGGAGTCATGACAATCTCTTAATGTCTGGTCAAGTAGGGTGAATAAGGATAGTCTCAGTAGGATAAGAGCACAGTAGGGTTCCTGATTGCTTCACCTGGATAACTTTGCGTTCTATTGTTCTCAGGAGTGCTCATAGCCTGAGATCTTGAAAGGATTATCACAAACCCATTAGCATTGAGTTTTCCTGCCTAAGCCTCTCTGAACTTACAACCTGATCATGTCTGAGGTCATCTGTCAGTGGCGGGTGGAGGTCAAGCAGACGCAGGACAAGCAGCTGGGGGTGACAGCGTTTATTGCTGCCAGCAAACAAGGGGTTACAGAAAGTAAACTGTCCTAAACTCAAGCCTTAAACAGCAACAGGCTTCAACGGAAAACAAAGGAGGGTTACTTCACCCAGAACTCAGGCAGGGTCCATGGCTGGCAAGAGGCTGGACGCGGTCACTGGCAGGAGGGGCTGGAATCAGACGCGGGCGGGAGGAACACGGTAGGCCGACGGTTGTTTCTCCGTGCCTCTCCCAGCCCAGCACCCACCCTAAATAGCCCCCTTGGGCAGGCGGCGACCTATCCGACGCAGGCACATGGCTGAGGGCTCACAGCTGGGCTCACAGCTGGGAGCTCTCAGCCCGCAGCCGCTTTTCCATTAACCGCTGGGACCGGCGGGTCGCTTCCTTGTTTTACTGCCGCTGCCGGAACGTGGGAGGCGGTGCGGCAGCCTCAGCCTCCTCTGGGTCGGAGCTGCGGGTGGGCAGAGCCCTGGGATCGGGACCCGCCTCCCCTGGCAAGCCTGTGCCCGCCTCAACCACCTCGCCCGCTGGAGAGGGAACCGGATCGCCCCCAATGCCATCATCGGGACCGCTGGTGTCAGCGGCGGCCTCCGCGGCCTCCGGGCAACCCCTGGTGGCGGCGGCCTCTGCGGCACCTGGGCGATCCCTGGCAGTAACGGCAGCCTCCGCAGTGTCCGGGCCCTCCTCCGCAGTGGCAACAGCCTCTGCGGCAGCCTTGGGGACGCCGGCGGGCTCGGCCACGCCTGGGCTCCTGACAGTCATCCTGATCTGGCAACATGCTTCCAACCAGCAAACTTTCAAAAATATTTTCCAGCCATAAATATGTTCAATAACAAAAATAGTATATCGTGCAGAATGGGGTGTAGGGTATTACAACACTTAGGTAAATTAGGCTTTCTTCATTTTAGAATAAACTTAGTCAATGAAACCCTATGCTAGGGTTTCCCTGGGAAAGGGTCAGTTTGAAGGCATAAAACAAGTACTTTAAAGTGCTTTGTCTGTTATACTATACAACTGTGCATGCTTGATTGCAAGATCATTAATCTTGTATTATGTAATGGACCTGACCCATCAAAAACTTCAGGTACTGCCCAAACAAACATTTTGCAGGCAGGGAAGAGAACTGAGATAATCTCTCTCCTCTGCACTTGCTAGAAATCCAGGAGAAAGACCGCAGTTCCCTTTTCCAAGCTGTGGATTTGCAGCCAGGATGGTATTGTCTGGTTGCTGTCTCAGTCCCAGCACAGCTGATAAAACAAACTGCAACTGATAAAGCAAAACAAACTGAACATCTCCCAACTTGTTACTTACTTCCTGGCAGTAAGCATGGAGACATAAAAAAAAAAGTCCAACATAAATAAAGTCTGGCAGAGTTTCACGGCAAGGGAGTGCCCAAGATCAGTACAAGCATTCATCAAGGCATCTGACTACTCCTGGAAGGGAAGGATGCCAGTTAAATAGGTCTGAAGCCACTTGATTGATTGCTGCTGGTTATAAATTCTGAGATACTGATACTGGATCTCTTTTTGCTGCCTGTACTCTGCAAAGCTCGGTCTAGGTGTTTTTCTATATCTGAAGAGGCAGGACTCCCTGTTGGAGCTGGCACCGCCGCCTGTTCTGTTTCTGGCAGTGTAACCTCTCTCTGTACAGCAGGTCCTGGCATGCCTCCTGTTACAGCCTCTGCCATGCCCTCTGTGTCAGGCTCTGGCATGCCCTCTGAGTCCATGCTTTGGAAGCAGGGCATGACAGTTGCCTCTCCACTCTCCCTGGGCAGAAAATGGATCTGGTAGTACCCCTGAGGTTTGAAAGCTGCCTTTAGGAATGTTTGGATGTTGCACAAGTGAGGCAGTGAATATGTTCTTGCTTAATGTCCAAAAAAACCACATACATGTGCATAATCCCAGTTTATACATACATATATCATCAAAGGATTCTAGATAGTAATTACACTTCAGTTGACATCCCAAGCATTTTTGTAAAAGCTGAGGACTGATCAGCAAACCCATTTTTTTTCCTGCAGAAAATTGCTGCTTTGAGGACAACATGGAATCTGGTATGAAACAGACTTTAAAGTTTGTAGGTGCTACCACTCCAACTTTTGTCACTTTCAAATCATAACCAAATCATCAGCATCAAGTTGGGCACCACCACCAAATAAATCTCCCAGCAACCAGAATTAGGACAGCAAGCCTATAGCCTGAATCTACACTACACTACTTACACTACAATGGTGGGTTCTCCCCATAGAGTTACTGAAGTATTTAGAAGGATGGACCAAATGGCTGGAGTCAATCATGTGGTTAGTCTCCCCCTGATGATTTCCATTTCTTCATATGGGCTACGCAACAGGAAACAAACCAAGACCTAAACTATTACAGTAATATAGCTGATGGAGGTCTTAAAAGGAAGCCAGAGAGAGAGAGAGAGAGAGAGGAAATGTATCACCACAAAAGAGAGTAAAGATTTGCTTACAAGTTGCATGTGCTAATATATATGCATAGATGCACGTTCAAACATATCATAGCTGGCATCATGTTCAGTAATTATGATGTTGTAGTTATATAGATTCACTTTGACAGTCATTGCACCAAGGCAATGACAGAAAGTGCCACCTTAAAAGCTACCTTTGAAGCCATGCAGTCCTTATCCCCCAACAAAGGAATTTCAGAGGCACTGGAGAGCAGAGTGAGATGCAGGAGGGAACGATGCATCCAGCCCTCTTCCTGTAGCAGTGTATGGTGAGGTAAGTAGCTGTGAGAGAACTCTGCAGAGCTAGCATTATCTGTTCTGCCTGGCAACATTCTCTGGGGTCCAAGGCAGATTCTGATCTTCCCAATAATCTAAGATTTGCCATTCATTTTAACAGGAGATGCCAATAATGCAAGCTAAAATTTACATATGAAAAACAGGTGCTCCATTTTGAGCTATGGTCTATTTGCGTGATAGAGTTGGAGGATGATTCCCCAGTTTTGCCCAGGGTGTTCCCATCCCATTGCATGGGGTGGCAGAGGACACCTTTCCAAACTGAAAATCTTTGTATATAGAAACTGCTTTTTGGTAAATGTCCACATTAATATTTTCAGTGGGCACATCAATATAATTTGCATTTTGAGTCTTGTAAAATGTGTCTGTTCAGGGTCAGAGGCTTCTAAAACTGAGGGCAGTAGGAAAACCTGAAGGATACCATTCTTTGAAGACAATAAATATGGTTTCACTAAAGCAATTGAAGATTCAGAACACTCATCCAGATTTGCGAACATGACAATTTCTGTTTCCTGACATCTAGAAAAAATTGAGTGTATAATTTCTGATGAAAAAATGCTAAAACGTGTTCTTCTTGACAATAGATTCTTCTTGTACTTATGGGTAGCAGTAACCAAAGGGAACAAATATGAGGAGTTTATATGCACTCAGTGATCAAGAAAGAGATCGAAGTTGAAATGCCCTTCCCAGATGGACCTAGAAACAAAGAACAAAAGACTATACACCCTGCTGAAATTTGTGCGTGCATGTAGACTTAAATTTGCCCAGTTTGTCATTTTTGGCCACCTCCTGACTTAAGTCCCCCTCACACCTCTAAAACTGGTTTAGAACATAACCTTTTATAGCAATAGCATTTGTTTCTATACCGCCTATCAACTAAGTGTTATCTAAGTGGTTTACAATGTATTTTTAGCTAATTGCCCCCAACAAGCTGGGTACTCATTTTACTGACTTACGAAAGGATGGAAGGCTGAGTCAATCTTGGAGCCTGGCAGGATCGAACTCACAACCTTGTGGTTGCAGTACTGGCATTTAACCACTGCGCCACCAGGGCTCCTTGATCCTTGATTTATGCCTTGATCATAGTACACTGTTATAGTGCTATTATTCCACTTTCAACATCCTGTGGAATTCTAGGGTTTGTAGTTTACTGAGGCCAAAGAGGTCTCTGGCTGAGATTTCTAAAGACCCCTCCCTAAACTACAAACTCCAGGATTCCATAGGATGTTGAAAGTGGAATAATAGCATTATAACAGTGTAGTGCAGAAATGCCTGTAATCAAATTAGAAAAGAAATTTCTAGTCTGCCCCAAGGATGCCTGTCTATTTAGCTGGCCTAGTATAAGTTTGCTTTCACTAGGCTGAAAGAAAAGCACTTCTAAAATAAAATTACACCTTGTTTAATATTGATATTAAAGATGCTATAGGTTCATGGAAATAATCTGATCACAGACACACAGCCCTGAAACCAAGGGCAGTGTGAATGCTAGAAGGCTGTCAGTTTAAAAAGGCAATGAATGTGGAGCACTGCTTAGCAAAGCGGAGGGCAGGGCAATACAACATCTCAGACCCTATCCCTATAAGGTCAGACCACATGAGAGCCAGGCCAATGGCCAATAGTTTATACAGCAGAATTGGCAAAATATCTATACACATACACACAATGAAGCAGTCACTCACACAAGTGCACAAGAACTAATGAGTCAGAAAGATATGAAGACTGGGAAAAGCAGAGGGAAAGAGAGTTGTTTATACTGCAGTGTGTGCCCTGATCCTGTAATCTTCGGCTCGGGAAGAAGCAAGGCAAAGGTGGCTTCGTGGAGGAAGAATGCTAAGGGGAGCTCTCGACTAGCAGAATGCCGGGGCACTAGTCAAGTGTGGGAGGTCTCTGAAGAGAGTCCCAAAAGAGGACTCAATTATAGGGTAAAACATGCCTCAGGGGCAGACTTTTCCCAAGAAAAGACAGTGGCTGAATCATGCAGATGGATCCCATCTTTACATTTCTCACTGTTGCAAGTGTTAATCTCATCAGGAGGACACATAATCCCCTCAAGGTGCCATTGTTGTTGATGGTCCATTGTGTGTGTGTGTGTGTGTGTGTGTGTGTGCCTTTCGAGGTTTCTTGGAGATGTGACTGGGAGACCCTTGGTCTGACCTTGCTAGTGAGGCTTTGGTTTTAGACCTGGGAGTCTATGTTTCTGTCCAGTGAACCTCTGGCTTAATAACTTTGGATATTAAATATTATACTCCCCTGGGACTGGGTCTGCCAGCAGGGGTTACAGCATAGATATGAAAACAGGCAATATTCATACCCATGTTATAAGTCTTCCTTCCACGATATTTCAAGGCACATCTCAGAGGAACAGAAAGGAAAGTTTAGTCTTCTCACCAAGTTGTTTCTCAGATTTATGTAATGTTTGGTATTGCACAAACCACCTAGCAACCTGCTTGTTCCACAAATTCGCTAAGATTAAAAATATGATGATTCACATAATACAAGCAGATGGAGACAGGAGGCCATTTCGCTCATTAGGATATATTGTTTTTTTGCCTGATTGCTGCTTGGGTATTCCTGGGTATTCTGAGAGTAGCTTAACAGCAATAGGGTTGGCCAGAGCCCAGAATGGGTGAGGCTAAACCACTTTGTCACATACGGTTCACAAAATTTCAAGCATCTTTCACACAGATAAGTGCACCCACCCCCCACTCCACACCATCCCCTCTACACAGGCAAAAGGGAACAGGGCCTGGAGAAAGAGCTGGCAAACCAAACAGGTAACCTCAAGTGGCCAGATTCAGCCTGTGGGCCCAAGTATTCCAGATATACAAAGGACCAAATATTTCTTTCTTTCTAGTACTCTCCTAAGGAAACTCACATAAGCAATTTACAAAGGAAAACACATACCATTACAGTTTAAAATCTGAATCGAAACAAGAGCACACAACCCAGAATTGTTGGTCGGACAAACCAGGTTACAAAACATATCAACATGCAGACATTAAACCAGATAAATACATAGCCCAGAACCTTACTTAAAGGCAGATTAAAGTGAAAAACGAGACCAAGGCTTACATAAAGGCTATTAAAGATGGGGTTCAGAGTAACACTTTCAAATACATCTGGAATTAAAACTGGGACATAAGATGCAAAGCTACATCAAAGTGTCATCAAAATGGCAAAAATTATGAATGAAAAAGAACACAAGGTAGGACAGGCTGCAGCAGTTTGCTTTTGCCTGAGCCTACAGGGAAGAGCGAGGTTCCACCCCTCATTTCCTCTTCTCTCTTGCTGAGTTAACTAAATGCAAACTATTTTTGCACTTTGAAATCTTTGAAACCTTTGACTTTGAATCTTTGAAATCTTTGGCCGCAGTAAATTACAAACTTCAGAATTCCACAGGATGTTGAAAGTGGAATAATTGTTCTGAAGCGGTATAGTGTGGAAATGGCCTTTCTGTATTTGTATTTGAAATTTGTTCAGGCCTGCAGGTGAACACATGGAAGTCAAGAGAAAAGGCAACAAGTGTCATTCTGATTCCATCCCTCTTCCACATGCAGTCACTGGATACAGTGGTAGTAATGCCATATAATCTATTGTGGCTGCACAAGGGTCCTGTGCATTTCTCTGAAATCCAGTTGAGCAACTTGGATTGAGTCCCAGAAATTTACTACTTTGGATTTCTACATTGGGGTATCAACAGTGGCAGAGCATGGAGCATGGACCATGGGGGGCGGCGGGAGGGGCTACAGCATGAGGAGCGTGGCCACTGTGTGTGGGGGCATGGTTAGGGCACACAGGGGCGTGGCTATGGGCCAGGACGCCCCAAAATCATTGCTGCCTGCGGGGAACCACCCTCCTATCCCTACGCGACTGGGTATCATATATGTGCTGCCGAAGCGAGCACCCTACGCGACTGGGTATCAAAACAGCTATAACTATGGTTGACATATGACAAGCAGCCAGATTTTATCCAAAGTCTAGGCATCCTACCTATCTGGACCTTTCGCTGCACTAGATTCTAAGCTCTCCTTCCCTGCCCTGCCCTGCCCTGCAAACCCAAGGATTCCATAGGATGTTGAAAGTGGAACAATAGCCTTGTAACAGTCTGGTGCCAGAAATGGTCTAAGTCTATAGCCTTTTGGGAAGTGAAGATAGCAAAAAGGGCAGCTCTCTTATTTTGTGAGAAACAAACCTGCTCCTGCCCTTTAGAAGCTAAAAGTTACATTTGGGGCAGCCGTGTTGGCCATGCAGAAAAATACAACAAAATCCAAAATCCACAAGCAGTAGTACCTTTATTGGGCCAGCTCCAAAGCATAAAACATATTATGCAAGATTTTGAAGCTTCACTGGCTTCTTCATTGGGCAAAGATGTTACAAATCATTGAGGAAACTTCATCAACTTCTTCGTCTGGCAAAGATGATAAAAATCATACAGGTTCCTGTATGATTTTTAACACCTTTGACTGAAGAAGGCATTGAAGCTTTGAAAGTTTGCACAATGTATTTCATCCTTTGGAGCTGGCCTAATAAAGATATCACTGCTTGTGGATTTGAGATTTTGTTGTGTTTAGTCTAAGCTAGTGAGAGAGGTATCACAGCATCTTTGAGATGTAGATGGATGTGCTCTCAGAGGAATACCGTGGTTTAAGCCTAGTCTGTTTGCAAAGAGCAGAGGTGAATTCTTGAAAAGATACTAGAATACAGTAGAAAGAAACTAACAGAAGTAAGATAGGGGAATGAAGGCAAGGATGAGAAGTTTTTTAAAACTTTCTCCTGTTGTGGGAGAACTTGGATATTCCTCTGTAATTCTCAATTTTGTGAAGATTTTAGGAACTGTTTTATGCAGAAACACATCTGGCTTTTCTGCAAAAATCCCAAGGGTTTGCACAGAAAACAAGTTGCATCTCAATTGTGCCATCAAAACTTTTTTTTGGGGGGGAAACTAAAACCATGTGTATTTCTTTTAGAATGAATTGCCCGTAAGGGTTTGCAAAGTGAAAAGAACCTTGCTACTTGAATATTCTTATGAAAGCGGCTTTAAGAAACCCATTATTCTGTTGATAAATGAATAGAATGGAATATTCTTACCAGTCCTAGTGAAGAGAAAACACTTCTTCTTTTTTTTTCCAGGAAATCAAAACCTCCCTAATATGGGATGCAGCAAGCTGGAACCCCCTAAGGATTGGGTTAAGCAGTCAGGTAGGCAGAGTTCCACTGCTACTGGTGAAATCTAGAAAAAGAGCACAAACTTGTGTGACAGAACCAAATAAATGCAGTTCAGTGACTTGTACAGTTCACAGATCTTACACAGCAATCTCACACAGAATACAGGCATACTTTAGTTAACAAAGCCTCTGCAAAGAAGATTCTTTTTACAAAGACTTTGTAGACTTGCTCATTCCCCTTTTCATCCTTCTCCTCTGTCTAGCTGTAAGATTTTTAGCAGCATGAACATTGGATGATAGTCAAGAAGGGTTGGAAAAACTCAGACTTTTACTGAAGTATGTCCACAATAATAGCAATAGCAATAGCATGTGTATTTCTATACTGCTTATCAGCTAAGCGCTCTCTAAGTGGTTTACAATGTGTTAGCTAATTGCCTCCAACAAGTTGGGTACTCATTTTACTGATGTGAGGAAGGATGGAAGGCTGAGTCAACCCGGAGCCTAGCAGAACTGAACTCACAACCTTGTGGCTGCAGTACTGGCACTTAACCACTGTGCCACCAGGGCTCAATAAATAACATGATAATGCTTGAGTTGGGAAAGAATAGGGTTCTGCTCCAGTTAATCCTATTGCATCTGCGGTGCCTGCCTACAACAAGCCAGGTAAAGAGCAGCTGCTTCCAGAATCCCTTACTGAGCCTGAATGAACAGCAAAACTGAGAGAGAAGGGGAGAGCAAATATGCTTTCATTGGAAGGTAACAACATTATGTTTTTTTTTTTTTATTTATTTATAAAAACAGATCTTTATGTTTGGCCATCAAAATTGAAATCATTTAAAAAGTGGAGGCTGGTGAAAGGGGGAAAAATCATCCATGGACGTATTTTGGAAGAAGCATTCAGATAGTTTCTATCAAAGTGCATCTGTTTACTTATGCAAGGCTTGCCTGACCTTGTTGTTTCAGTTCATGTGTCTATATTGTTAGCTTTGAATTAAAAGTTTTCTGAAACTTGTTGAAGTGTGGTTATTTTTTGCAGTGCAGGAACCTCTCCCTATTCTTATCATCTTATTTCTGCCATGGTACCGTATGTTCTGTTAAAGAATTGATGCCAGAGGGCACAATGATTTTGTTAAATGAAGTCTAGCTTTATGTACAGTTTGGTAAACCTGTCTTCTTCCAAGTGCCTCGATTGGAAAGTGTTGGGAAGATGCTTGCCCCAAAGCTACAGTAGTCATTAGGCAAATTCCTGCTTTTTTCCTGCTCCCTTTTACTCCACTGTGACATTTCCTTACAAAGTGACGTCAGCTTTATGAGCTTCCCTGCTTATCTGACAGGTTAGGGACTGGAGCACTGTCTGAAAGCAGAATTTGTCAAAAAGTGGAACCAACATAGGGAACATGAGGGAGTTATGGAGTTTTGCAATGAAATGTAGGAGATGCCTATATTCTGTCTTGCTTTTCCACTGGCCTAGATTAGTCCAAATAGATCCAAATTGCATGGGACTGGGACACTTTCTACTCCATCCTCCCAACCCCCCATAGGGATGGGAGGAGGACAGGATCGTGATGATGGTTCTGCATGATGTTGTCATGGTCCTGTCCTTCTCCCATACCCAGGTAGCACAATCACTGAGTAAATCATTGATGATTTTCTTCCCATCAATAACCCATGATTACCTGAAGTTCAGAGGGTCTGGAAGCGCAATGCTGTGCTTCCTGCCCCAGCACAGCCTGGGGCAATACCAGGCTGTGGTGCGGAAGTAAGTGGCAGGGCCATTGTGTTCCTCTCCCAGTAGAGCTGCTGCAGGGGTCCCCACAGGATGCCATCGGAAACAGGTAAGGTGTGGAAAGGGCCTGGGGTAGTCCACTTTGGATCTGAATGGTCTGATCTGACCTGCTTTGGACTTGATTCAAATTGGTCTGTATCAGTCTCGTTCACTTAAGAATTCATAATTTGTCAGAAATATTTAACACAGGCCCTTTTTGCACAGCATTTGCCATGCAAGAGGGCACCTGGAGTGTTGCATGATTGTGAGGAGTGATCTGCATAACCCACTCACAATCATGCAACGTTCCAGGGAAAGGCAGGCACCGCTCACACACTTTTTCATTTTTGGCTTTCAGCCGAAAATGGTGTGCGATCACGCATTGCTCCAGGGCCCCGCGCACACTTGCTGTGTGTGCGGAGCAGCCGGAGCCACAGCGCTCGCGCTTCCTGCCCCAATGCAGCCTGGGAAACTCCGAGGCTGCGCTGTGGAAGGAAGAGGCGGGGCTCTCGCGCTGCCTGCTCGCAGCTGAAGCAGCAGGGACGCGAGAGCCTCTCGCTGGAGGCTGCTCATGTGATCCCCACACCCCAGCGCTGAAAAAAGGTAAGCTGAGGAAAGGGCCTCAGTCCCAGACTATAATGGCTTCTAATTTTTTCTATGTATGATAAGATACATATGGCTTACCTGTGCTAGAGTGTTTGTGTTATCAGCAATATTGTTGAATGGCCAATGTGCATAATGTAACTGTCACTGTGAGTAGTTTCTGCTTGTCACCTCCCTCCAGCCTTACCATCCCCAGTCTCTCTCTCAAGCCTTTGTACTGTAGGTAAACCTCAAGTTCTAGACAACCCTTTCATGCATCTAATGAAATGGACTGTAATAGATTGGTCTTTAAAGTACCAGAGAATTCTTTATTGAATTTGCTGCAAGAAATTTATGCAATTAATCCTCGAGATACAGTCAATGAACCTGTCAATGTTGACACCAAAATATAATTTTGTTAAAGAAAGAACACGTTAAGTTTGGATATTGCAATCAAGTTCCTCTCATTTAAATTTCAAGTTTACAACATTTTCACTCAAATTCATCTTGGTGCTTATCGCTGCAAATGTAACAGCAGAACACAGCTGTAGTTTATTTGCTTGGCTTTATTGTTCTGTTTGATTATTTGGTGTCTCTGCTCTTCAGCTGTTGCAGTGAATTCACTGCCTTGAATGCCATTAAAAGTATTATATTATGGGTGCAATTCCTAATGCAGGCACATATAACTTATCGATATCAACTTTCTGTGTTACCAGAAGGACAATTTTATATGGGAACCAATCGCATTTTATTGGGCTGTCATTACAACTAACTTAGAGGGAGCGTTCGTTTATCAATAACGGAAACCAGATTTATGTGTCTGACCCACTGTTTTATTACTCACGGTGAAGAATACAGTTCACCAAGGCATTGTTCATCTGTCCTATTAATTAGGAAGCTTTGCCTCCAAGCTGTTTTCAGATCTAGACTGTCATGGATTTCATTGTGCCGCATGCATTCAGAATGGAGTATGCCATTCCCATGTGTACTAAGGATTCAGCAAAGGTTCCAATGCAAAGAGAATGGATTCAGAGGCCTTGAAGCTGGCCATTAACCATTAGCGCCGGACAGCAGACTGAGTAGGCACATGATTCACTCTATCACAGTCAGAGTGACAATGCTGAGATGGATTGTGTTTCTCCTTGAATTATTGTATTTCCCCTCCCCTACTTTCTCACTGTGGCATCCATACCTAAACATTTAGGCTGTACAAATGTTGTGCAAATATCTTTTCCTTTTCCTTTTTGGTAATGCATTTCACTTGTAATAGCAATGCATAAGTGGCCATCTTGAAGAAGTTACTTTTGGGAAAGTTACTTTTAAAAGGAATTGTTCTGAGGGCAAAAAAATAGTTGCTGCTGAGGATGCAGGCTGCAGTTCAGCATGTGTGAGTACTGTAGATACAGTGCTATGCACTGAATCCCAGCCCAGCCACCATAATCCCCACTTACCAAGAAGTGATCCTGTGATTGCTTGGGGTCTGTTCTCCTGTTGCTCAGGAAGCAGATGACTTCCCTTTCCACCCGCTCCCATTAGTAGTCTCCATTGTGACAGGGAGAAGCAGAGTCCCTGTCTCACCTCGCCCTTGCTCCAGAGGCCCTTTCTTCACCTTGCCTTCTTGTGTGGTCCTCTGGTGGTGATCCCGGCAGCAGCTCTCCTGGGAAGGAAGCATGATGGGAGCACTCCCCTCGGCACTGGACTGACTCCCTACAAAAGGGAGTTGAATGGACACACTTCTTCCTTCCGTAGTGCAACCGGCTACTTTCCCAGATTGCCACTATTGTGCTTCCTGCCCTTCCACAGGACAGGTAAATGCAGGAAGGTGGTTTGATCGTCGTGGATCATTGATGGGGAAAACCCATCAATGATTTAATCCATGATAGTGTTGCTTGGGGATGGGAGAAGAGTGGGACTGCTATGTCATGCAGAAGCATCGTTGTGCTCCCGCTCCTCTCTCGTCCCCATGCCAGGTTGTGAGGGTACTGTGGAAAAGGCCAGAGATCACTTTTGTGAGATGGTCTGGGCACTTGAGCCAGCTGTGATAAGGGAATGGACCTCTATTGATTGCTGCAGTTGCTGCCCTGTAAGTGGGGACTGGGAGACTTCCAAGGTCGCTACATACCATCTAAACTAGAGGCAAAGTAGGGATTGTGAATATGTAACAGTCATGAGTGTAAAGTCTATGAATATCATAACTGCCATAGAGGATTCATTTTTGAAACATGATTGATAGCTTTCACATATTTTAAAAGTAAGTAACTTTTTAGTTGCCTAACACACATGTGAATGCTATGAAATGTTGACCTGTAGTAGAAAACAGGTGAGCAGGTGGAGGAAAACAGGTGAGCAGGTGAGGAAGAAGGGGAAATGAGGCACATAATAGATAGAGAGGTGGTACAGGAATACCTGGCCACACTGGATGAATTCAAGTTTCCAGGGCCAGATGAATTGCATCCTAGGATATTAAAAGAACTGGCAGAGGTCATTTTGGAACCGCTTGCTATAAACTTTGAGAAATCTTGGAGGACAGGAGAAGTTCCAGCAGACTGAAAGAGGGCAAAATGTTGTCCTCATCTTCAAGAAGGGAAAAAAAGAGGATCCAAATAATTATCACCCAGTCAGCCTGACATCAGTACCCGGAAAGATCCTGGAGCTGATCATTAAGCAGTCAGTTTCTAATCACTTAGAAAGCAATGCAGTAATCACAAGAAATCAACATGGATTTCTCAAAAATAAGTCATGTCAGACTAATCTTATCTCTTTTTATGACAGAGTTACTAGCTT
Organism: Iguana delicatissima; assembly: GCA_948472985.1. Taxonomy (NCBI): domain Eukaryota; kingdom Metazoa; phylum Chordata; class Lepidosauria; order Squamata; family Iguanidae; genus Iguana; species Iguana delicatissima. Next base: position 294,372 of record CAOKZL010001376.1, read on the forward strand.
GATAGATGAAGGGAATGCTGTGGATATAGCATATCTCGATTTCAGTAAGGCCTTTGACAAAGTTCCCCATGACATTCTTACGAAGAAGCTAGTAAAATGCGGGCTGGACAGGGCTACTGTTAGTTGGATTTGTAATTGGTTGACCGACCGAGCCCAAAGGGTGATCACGAATGGCTGCTTTTCATCCTGGAGAGAAGTGACTAGCAGGGTGCCACAGGGTTCTGTCCTGGGCCCAATGCTGTTCAATATTTTTATCAACGATTTGGATGAAGGAATAAAGGGCATGCTCATCAAATTTGCAGATGACACCAAATTGGGAGGGGTTGCTAATATGCCAGAGGACAGGATCAAAATTCAAAATGACCTGGATAGACTGGAGAGCTGGGCTAAGGCTAACAAAATGAAATTCAACAGAGAGAAGTGTAAGTTCCTACACTTAGGTAGAAAAAATGGAATACAGAAATATAGCATGGGGGACACGTGGCTGGATAGCAGTACGTGTGAAAGGGATCTAGGAGTCTTAATAGACCACAAGCTGAACATGAGTCAGCAGTGTGATGCAGCAGCCAAGAAAGCCAATGCAATTCTTGGCTGCATCAATAGGAGTATGGTGTCTAGATCGAGGGAGGTAGTGGTACCACTCTACTCTGCTTTGGTTAGACCTCGTCTTGAATACTGGGTCCAGTTCTGGGCACCCCAATTCAAGAAGGACATGGTCAAGCTGGAGCAAGTCCAGAGGAGGGCGACCAAAATGGTGAGAGGCCTGGAAGCCATGCCCTATGAGGATAGACGTAGAGAGCTGGGGATGTTTAGTCTGCAGAAGAGAAGGTTAAGAGGGGACATGATAGCTATGTTTAAATATCTGAAGGGATACCATATAGAGGAGGGAGAGGGCTTGTTTTTGCTGCTCCAGAGACTAGGACAAGGAGCAATTGATTCAAGCTGCAGGAAAGGAGAATCCACCTGAACCTCAGGAAGAACCTCCTGACCGTCAGAGCTGTCCGGCAGTGGAATATGCTGCCTCGGAGTGTAGTGGAATCTCCTTCCTTGGAGGTTTTTAAGCAGAGGCTAGATGGCCATCTGTTGGGAGTGCTTTGAGGGTGTTCCTGCATGGCAGGGGGTTGGACTGGATGGCCTGTGTGGTCTCTTCCAACTCTACATTTCTATGATTCTATGATTTTATGATTCTAAAACAGTCTTCTCCTATCAGTTGCATTGTTCCCACAACAGAACCTTCTCCTTCTGCTTCTGCTTCTCCTCCTCCTCAAAATTTTCATACCCCATCTTACATCAGGAGATCTCAGGGTGGCTTACAAATAATATTAAAACAAATTAAACAAGTTAAAAATAGTAAGATAATTTAAATTAGCTGAAAATATATTTAACAATATATGATTTTAAAAATTTAAAAGTTTTAAAAACTATGGCCATTTCCGCATGGCATTGCAGTCTCGCTATGGAAATGGGATGACAGTGGTTTGCCAGTTGTGCTTCTGCACCATGTCATTGCAGTCCTGTTGCCATCTCATCCCCACCCATCATGGTCACAGGATATTCGCTTTAGATTAAATCTGTAAAGTGCCGATGATGGCGTGATGCTCCTGCACTTAACCTGCAATGCAGAAGGAGGAAAATCCAATGGAGGCACTTCCTTCCCCAGAGCAGCATGGAAAAGAGCCCAGCTGCACTGCAGAAGGAAGGCATGTGTCGCTTGTGCTCCCTTCTGCAGGGACCTGGACGTGTGAGGAGGGAGACGTTCCCATCGTGCTGCTTTCCTAGCAAACACGCTGCTGGAATTGCAAGGAATGGACAACAGGATAAGGTAATAGGCAGAAATGAGCTATATTTAACAGTCTTTGAGTTGAATTGATAATACTCAAAGACTTTGGTGAACAGCCTAGTTTTAACTTGCTGCCTAAGTGACATGAGCGTTTGTGCCAGTTGGGCCTCCAGGGGGAAGATGTTCCATAGCTGGGGTTCCATGGCTGAGAAAACCCTCCCCCATGTCCTGACACAATATATTGATTTCACTGGTGGGACATGGGACAGGCTCACATGCAAAGAGATGCTTCCTCTGGTATTGAGGTCCCAAGCTATTAAAGGCTTTAAATGGGCACAGCACAAACCAGAAGTTGAACCATGTGGTCTTCCACCTCCATTATTCAGTGAGAACTCACTCCTACATCTAGAAAAGTACTTATAAGTAATATGTCACAAAAGGAGTGGTTATCACATGTTACTGCAGTTTAGGCCTATCTGGAGATAGCACCCGATATCACTTTGATATCATAATTTGGCCTTACTATACCTCTCCATGTGTTTGCGAGGCCTCCGGACAAGCACGAAACTAGGCTCGGTACTTAACTGCTGGAATATTCTCAAACAATACAGGCAAGCCAGAAATAGCCAGATCGCAGCTTCAGGGACCTCCCCGGCAAACACCACATTATGTATGCGTGCTACCTACAAAAGGCTCCCTGCCCCGAGCAGGCAACTTGACAAAGGTTGAACCATCCACTGTCAAGCGTTGCACATTTACACACTGGCTACATCATTGTTAATTCAGCTCTGATTCCATCATGCTAAATTGTGACCTTTCAGAGACATTGTCTCCCACCCAAAACTCATTGTTGTCCCCGAGTAAGGCATAGCCTGCAGTCACACTTCTCCTTATAAAACCCCCTGATTCCGAGATCTTCCTCGGATTGCTCCCAAGTTCCAGACCGCCTTGCTGCCGCTTTGCTTGGTGAGCTTCCCCTCAGCTCCACGTGCTGAGCCACTCCGAACCCCAGCATCGCTCTCTATCTTCTTCCAGGCTTCAGGAACAGGTTTCGTATCACCCGAATCAACTATCCCTCTGAAAATCCCGCTATCTTACTCACACCTTTATTTTCCTTTGTTATCTGTGTGCGTGTGTTGCTTACATTGTGTGCCTATATTTAATAAAGATCATTCATTATTTTCAAACTGGTCTGCTCCTTGACGTGGCCTGACCCCGTAAACACTGGGTTACGAGATCCTGCTAAGTTACCCTGCCTCTCGTAATGCTAAGCAGTGCTCTGAGCTAATTTTCCCCACCTATAGTTGAGCACATTTAGGTGTCCCTCCCGGGACCTCCAGAAAACAGGGTAACACACAGGTTAAGTTAAAACTGCAGTATATCTCAGCTATAATTTTCTTTTGTTCATAACTTCTTTCTTCCAGTAACTACTGTGAGTTGGTGAGGAATTCTGAGCGTGAATTGTGTATATTACAGATAAACTAATGTATGAATTATTAAATGAAGAACCTTTAAAAATATGATTAGACTGATAATCACATAGTACCACCACTAGTGATGTCTTTCCCTCTCTACATTGCTACAAAAGGATTTCTGAATTAAGGCTGTTGTCCATTTAGGACATTTTTCAGTCATTTGCTGAAGGATGCAGCATGCCCTCCAACTGTCCCCTGTTTGGCAGGGACAGTCCTGGTTAATCCTCTGTCGTCCCACTTTTTCAGCTGCTTTTAATGTGTCCTAGTTTCTACCTCCTTCTCACACTTCTCCTTTTGTCCTCAGCTTACTTCATTTGCTCAAACTGAGTTCAAAGTGCAAAAGTGGTTTGCACTTAGTTAATTTGGGGTAGGGGAATAGGGGAGGGGATCTGAATCTTGCCCTTTCCTGTAGATACAGGCAAAAGGAAGCTACTGCAACCTCTCCTAGCTTATGTGTTCTCCTTCCTTAATAACTTTGTCATCTCGAGCACACTCTGATGTTGCTTGGCCATATGTGTCCTGGTTTTTGTCTGTGAAATGTTGGTGGGTATGGGTGCAGGCTTAAAATGACAACAAGAAAATATGCTTTCGTTAATATTTTATGAGCCTGCCCCCTACCAGAGCCCTAGTACTCCTAGATATCATATCATATCATATCATATCATATCATATCATATCATATCATATCATATCATATCATATCATTCAATTCCACATCTGTTCCAAGAGTTGCAATAACATTACAAAGGGCTCATTCAGGCTATCTGACCCCAGTGCATGATCTCCCTGAGTTGCAGTAAGAGGCTGCCAGCTGGCAGAGGGTTGGGAGGGGGAGCAAAGCTGTGTTTTAACTCTGGAGTTTAGAAGAAATGCAGCAGCTGGGAAAGAAATGGAGAGAGATGTTTTTCTAACCAAGCAGCCAAGGAGCTAAAAAATCTTCCTGATTTTTTCCTTTGGTTTCTAGTGCACACAAAGTCAGATTGATCCCTAATCTTGATAAATAGAAGCCAAGATCTTTCCTCTCACTAACAGAGTAGAAAGCTCCACCACCTTCTCCTCCTTCCTTGCACCCTTCTTCCTGATTTCTCTGATGCTGAGGCAACTTCTCCCTAAAGCCATTCAGTAGCTAGAGGATGATGAGGCGCGGCCAGTCAGTAGATGGCTGTGCTTTAGCAGCCAACCATGGGAAGAAGATGTCATCCTTCCGGATCCCTGGAGGACACCTGGAATGTCTGAGAGAAGATCTGTGTCATCTGATGGCTAACTGATGAAACCCAGCCAGTCACTACTTTTCCCTACCTGTAGTGTCCTTGGCACTGAATGGGGCAGCAGTACCAGAACAGTAAAGTAAAAAGCTAAAGCAGATGAAAGGTTCTTCTTCCATCCCATCTGCCATTTTCCTAGCCAGGGAGGGAAAGAAGAAGAAGCAGACACAGTTCCATCAAAAGCAGGGGTAAGGCCTCCTTTCTGTCACATTTGCCACTGCTATGGCTTTGGAGGGAGAGAAGAAGCTAGAATGGCTCCATCACGCCTAGGCCCAGTAGCAAATGAAAGACCTCCCCCATCCCAACTGCCACTGCTGTGGCCTCAGAAGAAGAAAAGTCTGGCAGTATCTGCTGGACTTAATCTCCTCATCCATTGCCATTCCTTTTCTCTTGTGTGCTGTATCTTATTTAGACTATAAGCCTGAGGGCAGGGCACTGTCACATCAACAACTTGGTAAGCCACTCTGAGAGCATTTGTGATTGAAGAGTAGGGTATAAATATCTTTTCTTTACAGGGACCACCTGCAAATACAGTTTTTTGCCAGGGACCCCAAGACTTAACTCAAGATTTAAATATTTAAATAAAACCTCTCCAGTAAATATTTAAATTTAGATTTAAATATTCAAATATTTGTTTAAATTTTCAGATATTTATTTATTAATTAAAGGCTTGTGAAGACTAGGATTGAAATTCCCATTCAGACGCTGGGTGACCTTGGGCAAGTCATGGTCTCTCAACCTGAAAGGCAAATCCTTCTGAACAAATATGGCCAAAAAACCCCCCTGTGATAGGTTTACTTTAGAATTTCCATAAGTCAGAGAATTTCCATAAGTCAGATGTGATCTGAAAGCATGCAAAAACAAAGCACTGCTGACATGGGGAGGTTCTTTCTAGCCATCATATCTCTCATCTTTGAAAACTGACTTATGCTGACCCTAAGGCAAACTTATCATGAGGGTTTTCTTGGCATGATTTGTTGCCTTTGCCTTTCTCTAAGGCTGAGAGAATGTGACCTGCCTGAGATAACTCTCGGGTTTCCATGACTCTGTGAGGATTCAGACCCTGGTCTCCAGAGTCATAGTTTGGGTTTACACGCATGCCTGGTGTTGTGTCCTTTTCATCAAGGAGACGGCAGCGGGAGTATGTGTGTTCCTGCCCAAACTATTATCTGAAATAACTTTTTCCATGAGATGATCTCCACCAATCAGGAATCATATATTGAACCTGACATCACAGACCCACATAGCCAATCAGATTAATATCAGTGATAATAAATGAATCTTCTTTCTTGTGGTGATGATTCATGTAAACACTTTTAAAATGCCTAGATTTAAATGCTGTGTGTTGAGCTGTGTAAACACCAATATTTTAAAAGACTTGAGGAAATTCTTCACAAACAGTTCCCACATTTTTAAAGAAAGGTGTTGATAACAAAGATTAGATTTTGATATACACATAAAATGTTCATGAAACATAGACATGGGTTTGACCTAGGACAAATATGAAGCAATAAAGAGGCACTAGAATATTAATTCAACCCTGATATGGATTTCATGGTTCAGATTAGGATCAAAGCAATTTGCTTTACACTGCATATGGGACCAAACAATCTCACTGGGTATTGCCAGCTCTTATAGTTTTCCAGTATATAATAGCGGACCTCTTTCCCACTGTCTGCTACCAGATCCTTTTTACCACAAATGTCAAAGACTGAAATGCCAATCACAAGCTCTACCACTGTGCTTGTTTAATGTGGGCAAGTATCTAGTTGAGTGTACATATTGTCCTCAGAAACAGATGGTGGAGAAAGCAAGCCAGACTAGAATCAGCAGAAGCAGAAACTTGGTTTAAGCAACCTGGTGCCTAAACACAAAAGCACTCTGGAGCAAGGTCCAAGGGCAGTAAGGGAGTCACTGGAGAGAGTAATCCAGGTTACATGCCAAATTCAGAAATCCACTGAGTGAGAACATTAAACAAAGCCACACAGGGAGTTTTGGAGTTGTTGCTTGCTGCAAAGGAATGACTTTGGCTGAGTTAATTTCTAGCCAACTGTAAATCAGCACAGCTGGCTTTATTGGTTCAGTGTTTTCTTTTTAAAGCAGGTCAGAGCATTTCCTGTTCTTTTACAACTGGAATTTCAGTCTATGATACTCCAAAACTCTTTGTATCTAATTTATAATATTCAAGAGTTGAGTAGCATGACCCTGACTCTATTTCTGCCAGTTTGAGGGCAGGACTGCCGGTCTCCTCTAGTTCCAACTGAAGCATGTTGTCTTGGTTCTTCTCCTCTTTTTCTTCCTCATCTAAGGAGGGCTTGTTCATGTAGGACATGAAAACCACTGTGTTAGGGTGGCATACTGCCTTGTAACGAATGCATAAGCAATCAGTTTGCAGGATCCGTTTGCATCTTATCTGCATTTTTGCCAAAAGAATATTTGCTTTGCCTGGTGACATTAATCTTTCACACTAATACATTTTCCTACTGTGGTAATGCTTTTCCAATTAAAATCTGTCTGTAATTTACTGAGTCATTAAATGAATATCAAGAGGAGGTGGATACAGCTTGAAGCAATTCAAAATTGTAACAGTTGAAAGTCTGAATTTAACCCCTAGAATTTAACCCCTAGAAGATCAGTTATTCTAAATGTTTAAGGCCCCCCCCCCCAGTGCATCCTCTTCAGGGAAAATGTTAAAAGGTATAACTCTAACCACTCTTGGGAGCAGTCCCACATTCACCAGTCAAAAAGTGTTATATTTCAAAACATACACATTCAAGCATCAAAAGAATTGTGTATGTAAAGTGAAATGTGCACAGAGCATTAAAAATCCCTCATTCTAGAGTTCTGCCACCTGCAAGGACACTTTAATGGGGATGTTCTTCTGTGGTTAGAGTTTACCCAGTGAAATGCTTCCCAGTCAAAGCAAAAACATGGCTGCCTGGCCTCCTGATAGTGACATATGAAAGCATAATTCCAGCTTATGCCTGTCTATGTCTTTTTTGGTCATTGTAGAGGTCAGAATTTTTTTGTCACTTCATGCAACAACCACAACTCCCTCACAACGAAAGTTCCCTCCGCAGCCCCCACATGGTCAGGTAGTGGGTTTAGGGGAGAGCAGAGGATGGCTAAGAAGCATTTGGCTATGTGCTATGTGCCTACCGACAGTTGAAGCAGAATATCTATGCCATCCTCCACAATGTCTGGAGGTTCCCCACAAGATGCTGCAGAACATCTCTGTCACTCTGAGTCTAACTATAGGGATGTAGGGACTGACCCCCTCCACTTTCAACTTGCCACTAAATGGCTGTGGAGGGGAGTTCTAGATGAAGAGGAAGGAGAAGTTTCATAGTTCCACCATGGCAGAACTTTATAATACATCTCTTGATACATGATCTTAGGTGCCTTATTTCCATTATAGAAGCTATACTCATTTCGTCATGGCCCCCAGGACATGATGTCTCATCTATTATGCTCTGAGGAATATTCAGATGAGAAGCACTACTATCTCATTCAAACAAAGAATGGGACTTATTTCTTAACATCCATAGGATTATGCTGTCATGGTCTATTTTGTTCAGTATTTTCTCTTCAGCAGTCACCAGCCAGATATCTGTAGGCAAAGTTGGAGGTGGTGGTGTTGCAGCTCCCAAGTCCACTAGCCAGCAGAGCCAGTGGTCATGTGGCCTGCGAGGTTTTGGAAGCTGTAGTCCAAAAAAGGAACATTCCCAGGATCTGCCTCTGGGAATCTCAGAGGCAGGACACAAAAAGGCGTGTCCTTATTGGTCATTCCCTCAACATTTAGGAATCAAAGGTATTCTGTCTCTGAGCATGAAGTCTTAACTATAGAGATGATGAATGTGTGGCACTCTAGATGTTGTTTGACTGCAAAATGCTTCAACCCTAGCCAGCAGAATAAATGATGTCAGATGATGGGAACTGCAGTCCAACAACATTAGGAGGGCCACACAACCCCCATCCTAACATTAAGTTACCACACATACATCTTGTTAATGATCTGTCCTCCACAAATGTATCTAATACCCTTTTAAGCCCATTTAATTAAGCATCTTGTATATTCTGCATCTTGAATATTCTGTATCTTTTGGCAGCAACTTGTGTAAACATATTACTTATTTTGCAAAGAATCAGGGTTGTTGTTGTTTTATCCTTGAATATTAGCACCTCTCTAATCTTTCAAACTGTTGGGAGTTAGAGTTTCCCAGGGTGTTAGCCCTTTGGGGGAAATTCTATGAAAGGTAAAACTGTTAGGAATCAGCCTTCTTTTAGCAAAGTAGCAGAAAAAGCATGTCCCAATATCCATGTGACTTCCCTGAACTGAGACTGACTTAGAAAGCAAAACAAGGCAGGCAGTTTCAGGTTACAAACTTGAAAAAGTTTATTAATGAGTTTTGCAATTACATATGCATTAGAGAGACTAGATCCTAACTAGCTAACAAAAAGATTGGGTAAGATAGTAGCTTCATTCTTAACTCACCATCTTCTTGGTGGAAAGGTGGAGCATGGTCAGAAAGAATGAAGTAGAAGCAAAAATGGCGAAGACAGTGAAGAGAGAGAGGTCTGAGAAGTGTGGTCTTTTATGTAAAGCCAATGACCCCAGGGTCTATCCTGGGTCACATGGTCTGGTCCCCTGAATGCCACAGCCATGCATTTAAATGATACAAAGAGGAAAAGTGAGGCTTTTAGGTGAGAAGGCAGATGGCCTTGACATGCAAAGGAAAAAAAAACCTCCATGCTAGCTAAGCCCCACTTGTCGTAGAACAAGAGGAAGGGGAGAGAAAGAATGCTGGAATTTTCCAACACAAACAACTTGCAAAGTCTGAGGGGAAACTATCCTCTCTTGAAATTTAAATTTAAAAAAAAATGGCTGGTATCTTGTTATAATGCAGTTATGATGTCATAAACTGGATTATGACTTCATTATTTTTTTTGTATTCACACAATTGCAACATCATGACCACAACTGGAAATGTCTCTAAATCCTGTCTTAAAAGCCAGGAAACCATAGTGACTGAAAGAGTTCTGGGCACTGATGAGTGGGACACTGAAGAATGATGTGTCCAGCCCCTTCCCAGCAGCAAGTTACAGCATGACAAGGAGTTCCAACAGGACCCTGAAGGGGTCCCTGTCTCTGCTTGTAATAACACAGCTCATTGGTGGGAGGGGGCTAGACATATCATCCTTCAGTGTGCCCCAAAATAGCATCCCAAAACTCCTTGCTTGCTATGGCTATCTGGTTTTTAAGACAGGTTTTAGGGGGTCAGCTAGGGAGATGGAGCATCACTACAAAATGGTAGCGGCATATCCCGTGCAGGAATTTGTTTGGTATTTGCAAACAAAACACATGCACCCATTTGCCATTTAATGAGGTTGCAACCTCACAATGAAAGTCATGTTGTTTTTATGTTTTATTTCAAGTTGACTCTGACTTACAGCAACCTTGTCAGAGGATTTTCTTGGCAAAATGTATTCAGATGAGGTTTGCCATTGCCGCCTTCTTAGGTTGAGAGATTGTCACTTTCCGAAGATCACACAGTGGGTTTCCATGACTGCATGTGTATTTATATCCTGGTCTACCAGAGACCTAAGCCAATCTGGATACAGCTATACTATGTTGGTTCTCTGTAAAAGTGTACTTGTGTGTAAACTGGTAACAGTCTCTTTTGAACAAAAACAAACCTTTCCATACAATGCATAGGAAAGAGCCTTTGAAAAGAAAGATGACGCGATAATCAAGCAAAATTAATACCAGGGTTTTTTATTGTTAAATATTACTCTGCCTGAAGGCATTGAGCAGTAGACCTGAAATACAAGTATTTTGTCATTGTTGCTGCCAAATCTTTTTGACAATAACACAATTTATGTATAATTTATGCCATCTTAATGGAACCTTCATCTTGTGAAGTTTCATTGCTGCCGTCTCACTTGTGAGAAATAGGCTGAGAGATGCTGGCAGGGCTAGAAAGAGACCACAGTGTTACTCAACAGCCAGTGTGAACTGAATGGAATGGCTTTAGGACACTGAAAACCAGTCTTATTTGGAACGTTTTCAGTATAAGTAGATGTGATGTCATTGTATGGTTAAAGTTCAGTTGAAACAAGCCTGGATGCCGAGGGCATGGTGATCAACGCAGCTGGTCCTTCATTCAATGGCTGATGAAACAGGAATTCTGGGCACCCCAATAAGCTCTTGATGTTCATCTCTTATGTTTCCATTTTTGGTTGTTCTCTGAGTTTAAAGTATAGAACAGAAAATCTGTTCCAGGAAAAGGATCACATAGAAAAACAGAAAAACAAACAAACAAACCCTTGAACATAATGTTGAAATGCATCAAAGCTATTTTGTCACAGCCAAACAGAGTCACCTCAGGAGGTTACAAAATTCTAAACACATTTATTTCACTTTTTAAAAAGGGTGCCACAGAAAAGATGTTACTTTATGGATAGCACCTTTTGTCTCAGCAGAAATACTAATAGCATTTGTGTTGAAAATGTATGTTAAGTTATCCGCATTCCTTTGCCTCTCCTTTTTTAAAAAGTGCATTGTAAACCAGCCACTTTTCTTTTATTTGGAAAATAGCCTCAAGAACCTAGGTCTGAAAAAAGTTCCCAATCCAAACCAGAATCTCACCTTGATTTCTCAGTCAATTTGCTACAAACAGTACCTTTCGGGGGCACAGGGGGAATAGCTGAGGAATGGGGAGCCTACAAATTTGTTCATCTTGAATTTCTCTAATTTCTCTTTCGGCTTGGAATGTAAAATGAAATTCTGATGATGTGTAATCACCACTACATAGACCAGGCACTTGAAGCCATCTGCTTTGTACGTGCATTGATGTCCTTTAATTCATCTTTTTCCACCAATGCAACTCTTGTTGATTGCTGTAAAATTACAGCACAAGACACAGCTACTTTGTAAGTACATGAGCAAACTTTCTTCATTGTTAATAAGCTTTTTACATAATGGAACTGTCACTGACTGTTTTAAACCTTATAAACAGATTGTTTCATCAAGCACATTCTTGGACCCTTTTTCCCCTATTTGGTCAATTTTTTAAAATTATTATTTCCTGGAAAGGTTTTTGGTAAATATTGTCCCATCAATACTGAATTTTCTCTGTCCCCAAATATCTAAATTGGAGGTGATGGATGGCTAACTGTCTGGGCATCTATCAGATACAGTTGGCATTATGGAACTGGCACAATGGAGTTAAAATCAACTTACAGCTTCTAGCAGCAACACATCAGCATGCATGTTCATGGTACCATTCTCATGCATGTAGCAAATTGCTAAAGCATGACACCATTAGAAAACAAACATGTTTCTCTTTTTTTCTTCCCCCTCCCCCAAATGCTCACCAAAAGCAAGCTTGCGACTGCTGAGTCAATTCTGAACTGAGCCAATGGGAATTCATCCAACGCTAGAGAGCTCTACTATTCTAGGCAGTGTGGCCAAAGTGTTGATTTTGAGGACTCTAATGCCACTTGTTATTGTGGTTTCTTAGTATTCATTAGCCAGCCCACACTTAACTTTATTTTTTGCCCAGTGTCTTCCAGAATGTAAAAGCAGTGGATAATATAGACAAGAAAAAAAAAAAACACCCTTTCACACAGTTCTGAATGGGACTCAGCCAAATTTTTCTGAGATGGAGACATGATTTTCTTTAATTAGAGGATGAGTGGGTTTGCTTACAAAGATGAACCATATCTTACTTACCTCAGCTGATACTCCTTCTGAACCATATCTTAGGCCCTTTCCGCATGAGGCGAGCGAATCGCTCCATGCCGTTACTTACCGGCTCTTCCGTCTGAAGTAACGCAGACTTCCCCTTGAGCCCTTCCGCAGGGCTCCTCCATTAGTGCAAGGCAAACTAGAGCAGCGCGAGGTCTGTAGATCTGCACTGCTCTGGCTCAAAATGGTGGTTTCTGGTGTCTTTGGTGGAGTGGACCAACCGCTGAGGCTGGCCAAGCCCACAACCCACCTTCCGCTGATTGCAGGCTCGCATTGGTGCGAGCCTGAGTATCTGCACAGGTAAGTAGGAACTCAATGGCGCATTCCAGAAAATGTAAAGACTGGATTTTTCCAGTCTTTACTTAGTGCGTTGGAGGACCACTTGGGGGCGGATTGGATCGAACTAAGGTGCGGAACTAAGTTAAATAGTCCACACCTAGTCTGATCCAAGGTGCGGACGACCTCCGTGCTGGGACGCCTTGGCTCGTTTTAACTGGCTTGTGCGGAAAGGGCCTTACTTACCTCAGCTGATACTCCTTCCTGTTCATATCCTATCATTAAACTATCAATAGAACTACCAGCAATTAAACATATGCCTACTGGAGGTTCCACCACACCGTCTCATGAGGACTGGGTATTGAAACTGGTGGAGATGGTAGAGATGGACAAGTTATGACTTTAATGAGAGAAAGTTCTTTGAAGGAATTCCAGAAACAATGTGAAAAAGTTACATTGTTATTAAGAGGAGTTGGGGTAGGCATGCAACCAAAGGATTTGAATAATAAGGTTAAAATTGTTATTGTAGAACAGTATTTAGACTTTGTTAGAATATATTATATTTAATATGATTGGGGAATCAGTTATGTGATAAGTAGAAATGTAGGGTAAATATGTAATCATGATGCAGATGTCTATTATGACACAGGTGTGGGTATTTTGGAGAAGTTTTGAAGAACTATAACAAACTTTCATTGAAAACTGTTTTCTAGAGAGCAGGAAGTCAAGTGTGAAACCCTCCTAACCATTACTGTTTGCTTGTTACTTTAGCTTCATTTCAGTTTAGTTAGTAATTTGTGGTTTACATAGTAGAATTTTCTTTTGCAGCCTGTATTTGTATTTTATTATACAGTATGTTCTTTTATGACAGTTAGATCTGGATGTAATAATTTTTTAAAAATAGAAAAACAACAGAGACAATATAGCACATTTTAAAAGATATTTTCCCTATGAGGAACCACTCTTCAAAGTCCTGCCAAAATAAACAAACAAAAACTTCACCAACCTACAAAAGGACAGCAAGAAAAGTGACAGTCAAAACTTTTTCGGAAGGGAATTTCAGAGTCTGGGAGCAGCCACCAAGAAGACTCTCTCCTGTGTTCCCACAAGATGTACCTGTGAGGGGCTGCTGTAGCAGGGGGTTTTAGGGTTCCTGTTACCAATCCCAGTTAACATTTTGGATCAACTGAAGTTACTGAGCATTTTTCAAAGACAGTCTGACATATGGTGTGTTATTGTTATCCGAAAAGGATGTAACTAAGGCCACTTCTGCCCTACTTTGTTATAGTGCTATTATTCCACTTTCAACATCGTGGGATTTGTAGTTTACTGAGGCCAAAGAGCTCTCTGGCTGAGAATTCGAAATGGACCTCCCAGGAGATCATGGGTGAGGCCAATGGAGCTGTTCCTGCAAGCCCCTCCCCTAGCTGCTTTTGCACACCTTGGGAGGAAGCAAAGAAAATGGAGTAGTATCTTCATCCCAAAATGGTGTAAGTATATTGTTGAAGATCCAGACTCCACTAGTAGGCTTAATAGACCTCAGCCAAACAGGGCCCATCGAACTGTTTTCAAGGTGTGTGGAGGGAGGCTCAATATTTCCTTGCAGGTCATTATTAATTTTTTTGACATGCAGATACTTGCAGAGGGAGGGGAAATCAATTTTCCTAACCATCATCATTCAAATATTCTTAAATATGAAGACTTTTACAAGCCCGATGTTTGCTGAGAAGTGCCCTCCATGTGTTCAAGAGCTTACTCCCATGTAAGTGTGCATTCGATAGACTGCAGGCACATTTTGTTGTTCTTGAAAAGGCTGAAGGGCAAAAGTTGTGCAAGCATTTCCTATTTCTGAATCATTTAGTACATTCTGGTTGATAATTACTGAGGCTGTTCAACTGCATAGGCACCCTGATAATTTTAAGGAATCGTCAGTGATGTAGACTCAAGTTGATTGACCTGGACTCAAGTCAGATTTAAGTCACTTCCATGACTCAACTTGGACTTGACTTGGCAAAAGTTACACATTGACTCGACTCGACTTGAGACTTGCATATTTTTAGTGACTGACTTGGTGCACTTGGTTCAGTAACATAACACATTGATCCAGAAACCTTACAACTTACTGGTCACATGATGATCTGTCTCAAGCCCAAAGTGTGGACCATTTCTCAGAGGGAACAGAAAATGGGTTAGGCAATGGGTTTGAGGTGGGCTTGAGGTCTGCTCAGTAGTCTGTCGCCGCTACATATAGGAGCAGCTTTCTAAAACTTTTCCAATGAGCAGAAGGCTCTTAGGAGTGCAGGGTGCATATCTCACAAGGGAACAGAAAATGTGTTAGGCAATGGGCTTGAGGAGGAAAGATCCTTCCTTCTAAAGCTTCTGAAGCTTCAGTAATGGGGAATAAGAAGGATCCTATTCTCCACTGCTGAAAAAGCCTCCAGCTTTATAAATGGGAGGTAAGAAGGATCCTATTCCCCACTTCCAAAGCTGCAGATGGCAAAATCACAAAAGTAGAGTGCTGACTCTACTTAAATAGTTAAAATTGAATTTATTCAACTCTGTCCAGAAATTCTGGAATACAGGTTAGGGTATAAAGTTGGCTCCCAGATGTTAGATGTGACTCAAGACTTGACTTGAAAGTATCTTGCAAGGACTTGAGACTCAACTTGAGAGTTGAAGGAAGAGACTTGAGACTCGGAGCAAAAGCCTTAAATACATCACTGGGAATCGCCTGTATCCCTAGCCTCATCTTGGGCCACTTGACCCTCCTGCCAACCTCCATTCCCTGTTTGGGGGTCCATGTAGCCAAATTAACAACACAGAGTGAAAAAAGAGTGAAAGCTTCAGACACTGGAAGGGTAAGATGAAGAGGGATTGAATGTCTTACGGCATTTTTAAAAAACATTTAATTATGTGATTTTATTTGAGACGCACACAGTTATACAAGAATTCTCTTGAAGTAACACCCCTTGCCCACCTCCTTCTTTTCTTTCTTTTTTTTAATAGCATCACTATACAATTAATGATGGTTTACAAGTTAACCATATGATGAATCCACTTTATTTGTGGGAATATATTCCACATTTATGCTTATGGAGCAGTGATGTAAGATGTGCTTGGCAAAATAATTGTATGTAAAAATTAGCCTGTTTTGGGTCATGCTTTGTACCTCAAAATTTAGTATACTGCATTAAAATTATAAAGCCGGGGATGGGGTAGAGAAATGTCATCTGCACACTTTTTTCATTTATTAGGCCATAGGAATGTACTAGAACTTTTCCAGAAATGAGGAAATGTTGTCTCTAAGACTTAAGACTTCTAAGACTTATTTTGAACTGTAAACTATGAGGCAGCTGCACCAATTTCACCATTACCCCACATGTTTAAAAGGATTTAAGACAATTCTGGAAGTAGCTGTTAGGCCACAGAGCTCAGCTTTCACCTGGTGGTCTTTTTGGGCAGGCACTAACTGGAGAAGACCTTGTGGAACTCCCCTGTACAATCTTGATTACTGAAATGTGGAACTTTAAACTGTGCAGGACTGTATGCTTTATTCTGTTTAAGCTTTCACACATTCCCTTTGTCAGTGCATGTGCACACAGCTGTATTCCTCAAACTGCACAGTGGCTAATTTCTAGAAAGATATGCCTTGTCTTGGGCCAGGAGTGATGGAGAAGGTAGACTGAAAGGTAACAGTACACCACTGCTCAATACTTCTGCTAAATAATTCAGCATGACTAATAGCACACTGATGGTGGTAGATGAGGGTGGCAGCTGTGGGCACTCAGAGTTGATGTTTAGCAGCTCAATAGCTTTGAAAGCAACAGTGGAGCAGAAGGTGGGAAAAAAAAATCTTTAAAGTGCTCACATGTTCTCCCTCCTTTTCACTCCTTCTTGTTTTCCTGGAATTGTGTTACTCTGCCCCCATGGCTCAGTTTCATGACTACAGCTGAAGGCTGAAGAGAATGAAAGGAAGAAATTGATATGTCTAAGCCAAATGGAACAAAGTAATCAGGTTGATCTGCAGATGGTCGACATTGTTTGATGTTAGAATCAGCAGGATTTTCTTAGGCTGGTGTAGCTTTGTTTTATTCTTTTTCACCTTTTATAATGACCTATGTGTTCTCATGGAGAGAAGCCTCCATAGACATAGTGGCATGGACTATATTTTGACACAGTGTTATTGGAGAGGGATGCATAACTCACCAGTGGCGTACCAAGGCTCAACAGCCTCCAGGGTAAGGGGGCAGGGCAAACCATGGTAGGTGGGGGTTGGGGAGAGCACACGGGGGAAGGGTGAGGGGCGGGCGGGTGGGGGAGGAGCAAGTGGCAGCGGGGGAGGGGTGAGCGTGTGGGGGAAGGGCGAGCAATGGCAGAGGCAAGGCGGGGTTCCTCTCTTTTGTGCCACCCCAACATTGGCATCACTGGCACGAGCCCCAGTTGCCCTAGATCTGCCTCTGTAACTCATAGAAAGTACAGATGCACTCAGTTGTGAGTTGACTTCCCAGTGGCATGTGTCACAGTATGGGGAAATGTGTGGAGAGACTACCCACACATTCCTAAGAATAAGACTCACCTGAAAGATCACAACTTGTGTCTGCCACCACCTCTCAATTTATTCTAGCTCCTGAGAGAGAGGAACTCCAGCAACTGCATGCTAATTTTCTATCTGGAAGAGAGAAACTATTTGAATGAATGAATAAATTAATAATTAAATGCATCTATCCTGCTCTTTATCACAGGATCTCAGGGTGCTATACAATATAAACAATTTAAAACATATCCAGATTAAAAATGTCAATATTTTGAATGAGATAAAAACATTAAACATAGTGGTTGAGATTCTAGATCAGCCACGTAGTTAAGTGTCTCTAATTAAGTAATGCATCTTGTCCAACCACCCCCCTCAAGTCCTACTTCACTTGGCAGCAGCCTCTGCAAGCAACGGAGGTCTGTTGTTCTGCTGATCAGGATGCAGCAACACGATATTTCTAACCCCCTCTTGTAAGTGATGTCATGTGTGAAAGTCTGAAGCAGGATTCCTGCCACAATTCTTCTTCACATTGGAGATCAGGGGATTTAAACATTAGTCTGCTTCATTTTACTGATAGGAGAACAAACCACCATTGCTTGCAGCAGCTCCTTCCTGGTAAAGACACAATTGTGGGATTTTTCCTGACAATGGCCACTTCCTCATGAGGCGAGGGAATCGCCCCGTGATGCTACTCACCGGACTTTTGGGCTCCCCGGTCCGATCCACGCTTCTTTGGAGCAGTGCGTGGCTGCCGCTCTGCACTGCTCTGGGGACAAAAATTGTGGCTTCCAGTTGGTCGAGGGTCTCGACCAACCACTGAAGCTTACCAGCCTAAAGCCCACCCCCGGCAGATCACAGGCTCGCACCAATGGAAGCCTGTGAATCTGCATAAGGGAGCAGGCTCGCAGTGGTGCGCTCCGTGCTTTTGAAAGACCTGTTTTTAGCGGTCTTTCAAAAGCACGCTGGACGACCACTTGGGGTCGTTCCAGAGCGGGCTGGGGTGCGGATCTACATTAAATAGGTCCAACCCAGTCCGCTCCTAGGTGCAGACGTCCTCCCTGGAGGATGCTCTGCACCGTGTTAAAAACCCCGTGTGGAAATGGCCATTATTTCACTTCATAGTCATGAATCATGTGAACATGAATCAGTTGTGGATGCATAACTCTAGGCTATAAAATTATATTCCAAAATTACAACAATTTAAAGCCACGTACATGTAATGCAATGCATTACTCCCTGAAGGCATTAATATGTTTAACTTGGTGCTGGGAAACAGTCAATTTTGGTTCCAGTTGAATTACCAAGGGGAGGGCATTATGTAATCAGGGTGTCACAGCCAATAAGGTTGGATACTAATTCTAAGCTTTGCTGTGAATTTTTTTAAAAGTCAGCTGTTTCCCTGAACATCAAGAGATTTCAATAATAACTTAGCTGAATATACCTCTGTATATTGCTCTTATGTAAAAGCGCCATCTTAATTTCCCTAAAAATGGCTCTTGAGTCCTATCCTGAGACCCAGAAGCATCTTGGGAAATTAAGGTGGTGGCTGCTGCAGCTACCATGCATAGCAGTCCTCTTCAAAAAGCTGGACTACTACTAAAAAAATAAAATAAAAATCACTGTACCTTTCCCCACACAATATCAGGTAGTGGTGCCAGGTGCCAGGCCTGTAATGGAGATAACTCAAAAATAATTCTAGACTTGAGACCACCTTATTGTGGCTCTTCAAAATATTATGTTTTGATAACTCTGTGCTCAATGAGCTGCTTCAGGCAGCTCCAAGCCTTTTATTCTATGGAGATTTCCAACCACATCTCTCTTTCTCTCTCTTGTCATATTTTGTCCCCCTTTTCCTGTCTTCCTTGCAGGTTGTTTTCTCAGTGTATTTCAAAGTAAGGTTTGACTTCTATAACTTTTTAATCACTACACTTTTCTTTCTGTCTCTTTTTTTTTTAAAGTTTCTTCTTTATATGTCATCCATCTGAAACGGAAGAGCTTGTAGCAAGCCCTGAGGGTAAGGATCAAAATGTAGCAAAGGAATGTTTGGCTTTCTGCAATCACCTGTGAGCAAACTTTGTGTATATGTGTGTAGAAAGTTTGGCTTCACCAGTGTATCTGCTTATAGCATGTTTGAACTATACCTACTCTATCAGGATACTACCTTGGCTCTCATTCCTCATAAGTCATTCACCAGATGCCAGCCATGAGCAAGTGATATTGATGATCCAACCTGACAGCTGGAACAGAAGGCCAGAGGAACCATGTATAAATCACAGCAAAAACTTGAGGGGAGAGACACCCTCTCTAGGAAGGCAAAACCATGGAAAACTGTTAATGTTCATAGCAAATGTTAATATTTTTATTTATGCCGTAATGTAATGGCCTCATGCCAAATAGAAAAGACCCATTGGACCATACCCTCTGACTGTCCAATTTGGCAAGGACAGTCCTGATTAACCCACTGCCATCCTGCTTTTTCAATTGCTTTTATAATGTCCCAGTTTCGCTCATCTCCTCCCACTTTCTCCCTTTGCCCTCAGCTTACTTCAATTGCTGCAAACTGCATTCATAGCACAAAAGTAGTCAAATTACTTAGCTGGGGAAAAGAGGAAGAAGGGTCAAATTTTGCCCTTCCCAGTGGGCTCAAGTGAAAGAAAACTGCTGCAACTTTTCCTAGCTTGTATGTTCTTCCTCAAATAAATTTGACCACACACTGATGTTGCTGGGCTATACACGCCCTAATTGTCATCTGTGAAATGTTGGAGGGTATAACTGAACTAATCAAACTTAAGTAAGTCTTCATTTGCTGATTTTTCCATGGATTCGGTAGGTCAACTCAAGTTAAAAGTTGGCAACTGGATTTAGAACAATGTTTCCCTCCTTGATTTTCCTGTGTCCTGATAAGATACTAACATGAAAGGACCAGAAGTTTCTGTGTAAAATGGGAAAACTTTCCTGTGTGGTCCAGATTTCTGTTTTAATCTGAGAATCACAGCTGTTGCTTTTAGGGGAATGAGGCCACATTCAATAACACTTCTGTATTTGTGACTGTCAGATAATATTGATGGTATGAAGAGAGGCCTGACGCCATCCTACAGGAGATGAAAGAGCAGGAAGGGGGATTCCTTCCTCCACCTACAATAAACCATCTGGAGGATATTTACCCAAAAGTTTATATGATGTCTTCAAATGCTTCAAATGTAAGGTCTTAGATGACTTAGGAAATATTGCTAGGCAGCAGTTTTCCCCTTCTGCTTCTTTCTGTGGGAACAGAGAATAGGATTCTCTGTTTAAGAATCCTCTGAATTAATTGCAGGAAGGCTAGATGCTTGTTCATTCTTGCCAGAATTACTGAAATATCTCTGTGTTTTTGTTGGAATTTAAGGCACTTTGAAGAGTTTAGAAAACTGAGCAAAGCAAACTGATTTCTATTTGTTAAACAGCTCTTAGTCACATCAGAACAACGCTTGATCTTTCGCCTCTGGCCATTTGGCACCCTACTTTGGATTCCCACACAATACAAATACAGCTTTGGGTAGGGGAACTGACTTTGAAAAGTTGTTTATTCCTCTATAAGCTAATTTAGGATTCAAGTTCCATTTTGCAGCAGTACACCCCAAATCTACTGGTTGAATTCAAAATTTTGCTGACGAAAACAGTGACAGTGTCATCTGTTTCTGAAGTTGAGTACACAATCCATTCACTACTATGCACACTGCCAGAGGCTTCTTTGTGATACACACACACATACACACACACTCTACTGTGTGCATTTTATTTGCTTTTCAGGGATGGGCCTCCCAGTTGTTGTTTGGACTGCAGTTCCCTTGAGCCACAGGCATTATACCTAATAGTGAGGAGTGATGGGAGTTGTGATTCAACATCTGGAGGATCACATATTGCCAATTATGGACTGGGCTTTACAGGCTTTTGAAACACATTCTTTACAAAACTAGCCCAAGCAGATTTCTGTTCTTAAAAGTTAAGAAGTTTCTGTGGATTTGGTTGTGTCAAACACTTGCTGTTCAAATTCATTCAGCATTTACAAACTAGGTGGACAGTTATGGAAGAAAGGAATGTGCGTGGTGTACAGTTCCATAGGAGGCATAGAATGTCTGTTGTCCTATTACTTATTCCAATGGACAGCCATTTGAAAGAACCTCAGAGTTCCTCCAGATGAAGAAAAAAAAATCTTTGAAAGTACCAGGTTTTCTTTCTATACAAACTGGTTTTATTTTAGAGGTCCACATGATGTTTTTTTTCATCTCAGCTCCCAAGCGTTACTAAGGACTTTTCATTCCTGCTTCTCAGGTCAGTTTAAATTAAATTATAGTGCTTCCCCAAATGACATGCATCTCTACTTGGCTATCTGTTTGTATGATCCAAGAACTAGCTAATACCCGGTAAACACAGGTATTGTTCCAGGACACAGATTCAAGCTAGGGAAAGGGAAATGTTTGGAACAAAACAAAATGCTCCTATGGTTTAACTAGTATAATATTGCTAGAGCACTTTGATTATAACTCTTGAATAATAATAATAAAGAAGGCCTTAGTGGAAATTGGTGAAAATCAGTTTCTGAAATGTTGTCTGAGGGTAGATGTGATATGTGATCAGCAAGTGGAAGAAGAAGGGAGAACACAAGAGGAAGAAGGAAACGTAGAATGTTTCAAGAAAGAGTTTGGATGCAAACTTGGGATTGAGCAAGGCAAGTAAAATCAAAACAAAAAGAACTAGAAACTCAATCCTTCCAGAGACTTTCTTCCCTTCTGGATGAGTGCTCAGACAGAGGTTATCTGCTTGTTTCTTGTTATTATCAACTGAAGATGCTGGTAATTGTGGAACTGGGGCCTTCGTCATCCAGGGGTGTGCTTTATGATTAAGTTACAGACTTTTTCCTAAGTTAGACACTCATTCTAACATTGGCTGACATCCTGCATCAGAGCATGCAACCTGTACTGCTTCACACACGAAGCTGTACATGGCTCCCATCCTAGAAAGCAGCTCTTAAGCCATAAGAATTGGTGGGGATGGCGGGGGGGGGGAGAAACCAGGGAAGTACCTAGCTGCAGTTGGGGAAAAAGAAATGAGGTCATTCTCCTAGATCTCTACAAGTTGCAGAAGTGACTGGAGCTGTCTGTTTACTCCCCTGGTCAATGTCACCTCTTTTCTGCCAGCTGCAGAATGGCAGCCAGGATGAGCGCTCCCTGTTTACCTCACCACTTCCTCCTTCCCTTGGACGTTAAACAGATGTAGCTGTTACCACGCCATATATGCCCACTCCATGGTACAGTCTAATTGGCAAGAAATATCATTTAATTGGCAATATCATGTCTAATATAAAAATCACCTAAGGCTCGAAGGCCTGTGGACAAGGATTCTCATTGGAAGCTGTGTGCTAAGACAGATGAGCTCACCATGGCCAGGTCATAAGTTCAAAAGGATTAGTTGGAAAGGCTCAGCGTTGATGGGCTTGCAATAATCCCCTGAATGACTCAACCTTCAAGTATAATACCGAACGAAGTTGCCTCAATGAAGAAACCAATGGTCTTCAACCTGTAACCTATTCCCGCGGAAACTCCCTTTTGTTCTCTCATCTGCCCAGATGTTAAGAGGCTATCACAGAATCATAGAACTGGAAGAAACCACGTGGCCATCCAGTCCAACCCCCTGCCATGCAGGAACGCACATCAAAGCACTCCCAAGAGATGGCCATCCAGACTCTGCTTAAAAACCTCCAAAGAAGGAGACTCTAACACACTCCATTGAGACAGCAGCATATTCCACTGCAAGACAACTCTGACAGTCAGGAAGTTCTTCCTGAGGTTCAGGTGGAATTTCCTTCCCAGCAGCTTGAATCCATTGCTCCTTGTCCTGGTCTCTGGAGCAGCAGAAAACAAGCCTGCTCCCTTCTTGATATGACATCTCTTCAAATATTTAAACATGGCTATCATGTCCCCTCTTAAGCTCCTGTTCTGAAGACTAAACATCCCCAGCACCTCATAGGGCATGGCTTCCAGATCCTTCACCATTTTGGTCACTCTCCTCTGGACACGCTCCAGTTTGTCAATATCCTTCTTGAATTGAGGTGCCCAGAACTGGATACAATATTCCAAATGAGGTCTAACCAAAGCAAAATAGGCTGGTACTATTACTTCCCTTGATCTAGACACCATACTCCTATTGATGCAACCAAGAAGTGCATTGGCTTTCTTGGCTGCTGCATCACACTGCTGACTCATGTTCAGCTTGTGATCTACCAAGACTTCTAGATCCCTTTCACATGTACTGTTATCCATCCACGTGTCCCCCCTCCTATATTTGTGCATTCCATTTTTATTGCCTAAGTGCAGGGCCTTAAATTTCTCTCTGTTGAAATTCATTTTGTTAGCTTTGGCCCAACTCTCCAATCTGTCAAGGTCATTTTGAATTTTGATGCTGTCCTCTGATGTATTAGCAACCCATCCCAATTTGGTGTCATCTGCAGATTTGATCAGCATGCTCTCTACTTCTTCGTCAAAGTCATTTATGAAGATGTTGAATAGCACTGGGCCCAGAACCCTGCAGCACCCCACTAGTCATTTCTCTCCAGGATGAAAAGCAGCCACTGTTGAGCACCCTTTGGGTCAGTCAACCAATTACCAATTGACCTAACAGTAGCACTGTCCAGCTTGCATTTTACTAGCTTCGTTGCAAGAATGTCACAGGAACTCTGTCAAAGGCATTACTGAAATCAAGATGCGCTACGTCCACACCATTCTGTTAGTCTATCAAGCTTGTAACTCTATCATAAAAAGAGATAAGATTAGTCTGGCATGACTTATTTTTAAGAAATTCATGTTGAGTTTTAGTGATTACGGCATTGCTTTCTAAGTAATTACAAACCGACTGTTTAATTATCTGCTCAAGGATCTTTCCTGGTATTGATGTCAGGCTGACTGGGCGATAATTATTTGGGTCCTCTTTTTTTCCCTTCTTGAGGATGGAGACAACATTTGGCCTCCTCCAGTCTGCTGGGACTTCTCCTGTTCTCCAAGAGTTCTCAAAGGTTATTGTGAGCGGTTCTGAAATGCCTTCTGTCAATTCTTTTAATATCCTTGGATGAAATTCATCTGGCCCTGGAGACTTGAATTCATCTGGTTTAGCCAGGTATTCCTGTACTACTTTTCTACCTATTCTGTGCTGTATTCCCCACCCCCTTCCCCGTTTCATTGTTTTTAATATCAAGCCTGAGTTCATTCTAGGCTTTAGCTTTTCTGACCTTCTCCCTACATCTCCTGGCTATTTGCTTGAATTCCTCTTTGGTGATTTCGCCATTTCTTGTATATGATTCTTTTAACACTTAGCTCAGCTGAGAATTCTTTAGTCAACCATTCTGGTTGAAGGGCCAACCAAATCCTAGAATCGTCGAATCCTGGGCAAGGATTTGAGATTCAGGGATCCGAATTCCCCTGCCAAAGTAGGTGAATCGAATCTCTTCAATCCTGCCCTGGCTGGGGTGAGAAGGTGGCAGGGAACACTCCCTGCAAATCTCCCCCTGGCCGGGGGCCAATCCGGCCTGGGGTGGGCCACCAAAGCTGGCGGAGAGGGCGATCTCACCCTCTCCGCCCTGCTGCTGCTACCACCGGGCCTGATTTTACCAAAACATTCCCTTTACTCTATATAATCTTCTAAAAATAATAACTAAAGGCACAGTCCTATACCTGCTGGGTGTAATGCTCTGAGGCTGGAGTGCTTTGACATTTCCTGAGTCTTGCTCCACTCTTGCTGGCAGAGCAGAAAGGGGTGCTGTTTCTCCTTTTTTTTTTCTTTATCTACAATTTGGCACTGGTCTAAATCTTGCTTTGTATTAGGGGTATGGTAAAGCAGAAATTTTCCCAGTGGCTGAGAAGAGACTGGAGGGGTACTGAAGACTCCTTCTCTCCCTTTGCTGTTGGAGGCTTGTGTTCAACTCAGAGGATTTTTCCCCAGTCAGTACCATGATTTGCTCTTTTATAGAGGCACAGAAAGTTAGAGATTGGGCTCTTCTGAACAACCACTACCATCCCATTCAGAAACTAGTCAAATTGGTTAATGTAAAATAAATTACAGAAAACTGTAAGGTTTTAAGCTCCTTCCTTCTGTGCTGGCTCCTTTCCTCTCCCTCCCTAAGAGTCCTTTCACACTACACAGTTATGGAGCTTTGATTTCACCTTACCTGCCATGGCTGCATCATATGGACTCCTGGTGTTTGTAGTTTGGTCAGAGACACTAGAGGAGCTCTCTGGCTGAGAATTCTAAATATCCCTTCATAAACTGTCAGTCCCAGGATTCCATAGGATGTTGCCCTGGAATCATAGGGCTAAAAGTGTGTAGTGTGAAAGGAACCTCAATCTGGGTTCCAATCCTGTATATTGTTATCTAAAGGAAATCTCACTCATAAAAATGAATAAAAATGCATGAATCAGAAAATAAGGCTACAAAACTTTAGGTATGCAGACCAATCAGATCCTCTGCCATATGCCCTATTGATGTAACTGCAAAAGGGACTAGATTCTTGTAGTTTTAATAACCGTGTAGAAAAAAGCACTTGAGCAACAGATATCCTATGCCAGGCAGGTGACAGGGAAATAAGCTGCCCCTGCTGAAATATTTTCTTGTAATCCAACCACATTAGGGTGCTGAGGTGGTGGAGAACAATAGAAAGGTCTGGAGGAGAAAGCTCTGTGGGCCTTGCAGTCTCTTCTGTGCCCTCTAAGCTAGCTGGCTGCCTTCGGGTGTGGTGGAAGAGGCTGACTCCCATCATCACAGCCAAAGTGCAATCCAACTGCCAGTCAGTTCAACTTCTGTGCATGAAATGGGGCAGGATGCCATCTTGTCCTTTGCCTCAAGCAGCAAAGGGGGTGATCTTGCCCTCTCTGCCCCGCTGCTGCTGCCAGTGGGCCCAATCTGGCATAGGGCGGGTTGCCTAAGCTGATCGCTCTCCGCTCAGCTGCCGCTGCTTTAAAATTAACAAAACTAAATAGTTTTTCTTATTACAAAAAATTATTTTCTATGACAGAAAAAGGAGTCGAATTATCTGTCCTTGAATGCTCTTCTTACCTTCTTAATAAGAAGTATGTTTATGTTTTCCTGAACTGAAAACTATTTTTATTTGTTTTTCATTAAACAAAGATGTCAAATTCTGCTTCAAAAACACTTTTCAGTAGAAGTGCTTTCTTTCCCTTGCTTTTTAAACCCTTTTTAAAAAAAGGATTCAAAAGATTAGAGATTTGTGGATTCCCAGAACCTTCCAGGGATTCGAATTTGGAAAATTCTGGATTTGTCTCATCCCTACTTGTTTCTTTAGACACCTGCCATTTTTCCTCCTTATTAGCACAGTTTTAAATTGTGCCTTCAGTATCTCACTTCTAAGAAACTCCCATTTGTCATGAACTCCTTTCTCTGCCAGTATTCTTGACCATGGGATTTCAGCCAGTAGCTCCCTAAGTTTACAGAAATCAGCTTTTAAAAAGTCTAGAATACGTGTTTGGCTAGATTTGGCTTTTCCTTCCCACTGAATAACAAATTCCAGTAGAGCATGATCACTCCCTCTGTAAGGATCCCACCACTTCCATCTCATTAACAAGGTCATCCCTGCTGGTCAGGATCAGATCTAAAATAGTTGATCCCCTTGTCACCTCTTCTACCTTCTGGACAATGAAATTGTCTGCAAGACAAGCGAGGAGCTTGTTGGACCTTGTGGTCTTGCAGCGTTTGACTGCCAACATATATCAGGATAGTTGAAAGCTCCCGTTACTACTGTATCTCTCCTTTTTGAATGCGTGGTCATCTCCTCCAGGAAGGCATCATCGATGTCCTCAGGCTGACTTGGAGATCTGTAGTAAACCCCCACAATAACATCCTTATTGTTTCTCACTCTCTTAATTCTCACGCAGATGCTCTCGACTTGGCTTCCTGGATTTAAATCATGGATCTCTTCACAGGTGAAAACATCCTTGACATAGAAGGCTATTCCTCCTCCTTTTTTTTTTTTATTTCTGCGAAATAGGTTATACCCCTCTATTACTGCATTCCAATTCTGAGACTCATCCCATCAGGTTTCAGTAATGCTTATTAAATCATATTTATTTTGTTGTATTAAGAGTTCAAGTTCCTCTTGCTTATTTCCCATATTCCGTGCATTAGTGTAGAGACACTTAAGACCATGTGCCCTTCCCAGAAATCTTGTACTAAGGTTGCTTTTCCTCCCACTGTTGGTCTTTAGTACTACTTGGCCTGCCCTATCTATATCATTTGGGCTATTTTTCCTAGCACTCACTGAATCCTTACCCTGTATAATACTGTCTCCCTCCCCAGCTGAACTCAGTTTAAAGACCTCCTGATCCACTTTGCGAGACTATTAGCAAAAATGTCCCTGCCGATGGTTGTGAGGTGCAGCCCATCCATTGCCAGAAGACCATCTTCATGGAAATGCAGAACATGATCCAAAAATCCAAATGGCTCCCAGTGGCACCATCTGTGGAGCCAGTTGTTGACCTTCACTATTTTTCTCTCCTTTTGTGGGCCATGTCCTTCCACAGGGAGGAGAGATGAAATGACAACCTGTGCACCAAGGTCCTTCAGCTTCCTACCCATAATCTTGTAATCTTTTGTGATGAGCTGAAAGCTGAGCCTCGCAGTGTCTTTGGTTCCCATGTGAACCAAAAGGAGGGCGTTACGTTCAGTGGGCTTGACCAGTCTCTTTAGCCTCTTCATTATGTCGTTGATTTTGGCCCCAGGGAAACAGCACACCTTGTAATTCATCCTGTCCGGATTGCAAATCACTGGTTCTATTCTTCTCAGTAAAAAGTCCTCAACCATCAGAACTTGTCTCCTCTAAGGCTTGTCTGGGGTTACTCAATGAACAGATTCTTCCACGGCCGCTTGGACATTCTGTTCAGGCTGAGACTATTGGTCCTGCTGCTGTTAGATTTTGTCCTGCTGGTGTTTTCTAGTTCCTATTGCTGATGTTCTATTTCCTCTTGGTGACGTTCCATTACCTCTTCCTGTTGTTCCGTTACCTCTTCCTGTTGTTCCGTTACCTCTTCCTGCTGTTCCTCTTCATCATTAATAAGGCCGAGAACTTGGAAGTGGTTCTGTAGCTCTGTTTGGTTCCTGGCCCTTCTACTCCTCTGTGTCACATTCCTCCAGGCATCTGTCTTCTTGTTTTGTGAACTGACTTCCTTGTCCGCTAGCAACTCTGTGTATTCCATCCTCAAGAAGGTCCTCTCTGCCCTATCCAAGAACTCCTCACCCTCCCTAATAATGCAAACATTAGAAACCCAGACTTCCAGCTGCCAAACATTCTCCTCCAAGAGGGCCACCAGCTTGCATTTGCTGCAGGTGTACCCAACAACATCTTGCAACAAGAAAAGAAATATGCCACAGCTGTTGCAGGTGACTGCAGCAGCTCTCTCACCCTCCATACTTGATAATCTATTCTAGATAGTCAAATTAGAAAAAGTAAAACTGGGCTTTGTCTTCAAACTGCCCTGGTAAAACCTACGTTAACATCCCTGTTTGACAAGCTGTTATTGTCAAACTATCAGGATTGAGAGTGCAATTCTATAGTGATTCTAGTTACTCCCCCAAGCTGCCCAACCCACCTGGACATTGTGGTCAGGCAGACTGCCTCAGGAGGACTGCAACCCAAGAAGCAACGAACTCTTACTAAACTTGTAGAGTCAAACTGCGCACATCAAAGGCAGTTGCCACTGGGAGCAGATATAGAGAGCTAATGGCTGCTATCTCCCCCCCAGCTAGTCAGTTAGACTGTGTGCTCAGGGAGAGCCCATGGCCAGAGCAGACAAACAAACCCCACAAGCCGGTAAAAAACACCCGGTCAAGAATGCCTTCTCAGACACAGCTCACCTTCTGCTCTCTCTCCTTTGGAAAATGATTCCAATCAGCATTTTATCACCTGAATTTAAGAGCATTAGTCCATTCTAGACCCCTTTCTCCTTCAGGCTGGGAAACAGCCTGTTTAAACTCTTAAACCCTGGCTCCAAGCCCCATGATTCATAGTACCTTGGGCACTTAGGTGTGTCACTCTGCCCATTGGTTCCCTGATTCTTGTGTCCTATGCTACCCTCAGACTCTTGTTTGAGCCATCTAGCCTCGATCTTCTGCCTCTGGAATGGTAATTATAACCCACTTTACCCCAAAATCTCTTGCTATCCAACCTTTCTCTCCCTTTCCCTTCGCTAGCCTTGTGTGGTTTGTGAGACTGCTTGATTGCTTGTGTGTGTTTGTGAATTTCCCCAATAAAAACATTTGACTCTCAACTGATGTCATACAGTTAGTGCTGGTATACACAGGTGAAAAGTTTCTGTAGTTATCCCCCTCACACAGGCCTCCTTTGAACTATAATTCCCCGCTTTTTAAAGGAGATACTGGCCCTGCTGGAGGACCTCAAAGTCTCTGACCTTTTGGGAATAATATGGCATTGTACCTGGGATTTGAAAACTGACTGGGTGGGGGTGTTCAGCCATTATGTATTTCTCATTCAGTGTCCAGACACTCAAGTATGTCACCAACGCGATTCCAGTCCATATTTTTCAAAGGCATTCTGGGAAGTTCAAATAACAAGAATGATTTACTAGAAACAGGTTCGATAGGATATCTATCACCTGTGAAAAATTAAGGGCAATATACTGTATACACTGAGCTTCAGTTAGTCCCTTTCCAGATTATTGCTCTAAGCCTGTGCATCACTGGCATTCTTCATGATACCAGACTGCATAAGATCCTCTCCAGAGAATCTGTCAAGGCCACTTGAAAGCATCAACTGACTGCCGCTACTTGAGATTAATGAGGCACTGCTTCTACCAACTTGCAATGCCAAGCATTTTGCTCTGTTAACTGGGGGGGGGGAGTAGCTTGATAGATAGTAGACCACCCATAATTAGAAAAAAGACTTAGTGTAAGATTGGAATTGTTTTTTGAAAAATGAACCACACAGAAAGGTCACTAGTACAGTTGCCTGATTCAATATAGAACAGGGCTCCTGCAACTTTAGTCTTTAACAGAACTTTGAGTAGGATGAGGTACAGTAAAGCTCCAGAGAGTGGGAAAAAGATACCTGCCTTCTTTGTCCTTCTAAATCCCAACTTACAGCCATAGCTGTGCCCTTCTGACATGGCTATTTACCTTGGCAGAGGAGAGCAGTGTATGTGTTTGCGGGTGGAAGAGTGTTTGGTGAAAAAAACAGACCTGGGTGCTCTGCTGTGCCACTTTCTTTGCTTTCCCTCAGCAAGGCAATAGCGATGTTGGGAGGGGACAGCTGTAGGTAAAAGGCGCTCAACAGAACTCCTGCTTAATGGAGCTTTGTGATACCTCATCTTTTTTGAAGTTCTGTGAAGTTTGAAAGTAACAACAGCCCTGTCCCGGATCCAAGCTGGCAACCCTTGTCAATGGGAAGGTTAACATACTAGAACACAGGTGGGTCAAGTTCAGCCTATTGGCCACATGTGATCCCCCACTGCCCCTTTTGTGATTCTGAAGCCCCCAGACACCCCAAATGTCATGGTCCAGGCAGAGCAGGCAACCCATTAGCAAACCAGCATGGGAGAGCTTACTCACAGAGGCGAGAGTGGGAGTAGTCGAAACAAAGGTCAGGTCAAGAATTCAAATTCCAAGGCAAACAAACCAAAAAAGGCAAATCCAAATCAGCATCAAACAAGCAGAGGTCCAAGAGAGTCAGGAAAACATGGCACAGAGCTTCAACCACCAGGAAGACCAATTGTCAACTCTGGGAGGGGATAGGCCAGCTGCTTGCCTTTTATAGCTAATGCTTTTGTCACAGGTGTTCCCTCATTAAAGCCCGTTTGTCACTTAAACAAGCTGAATGCCTGAGACCTTCTTTATGGCATTCTCTCTCCCATAAGGTAAGAGTCTGTGTTGTTTCATCTTCTGATATTTGTTCTCCTTGCTTAGGTCCCTGCTGTTGGTTGTTGTTTTCCACTGAGCAAAATTCTGGGGAAAATTCTGCCTCAGATTCAGAATCCTTTTCCTCACTGTCAGGGTCTCCAAGGCAGGGCATGACATCAAAGTTCCCTGACACCCCCAGTGTCTTTTTTTAAAAGTGTAAAATAGCCCCCAAATCACCACACAACCACCATTATGCACCAGATTGTGGCAGTTTGGGATAATTTCTTCCCCAATGACAATCCCTCTCAACTTGAACAAATAGCCAAAGGTGGCTTTGAGTCACTTCAGAATCACCAGGAATTTGCCAGTGTGGCCTACCAGGGACAGCATCCAATGCAGCTGCTCACCTCTGTTCCAGAAACTAAAGTTCTGTGTCTTCCCCGTCCATAGAGGGATAAGGCAGGTCTGGCCTCTGGTTCTGAACTGCAGGGTTTCATTGTTCAGCCTTCCACTTTGTCTCCCAGATCCTTTTTCCTCCCCAGCAAAATGTTATGTTTTGGGAATTGTCCATCTCACTTTGCTGGGAAGAGCCAAAGAAGTAGCCAAAGGGGTAGAAAAAGCAGAATCAGAGGAGAGGAAAGATGAATATGGAAGTCAGGGGTGGAAATCTTCGCTTATTTCATCCCCACACACAAGAATTAATGATTTCAAAAGTATTCTGTTGATTGGGTGTAGAGTTGCCAGTGTGAAAACTGGAGAGAGGTCCTGTGCCTTTAGTACAGAAGGGGGAATTTCAATAGGTGTTGCTTGTTACCTGATTTGTGACAAGCTAAAATTCCATCTTTCACTCACCATTAAAGGAGCAAGAGTCATCTCCACTTTTCAATCTGGCAATCCTAATTGAGTGTGATCATGAGACTTATTGTAAATTTTTGATCATATTTTCCATTTTTACCCCAAAATGTGGGTGCCACAAGACCACTCCACCATGCCAAATACCTTCTCGAAAAAGTGGGGAATTAATTAGCTCAAAATCAGGAGGCTGCAAGAGGGGGGCAACTTAGCGAGATCTTTCCTACCAGTGTTTATAGGCACACGCAGGAAAAGAACCAGCCAGAGATTCAGAACTAAGCTAAAAATGTGTTTTATTGAGGGAAATTCACTCATGCATGCACATAAGATACACACAATTACACATGAGCTAACTGAAAGAGAAAAGGAGGAAAAATTATAGAGAGGCTGAGGGCTTTGGGAGGATTTGTAATTACCAGTCCAGAAGAGTAGTGAAGAGCAGAAATGTATTTTGGCTTAGGTAGGACCTAAGGACAGTTCTCATTCAGGAGCCAGATGGACAGAGTGACGAGAAGACTTTTGAGAGACTGCACTGGGCATCCTGAAATCAGGGGTATTTGTACCCTGAAAATAGCCTGTGGCAGTGAAGTTTCCAGATGCAAGACAAAGGGAACCTATTGTGGACAATGGGTCTTGAATGGACTGATTGGTTTCAATGTCTTGGTTGATAAGGAGTTTCCGGGCTATCTGCGATAGGATATGCACTCAGTAGGGGTCCTGGGCGCCTTACTGTTTTCTAAGTTGGCAGTTGATAGGATTAGCTCAGAGCCATTAAGTCAGGCTTTCTTGGCTAATTTCAGAGAACTTTTGACCTGGCCATGCTGGGGTCATCTCTGACTTTTTCCCAGCCAGTGTCCCTTTCCACATGGCCTTGCCAGTCATAGGTATAATTTATATTTTATGCGAACACATCTGCCAATTAATATATTTTGCCAATTAGATATGGTGCTCATCCAAACCATAATGATATCGAGGACCCCCAAAGCAAGGCCTTATACCACTTGGGGATTTTTTGAAAACAAATGTTGTTTTCAAAATACTTTGTTTTTTTGTGTGTCAGACAAGGTTTTCCCACAGAAGACAATGTTTTCTGCACACAGTATACTATTTTCTGTGCAAAACCTTGTTATGTGTGAAAAATCAAAGATTTTGAGCATACTTTTTTTTTTCAAAAGTCCCAAATTGTAACCAGTATTGAAGCTAGTGTTACCCCAAAATGTGGGTGACTCAGGGGTCCACCCGCAATGCTAGTATCTCCATATGGCACTGAGGAATTAATTAGCTCAATAAGGAGGCCTGAGAGAGGGGAGTAACCTAACAAGATCTTTCACCAATGTTTGCAAGATCCTGCAGGAAAGAACCAGCCAGTTTCCAAAATAAGCTAAAATGTGTTTTGTTGAAAAGTTCAATTACATATGCCAAAGATTCAAGCACTCACACACTTGTACAAGAGCTAACTGAAGGATAAAGGGAGGAAAGTTGCTGACAGTGGAGTTTTAGAGAATGGGCAATAATTACCAATCTGGAGAGCTGCAAAAAAGCAGCAATGTGGCTTAGACTTGCACCTAAGGACAGTACTCATTCAGCAATCAGAGTGACAGTGCGGCATTCAGCAAGGTTTAGACCAGAATTATTTTTACTAAACATGTTGGATTATGAGAATATAGTGGAAAGAGATATTGGAGTATTATTATATCATAATGGCTGCAAGACTGATCTATGTGAAAGAGTGGAAAAGTAAGAAAAGCCCTACAATAAATGAATGGAATTACCTAAGCTAGTCAAACTAACATTTTTTTTTAAAAGGTAAAAGTTTAAGTTTAGATTTATATTTGGTTACATGGTGACCTTTTGTGGACTACATAAAAAAAGAGAGCATAAACTGTGGCTATTGGTTTTGATTAGAATATAGAATTTTTTTCTGTATGTAATATGAATGGTAACAAGTTAATATAACACTGGAAAGAAAACTAGAAAGGATGACTATTGTGAGAGGAGTAATAACAGGATATTATTATCTTTAATGCATATGGGACTGGGGGAAAGTTGATTTTTAATGTAAAATTCTCTGTATAATAGAGCTCATGATTGAACCAAAATTAGTAGTATAATGTAATGTCTTTGAAAGTAGTTTTTTATCTTTTGTAAGGATGGAAACTTCTAATACAAATAAAAAAAAAAATCAATTGAACCTTTAGAATTGCAATTCAGGCATCCAAAGCAGAAAGTGCAGGCAAAATTACCAAGGGAATGTGAACACAGAAAACCCAATAGTTTCAGGTATTAACAATGATCAGTCTCTTAGGTCATTTGCACACTAGACTGTTACAGTGCTGTTAGGGGCCCTAGCCCAGGTATGGAGGTTTGTCAACCAGTCTTAGACAGGGTCACGCTTCCCCTGAAAGACTGTGTCTGCACCTTGGGAGTGCTCCTGGACTCGCCGCTTCAGATGACAGCCCAAATTAATGCGGCGGCCAGGAGTGCCTGTTATCAGCTTCGGTTGATACGCCAGCTGCACCCCTTCCTGGACCTGGAACACCTAAAAGCAGTGGTGCATGCACTGGTAACTTCATGACTTGACTTCTGCAATGCGCTCTACATAGGGCTACCCATGTGCTTAGTCTGGAAACTTCAATTAGTTCAGAATATGGCAGCCAGGTTGGTCACCGGAAGATCTAAAACTGACCATATAACACCAATTCTGAAGTCCTTACATTGGCTGCCTATTAGTTTCCGGGCACAGTACAAGGTGTTGGTTTTTACCTTTAAAGCTCTTCATGGCTTGGGGCCAAGCCTATCTGCGGGATCACCTTCTCCCATATAATCCGCCCCGCACACTAAGGTCCTCTGGGAGGAATTTACTGCAGCCGGTCAGAACTAGGTTGGCTGCAGTTACCCAGAGAACCTTCCCTTCTATCGCCCCCAAGTTATGGAATGGCCTGCTGGAAGAGACCCGGCATATTACCAGTCTTGACCGCTTTAAAAAAGCGGTCAAGACTGTTCTCTTTCGACAGGCCTTCCCAGACTAGTGCTCCACCGCCTCCCACCAACTGTCTTCTTGTTTTTAATAGTTAATGTGTTTTAGGGGGTTTAGATGGGTTGGTGGGTGGGGAAGATGGGTTATGTTTTAATTGCTTTTAATGTATTTATATACTGTTGTAGTACTGCCTCGATCAGTTGGAAGAGGCGGGATATAAATAACTTTTATTATTATTATTATTATTATTATTATTATTCTACTTTTCACAGGAATCTTGGGGTTTGCAAGGCCTCTCCCAAAACTGCAAACCCCCAGAATCCATAGGATGTTGAAAGTGGAATAATAGGATTATAACAGTCTAGTGTGGAAATGGCCTTACTCTCTGCAATGCTAGAAATCTAGGGACTGAAGGAAGATTTCGTTTGGGAGGCAGAATATATATTGGGGTGGCAATGCCTTTATTCTGTCCCCTCTGGAGAAAAGTGATAGTTAGTAGGTACTCTCTGGCAAAGAAAACTTGGGAAGCTGGTTGGATGCATGCAGAATCTCTAGTTGTTTGTTTTGCTCACTTTACATGCTGAATGTTGTCCTTCTTACTTTTCCTCAGCATTGCCTGGGGAAAAAATAAAAAAGGCGACAGAGAGCTCTTCTCTCATTCCCCCCCTTCCTGCTTTGCTTTCGGTCTTGGTGGGAGAGACTGCCCCTTGAGTGACCTGTTTTTGATAAGCTTCCCAGTCAGATCACATGAGTGAACCGTGCTCTCTCTCTCTCTCCTCCTTTCTTTGCTCTCACTGCTGCCTCTCTCATTCACTCACTCACTCTCCGCCTGCTTTCTCTATAGTCAAAAGCAAGGATCTGATTCTCTGCCTTGACTATAAAAATCCTAGGTGAGAAAACTCCAAGGTGCACCCAGAAGGAGCAAAGGAACGTCGAAAAGGCCAGGGTGGGAGAAAAGAGTCAATCATTTCAAAGAAGGCGAGAAGCAAGAAGTGGAACAGCAAGCACATTGGCAGAGCAAAGGTGTACGAAAGCTCAGGACGCATCACTAGGAGCGGAAGACAGTTGACCAGAGGACGGGAGATCTTCTTGCCACTCAAAGTGAGTACACCTGGGTATGGTTTATCAAAGGCTGGCGTTCACTAACCCTCCCACCACCCAGCTCCAAAAAGGGAAAGTTGGAGATGCTAAGAAGCTTGATGCTTCTCTTAGGATGCTGTTTCAGCTTCAAATGTTTCCATGGGTGGAGGAAGCTGGCAGAGTGAAGGACTCCCTTTGGGACTCCAAGATGTGTTTTTTGTTTTTGTTTTTTTTGAATGGAGTAAGGATGGTGCTCTTCTGTTTAAGGATGGGAGTGGTTGGCATTCCCTGAAAAAAAGATCTGTAAAGGTCTGTGTGCCAAATAGTATGAACATCATTCTTCAGTTGAGGAAAGATTTTCAGGAAAAGTGAATGCCAGGAAACACCTAAAAAGAGCGCCGATTTGTATAAACTCCAGAGAGTCCCATGAGGCAAGAATGTGGGGTGTTTCTTTGCTTCTCCCTCCCTCTCATCTCTTTCTCATGAGCAGCTTGCAAAAGAAGTCTGAAGAGTACTAAAGAAGGGCCCTATTCCCTCTCTCCTTCCCATATTCCCCATATAATTTGAGCTGTGATGGTATAATTGGATAGGGTAAAGAGTTGTGTGATGTGTAGAGGAACCTGTTTCTCATCAACTCTTCCTTTAGAAGAGTGTGTGCACTTGTGCCCAGCCCTAAGCAGAGGGGTGGAGTTTTGCTTACTCTTGTTGGTACCAGCTTGTGTTGGTTACTTTTGCTTCTGCTTCATTGGGTGCATTGACATTTAGAGGCCGATGACAACATGCCCACAGGTTTTGGACTTAGTATTGAGTTTTTACAGTATATAAAAAAACGTTAAATCATGTTGTTCCGCCTCTTTGGTTTTATTTCCAGAAATCTGACTTAATCAGAGTTTGACAAGAAAGTTTATACAATACAATTTGATTATCTCTAAGAAGACCAGAAGTTTACTGTAACAGGTTTTTTGTTTCTTGTTTGTTTCTCAAGCTTCTTTGAATTAATTCAAGGTAGTGTGTGTGTGTACTCACTAGGAATGTAAAGAATATTTGTAAACTTTCTTGTCCATAACAATAAAGGGTCTCAGATCTTACCAACCTCCGCAAGATTTTTTTAATCATTCAGCAACAATGTATTTTATGCTAAAACAATGTTTTCTGCACAAAACTGTGTGTGTGTGTGTGTGTGTGTGTAAATTCTGTGAAAAATATCCCATATGGGGGCATATGGGATGCAGAAAACTTTTGAAATCTTTAATTCTCACAATGCAAGAATGAAATATTTGAGAAATTACATCCCTGTTGTGTATGTATATATATGTGTGTGTATGTGTATATGTATTGTTGTGTTTACACACACGCACATACACACACACAAATCCCTCTGTCTCCCCACCCTAGGAACTCAAGAAGGCATATATTGGTAATCCAAGGAGTCTCCAATCCAGGATGTTAACCAGCCCCAGGCCAGCTAGCCTTAGAATGGCAGTTGCAGGCTACACCCTGGGGATATAGAAAACCTAGTTTCTTTAAAATTTGCAAGGCAGCTGAAGTATGGATCTGTGACACAGATGCTGCTTGCTAGAATAAATGCCACTATTGTTTCAGAGAGGTTGTGGAAACAGAATCATGGAAGAGAGATGTGGTGGCCAACCAATCATCAACAGCCTCAGTAATATTAAAAAGTGAAGTTGGGTCCTTTAGATTCCAATGTGACAACCCTATAGAAATAATGGGGCTGTTCCTTTTTCTTGTCATGGTCACTTTATTGTGTGGACATAGCCCAGGGGACAGCAACTTAAAGCCACACGGTGAAGTGGAATATACTATGCAATGCATCGCAGGCCAGTCACAGAGTACTCTTTGTCCTTCCATGGCGCTCAGTGCAATTAAAGAATTACAGAAAAGAGCAAAATGATTTGAATGAGAAAGTCATCTCAAATTGATTTTATCCAGTATTTTGTAAACCAACTGGCTCTGTGGTTTCTTTCACATGTCTCTGGATTGTGCCTGGCAGTATTCTTGAAAAGCACCGAGCAAAACCAGTCAAATTACCCCCCCACACTCAGTGACACTCAGGTTAATTAAATTGGACTGGTTCTTGGAAAGATCAAATATTTGAAGTTTGAATAGTGGATTCGAGCTTCCTCATCCAAGAAGTGTCCAATTTAGTTTGGAAAGCAGATGCAGCTTCCATTGCCCCAACCAGTCCTCATCAAAACCCCACATTTGGAATCTGTTAAAAGAAAATATTGGCACACATTTTCTGCCCACCATTGTTGTAGCCTGGGCTACTGCCCCTTTCTTGGAACTAAACGGCCAAATCAGGATGTTGTTTTTCAAGGATTCTGTTTCATCACTGGTACTCTGATTTTACAGCACACCACTGACTTCAATTAAAATCTGGTCTGGTGCTTTAAAATTTAGGTTGCAACAATTAGGGCATGCACACATGGCGCCTACACACTGACTCAAAACTAGGCATAAAACCCTGCCACTCTCTCCCACAGTCAGAAGTTTTAAATCACAAATTTCTTCCATCCCATGTTTGAAGGAATATGTGGATGTTGGTAAGTATTTGCCGGAAACAAAACAAATTCAATTATCAGCTATCCACCTTGGCTAAATTCAACAGGTAGAGCTACCAAATACAGAGAGCATTGTGTTCTGTCTGCTTGGCATATTTCTATTAGAGATGAAGAGTGAATCAGGAGGAAAAAAAGTGTTGACTCTAATTTAGCACACAAGCATGATTGAATACACAGGGATTCAAGACTATAGTTATATGATTTAAAAATCAGAGCCCTGGCTTGACCTGTAAATCTGTCAGTTTTACTTTCTTCCTTATTGAGCATTAAGTAAGGTCATTTTTTTTCCTGTCCAGCTGAT
The DNA here is from genome assembly GCA_948472985.1 of Iguana delicatissima. Taxonomy (NCBI): domain Eukaryota; kingdom Metazoa; phylum Chordata; class Lepidosauria; order Squamata; family Iguanidae; genus Iguana; species Iguana delicatissima. The sequence continues at coordinate 333,134 of CAOKZL010001376.1, forward strand.
GAAGATTTTGTTTTGAAATCCACATCTATCCATCCATCCATCCATCCATCCATCCTGTGTGTGTGTGTGTGTGTGTGTGTGTGTGTGTGTACCTGTCTATCTATAGATAGATGTAAATGTAGATATAGATATATTAGAAGCCAAATGAAATTCCCACCATTAGACGTATGGCTGCCAGGGAAGAGCAGGCTTGTCCGGACATTTGGGACAGGACCAGTATGTTTGTTTATTTATTTATTATATTTGTACGCCACCTTTCTCCCAGAATGGGACGCAAGGTGGCATCCAACGATAAATTAAAATATTAAAACAGTTAAAAACAATTGAAAACGTATAAAACCAGAAAAAAACTAAAACAATATTCAGTTAAAATCAGTTAATAAATAGAGCTCCCCGGATAACATAAAAGTCTGTTTAAAAAGAAATATTTTTGCCTGCCGATGAAAGGAAAGCAGGGAAGGAGTCTGCCTAGCCTCCTATGAAAGAGCGTTCCACAGTGTGGGAGCAGCCACTGAGAAGGGCTCTCTCTCGTGTCCTCACCAGGCGAGCCTAGGATCGTGATGGGACAAAGAAAAAGCCTTCCCCAGCAGATGTTAAAGCTCTAGCTGGTTTGTATGGGGAGATATGGTCTTTCAGATAGCCTGGACCTGAATCATATAGGACTTTATAGGTCATAATCAACACTTTGAAATGTGCCAGGAAATGAACAAGTATCCAGTGGAGCTGTTTTAACAAGGGAGTTATGTGCTCCCTTTATATTTGGCCCTCTGTTCACTTCATATGTTAGTGAGACCTGCGGAGGACTCATAAGTGAACCTTCATCTGGTGACATAGTTAAAACAAACTGTGACATCACCTCTCCCTGCAAATGGCAGTCATCAACAACAAGTGGAACAAGGTAGAATAAAGTGATATTTTGCCTTATTTCTGTTTTAGTTAAGTGCTACTGGGAATCATGGCAAGAACACATTGGTTATCATTAGGGATGTACTTCACTTTATTGGTTGATGCTTGGTACTAAAGCATGTGAGATGAAGTAGTTGATAGCTCATGAGGTAGGCGATAGTGTGCCTTCATTGTTCCTTGTATTATCTCCTGAAAATGGACATTCAGTTCTTCATGCCCTTCACCACAAACGTAAAACTGTTTTTTTCCTCTTTCTATTCCTAGATGCATTGTTAGTGGTGGCTATGGTTCTCTATCAGCAACTTCTGGCTCAACATCCCCTACACTTGAAGGAAACACCATTCACCTGTGCTCCGGTCACTGGCAGAATGGACTTCTCCTTCTCCCCCTACAGCTGATGCCTGGTAAAGTGGATTGGGAGGGGGTTATGATTGTGGCAATTTTGTTATGTTCATGACTAGGTAGCCATTGTGAATATGGAACAGTTATGGAGGAGTAAATCTAGGTAATTCTTCCATATTCATGATCACCACTTGGTCACACTTGTGATGCTATTGCCTTGATCGTAACTTTTACTTGGCATCAGCTGTATGAGGAAAAAGAGGTGATAATAATAATAATAGTAACAAGAACAACAATGACAACAATGTTTATAGGAGCATGGGTGAATGATGTTTTCATCAATTTTGGGAAGGTTGGGCCAGGTTAAATACAGGAAGCCCCTGCCTTTCAATGCCCTGTTATCTGATGACTCATTCCTTTGAGGCTTCCAAATTAAGGACAAATTCCATTAATTTGATGGGAGTTCCACTCTTTCATCATTTATTCTTGCCTATGGAGGCTCACTTGGAATCCCTTGCCTGTGCGAGCTGTTGCAAAGTAAACTGAGAGAGGAAGAAAGGTGCCAAGCCAGCTGAGAGACATTGCAAGAAGCGCATGTAGGGTCAATCCCAAGTGAGCCTCTTCATGCTCCCTACAGTACAGTCCATGGGATTTGTTTATCAACCAGTTTTATTTTCTGACAGTTCTCTGGTCCCTAACCTGTCAGATAAGTGGGGGAAGCCTGTATAGTCAGATATACTTAAGTAAGTAGCTGATAGAGATTACTGGCCAATGATAATAAATATGGCTCATCTATTGACATGGTGCTCAATATATAGCCATCATTGTGAGGGCGATCTGGCTGCGACATCTGTCACCCCATTGATCGTCAGGGTTGATTCTGCTGATCTGGCTGGCTAGGCGAGTGTCCCCTTCCTCCCTCACTGCTCCACGTGCGTCCCTCCCGAAGCTGCGCGCTCAGTGGAAGAGGATGACCATCCCAGATAGAAGGAGTGTACTGTTCTTCGGTCAAGGGTGTACGATATAGCCATCAACTGGTAGGTAAATTAAAAAAAAAATAGTCAAAAACCAATTTTCTTATTCCTGTTTCTGGATGAAATAGGAGAACAATAAATGGTTGAAAGTGGGAGGGAGTTTACCAGAGATAAATGCCAGAATGTGCTGTTGTGTGTGCTAAGACTGTAGTCCTACTCAAACCTATAGATGAGTAACTTCTGTTGAACTTAATTGAGTTTCCTTTTTAAGTTGACATATGCAATCAGCCCTCCACTCTATCAGGGTTTAAAGGTGCTGCGAAAGTGGAAAAATAATGAAATCCTAAGCACCCCTAAACATATTTAATATACACACTAATGTACCTGTACCTGTGGGGTGATTGAGCCCAGCTACACGTGCATTCCCGCACTTACTCACACAGGTGAGAAGGGGAATGAAATGAGAGAGTGAGAGGAGGGAGAAGGGGGATGCCTGTGTCATCCTTTTCCCCTTTCCAGCCCATGCGAGTGACTGAGTGAGCAAATGTGTGTCCTCCCCTTGTCCCATTCCTTCCCACCAGCGTGAGTGAGTGAAAGTATCTCCTCCTGTCCCATCGTCTTCCCCCTCCTACTCACGTGAGTGAGTGAGTGAACATACCTGTGTGCCTTCCTCCTATCCCATCTCCTTCCCACCAGTTGAATGAGTGAGAGGAGCACATACCCTCCTCTCGTCCCATCTCCTTCTCCATCCTACCTGTGCAAGTGAGTGAACATCACCATGCACCCTCCTCCTGTCCCATCCCCTTCTCTGCTTGCACCCTCCTTCTATCCCTTACCAGTACACATGAGCGTGCATGTGCATCCCCTTCCCTCCAGTAATCTATGAATGATCAAATCTGCAAATGCTTAATGAGTAAATGTAGAGGGCCTACTGTTTAGGATCGCTGTGTTAGGCTTTGTTGCAGTAGTGAATGTGGCTAAAATATTAGGCCAAAAAATTTAAGGAAGAGGTGGATTTTGAAGAGCAAGAAAGATGACATCAACCAGGTGAGGTGGGAAAGCTCAAGCTATAAGGAACTGCAAGTGTTATATTATCATACCTTCCAACTGTGCTGATTTAGCAGGGATAATCTTGGTTAATCCTCTGTCATCCCATTTTTTCAGCTGCTTTTAAAATGTCCCAATTTCTCTCTTCATCTCATTTCCCCCCTTTGTTCTCAGCTTACTTAAGTAGCTGCAAACTGAGCTCACAGTAAAAAGTAGTTTGCATTCAGTTGATTAAGGAAGAGTGGGAGGAGAGAAGGGGCAGAACCTTGCCCTTCCCAGTAGGCTTACCACAAAGGTTAAACTGCTGCAGTTTCTCCCAATGCTTATTTTTCTTTGTGTGCCTTTTTAAATTTGTTTTTCTCACAGTATTTGTTAGAGCAGAAGTAGGCAGAAGGTAGATCTGGATCTGAATCCTAAATGTCTAATAAAACAATATATAGAAGTCTTCTTTCTCACCATAAAATTAAATTGATAAAACAGTACAAGCTGGGTGGAGTGAAACAGCAGTCAGTTTATGTGCATGAGACAGGGATGTAAATCTTTACTTCTTTTGTTCTTCCATGCAAGAATGAATCATAGAATCATAGAAATGTAGAGTTGGAAGAGACCACAGGGGCCATCCAGTCCAACCCCCTGCCATGCAGGAGCACTCCCGACAGAGAGCCATCCAGCCTCTGCTTCAAAACCTCCAAAGAAGGAGACTCCACTACACTCCGAGGCAGCATATTCCACTGCCAGATAGCTCTGACCATCAGGAAGTTCTTCCTGAGGTTCAGGTGGAATTTCCTTTCCTGCAGCTTGAATCCATTGCTGGATTCAATCCATTGAATAGCTTCAAACATTTCTGCCCATGGATGAGTTTAATAGAGGTTTTCTACAATGTTCAGTTATTCCTTATTTTGTGTAGAAAACCTTATTTTGTGTAGAAAACCGTACTTTGCCCCAAAATACATTGTTTTCTCTATAAAAATGTTTCTTGCACAAAACCCAGGATTTTTTTTTCATATTTGATTTTTTGAAAAGATATCTCAGATATGCATGCGTGCACGCACACATGCACACACACACACACACACACACGCACAAACAGACTGGTGTTTTCTCATTGAGGTGTCTTAATGCATTGAGATCAACCTCAAGGATCTGAAAATGGTTAATATTTCTTAAATCTCTAGCACAAAAGAAATGTGAACTCAGTCTTAGGGTTGAAAATAAAATCTTCTACTGATTGTATGCTCAAAAACAACGTATTGCTCAGTTTTAAATGTATCATGTCCAGTTCTTTGAATCATCTTTTTGGCAACTATGTCTACTTGGTGGACTGTGGAGTTTTTTTTAAAACTGCCAGAGATTCCATCGTCCTGAAGCCTGCCTATATCTATGTTGGAGTGACACTCTCTGGAGGCTGAATATGCTTTCACCAACTGTCCACAAATGCCAAGGGGCTTCCATCAATTTAGATCTCCCTATGGCTTCCATCAACTTAGATCTCACTATGTACTTTGTACAGCAAAAGTGGACAACCGTGGAACTGGTTATGATTGTTTTGCACACCTTTAAAATTCAGTACAGGCATGAATGCTAAATGGGGGGAAATGCTGGCCACATGTGCCCTTTTATGACTACGTGAAACTGCCTTACACAGAAGCTTCACATGGTCTAATCTGGCTGGAAGTGGATGCCTTTTGGGCTGGAGACTATCCCAGTCCTGCTGTCTGGCAGAGTTAAGCAGACATCCCACAGATCCAGCCTTGGATCGTGAAAGAAAAGTATGTGCTCTGCCACTAAATTACCTGTACGCAACCCAAGATTTTAAGATCTGAATAGGCATTACATTACTGGTCAAGTTGTGAACAAGGAACAAGCTTGTGCTTCTGCCACACATATCTTTTATTGAAAAATATTTATTTTATCACTATATTTCAACACTAAGGAAAAGTCATCATATGCAAGGGTACTTTCCATGAAACAATTTTGTGATTCCTTAACTCGTACCGTATTTACTTGAATGTAAGCTGAAAATGTTTAGCTGAAAAATCAAGCTTAAAAACTTGGGTTGACTTATCCATGATGGGTCAAAGCTGCTCCATAGGAGTTGAACATGCTGAAAAGGAGTTTCAGAAGGTTCCTGAAAAACCATCAAGACTTTGGGGGAGCCCATGCCGCTAGCTGAGAGAGTTGACAGAGAAGATTATAGTAAACTCTTCCCAGATTGAGAAACTCTAGGGCGTATTTGCTTCTCCCCTGAGCTGGAAGGCTTACCTCTGTGCACGTCAAGCCTCTAAGGCCATTTCTGCCCTACATTGTTATAGTGCTGTTATTCCATTTTCAACATCCTATGGAATCCTGGGGTTTGCAGTTTAGGGAGGGGCATTTAGAATTCTCAGCCAGCCAGCTCTTTGGCCTCAGAAAACTACAAACCCCAGAATTCCACAGGATGTTGAAAGTGGAATAATGGCACTATAACAGTGTAGTGCGGAAATGACCTAAGTTTTACCTTGATTTACCCATAGGTTGCAGCAAACTCCCTAATTTTGAGCCCCAAACCTGCCCTTGACTTACCCATGAGATCGATTTATAGTTGAGTATACATAGTACACTGCCCGAGTGCTGGCTGGGCTGTTGTGCACCATTTTATGAAAGGAGTGCAAAGCTGTCTGTAATGGGGTTGAGTGTCTGAGGAAACACGTCCCTGTTACAGGGCAACAGAATTCATGCTCTCTTGCCTTGATGCACATATGCTCAGTTGATTAATTGGGGCATAGTGTAGCTGGAGATGCATCTTTGGGTGGGAGTGCAGTATGGCTTAACAAAAAGCAGGTGGTGTCAAATCTTCTGCCATTTCTGCACTAGAGTGTTATAGCGCAATGATTCCACTTTCAACATCCTATGGAATCCTGGGGTTTGCAGTTTCGGGAGGGGCCAGCTGGATTCCATAGGATGTTGAAAGTGGAATCATCGCGCTATAACACTCTAGTGCGGAAATGGCCTAAGTGGCATGAACTTAGTGGCATTCACATCAGAGTGAAGACCACCAGAGACATTTTGCCTCATAACCATGTGCAACCAGACCTGAAATGGAGGGGAATTCATGCCCCAGAGTGAGTGGCAGGCACAGAAATGGCCAGTGCAGTGTTATAAGGTGAGGCACACTGGTCTAATTGCCTGGTTTCGTACTTGTGTGTGTGCTTTTGTTCTCCATTTCCTCAAATGAGCAGTAGATTAGAAGATCAGTGGCTGGGCAGAGGGGTGAAAAAAATGTGAAGGAGAGTGAAAGGTAGCAAAAAGCAACTTATATATCTCAGTGAGAATGGAGATGCGCAAAGATTCAGGGCAGCCCTAATTGCCCCTTCCCCCCGCCACCACATCACTTATGAAGCGCATTTGGCATGAAATAGATCTAGACACTCTGCTAGATACAATTTAGGGAATCTTGATGAAAGAAGTGCTATTATGGAAAGTAAGCCACTGGGGTAATGAACCACAGCCAGGCAAAACAACAGAAGATTTGTCTCTGCTATACTCACAAGGCTGAAAAGAGTTAGTGTATGGGAAAAAAGGCTCCTTTCCCATCTTTGCTTCACTAAAACGACTCTCAGCGATGCTGAGTTCTGCATTTGAGGTGTCTGAAGGGGAAATGCCCTCTGTTCCACTTTTCATCTGTGGCTGACTCTACCGGCTGTTTTCTTCCCTGCGCCAGACTCTGAAGGAGGAAAGAGAACGCAGGAAAGCCCCGGGGGATTACTTTGGAAGGCTAATAGGATAATGGAGCAAGTTCCATGATCTCAGCTAAGTGTGGATTTGATGAAACAGCAGAGAGCTCCATTTGGCATTTGATAATAGCATCCCTTTGAAATTACGGTGGATCAATATGGATAAATATTAAAAAGCTTTGAGGAAGTGGGGGAAATTGAAAGGGAAGTATCGGGTTTCTGTCTGAACATTTCTGTAGACACAGAGTGTACTCAGAAAACAGAAAGTCAACACTTTCAATCCAGAAAGTGTAGCCCAGAAACAGCTTTGGGATCCGGAAGGTGCCAGACCATAATCACAACTGATTAGGGTCAAACTCTGTCCTCTAGTAAGGTTAATCTTGAGAAGTTCCTTTACTTGGCCTAGAGTTTTATCTCACAGTATACATTGTAGTTACTAAATGACAAAGAGATTATTATTCATGCATTTTGAATTATTTGTTGACCAGTTAAACTGAACTTTTAAAAAAAATTATTTTATTAAAATAATAAATAATAGACACAAACAAAAGTAAAAAACTGAAATGAACAGCAAATCTACTAATAAAACAATAACACAATCTAGATACACAATCAAACTGGACAAACAAAAACTAACAACTTAAACAAACAACACGTAATTAAAATTGGTTTCTGCCACTGTTGCAAGCAGTGAATAATAATCTAATATTAAGCCTAACCTTTCTGTTCAAAAATAATATATCATTTAAAGTTAGCTGTTTAATATGAAGTTTACTAAAATAATAAGTGATTAGCAATACCTAAAATCCACTTAACACTTCTAATATGACTATTAGAAGGTTATAGTTATTCATTAAATTGAATAACTGTTAAACTGAAATTTTGACATAAATGTAAATTCAAGATTAAGAATGTGTAAATGGAAGACATGCGGGGGGTAAGAAGAGGAGGGAATGTTGTGCAAATTCACTATACGTTAAAACAAAGAATATATGTATGTGTATAAGATTTTAAAATAAAAAAACTTACATTTTGACAACATTTATATAGAGACAGTTATAAATGAGGATAAATTATATTCTTAGCGACAGCCATAGAAAACACTAAAAGATCTGTATGAACCACTGCTAACCCTAAGTATTCCTTTACTTTGTAAAGCTGTTAAGTGGTATCTATGTTGAGTCTTAAGTAATATATTGATAAATCTTACCTTGTCAGGCCCACTAACATCTTGGCAAACAGTACAGAAAAGTTGTACACAGGAGATGTTTCCAGATATTACATACATTTTCTGGAACTTTGCAATTAAAGAGGAACACATAATGAATTCTGTCATTTTGAATTCTGGTGCTAGCATGATTTGTACCTCCCAGCTGAATGTATTGATCAAATTTTTCAGCTGTCCTGCCGAGTGACCCTTTTGGAGCTGGCAAGGAAGGTATGGACAATACTTGAGAAAAAAGAAATGTCTTCTGAGAAATGTTAGCTTAACTCTGGCATAAGTTTAATGGCTGGGATCCTTTTTACATCTCTCTCTTCTCTTCTCTTTCAAAAACAAGACAAAAACAAACCTATATGGCAATCAATATGCAATTGAGTATGAAACCAGGTCACTCTCACCAGCAGCACGTAGGCATAATTTCTCAGGGGACTCCAGTGCCCTGCTTGTGCTTGACCCAGATCTTTGTGTAATTGCCTTTGATTACATCTTCCTTCTTCACAGAAAGCATATGCTTTGAAACCAGTCTCATGATCATTTACCTTTCTGGACATTTTCTGGCCACCTTCCAGCTTAAATCCTAGCACCCTCTTTATCACTTTTGGTCATGCTGCCTTGCTTTTATGTGGCCTGATACTCTTTCGAATTATTTTGTAAATCTTATTTTCTGAGCAGTATGCATTAGTATATCAATATATTTCTAATTTATTATATGCATTTACATGCTGCCTTTCAATAAATGTTTCCAGGACTGCTCACTTGGACATACAAGTAGAAGAACAGAATAATAAATAAATGATTAAACAGCTAAAATCAATACAAGTATCAGAATAAAACAGTTATGAAAACTAACATAATTGATAGTTAAATTTCATCATATATTAATACTTATTAAAAATATATATTCATCAAACAATATTTTATATGCTATATATTCATCAAAGACAAAGTAACTCCCACTGAGTTCACTGAAACTTACTTCCAAGTAATTGTGTCTAGGATTACATAACACCTTAAGCATCAGTTCATGTTGCACAAAGCATGCCATTCAAGCTAAAAATACCAAATCTGATAAATCAGTAACGCATGTGTACCTTCAAGACAGAACTCTTGGCCTGAGCTTCCTCCCTATTCCCTGAGAACCAGAAAAGAGAGCCTGTGATCTGGAAACTATTCCTTTATCTGGGACATGTGTCTGGATAACAGTATGTGTGAAAGGGATCTAGAAGTCTTGCTAGATCACAAGCTGAACATGAGTCAGGAATGTGATACGGCAGCCAAGAAAGCTAGTGCAATTCTTGGTTGCATCAATAGCAGTATGGTGTCTAGATCAAAGGAGGTAATGGTACCACTCTATTCTGCATTGGTTCGACCTCATTTGGAATACTTTGTCCATTTCTGGGCACCTCAGTTCAAGAAGGATATTGACAAGCTGGAGGGTGTCCAGAGGAGAGCGACCAAAATGGTGAAAGGTCTCGAAGCCATGGCCTATGAGGAGTGGCATAGGGAGTTGGATGTGTTTAGTCTGCAGAAGTATGTTTAGTCTGCAGGTTAAGGTTAAGAGGGGACATGATAGCCATGTTTAAATATTTGAAGGGATGTCATGTCGAGGAGGGGGCAGGCTTGTTTTCTGCTGTTCCAGAGACTAGAACAAGGAGCAATGGATTCAAGCTGCAGGAAAGGAGATTCCACCTAAACCTCAGGAAGAACTTCCTGATGTTCAGATCTGTCCAGCTGTGGCATATGCTGCCTCGGAGTGTGTTGGAGTCTCCATCTTTGTAGGCTTTTAAGCAGAGGCTGGATGGCCATCTGTTGGGAATGCTTTGATGTGTGTTCCTGCCTAGTAGGGGTTGGACTGGATGGTCCCTGTGGTCTCTTCCAGCTCTATGATTCTATGATCTTTTATCAGTCCCTGAAGAGCTTTAAATATTACTAAGCCAAAATGCATTGGGTTCACCAGGAGAATAAAATCATCTTTCCAACACCCTGAAAATTTACCTCTTCAATATGTCCCTTCTGTTGGGTGTTAACAGTACTTCTTGCTTCCTGATATTTGGAAATCATACGGGGAATGACTTGGGAAGCCTTTCAAATTCCTCTTCCTTCCAGCATTTCACAGATGAAAGCCACAATACGTGTGGCCAAGTGGACAAAAGTTATTAGGGAGGAGGAACACATAAGCTAGGAGAGCCTACAGCAGTTTGCTTTTGCCTGAGTACAGGGAAGGGCAAGATTCCACCCCTCTCCTCTTCTGTTGAATTAACTGAGTGCAAACTACTTCTGCTCTTTGAACTCAGTTTGCAGCAGGCTGAGGATGAAGGGAGAAAATGGGCAAAGATAAGAGAAACTGGGACATTTTAAAAGTAGCTGAAAAAGTGGGAGGACAGAGGATTCATAAGGACTGTCTCTGCCAAATGAAGAGACAGTTGGAAGGTATGCTGCCTCTAACTCCCATTGATTGCCCAGCTGCAGCATAGTGCCATTCCAAACACAGCATTGTGGAAAAACTGGTCTATCTTGTTGGTCCTCATGACTGCTGTCTGAAGTGGCTGGAAACATTCCATAGATAAACAGATGGCCTTTCTGCACTACACTTTACAGTGCTATTATTCCACTTTCAACATCCTATGGAATCGTGGGGTTTGCAGTTTAGGGAGGGGCATTTAGAATTTCCAGCCAGAGAGCTCTTTAGCCTCAGTAAACTACAAGCCTCAGAATTCCACAGGATGTTGAAAGTGGAATAATAGCACTGTAACAGTGTAGTGCAGAAAGACCCAGAGAGATAAGCATTTGGAACAATGCTGCTTTTGTTCTAAGGCCCACCACCTTCTATCCAAATGTTCTAAGCCTTGCACAGATATGACCATTGACACCTTTGCAGCCTGTGGATAGAGCCATGAGAACAGGAGAGCTTTCTTTGCTTATTATGAATTGTCATTTTATTTTATTTTCTCTTCTGAGTGAGAAAAGTGAAAATAATTTCCAAATAAAATTTCGTGTGTTTGGAAGCTAACTTAAAATTGCTTTTAGATAAATGAGGCATCACCTATAACTGTTGCGAGGCACGTCTCTTTCACCTGCAGATATGATACCACAAAGCAAAGGGCTTAATGGACAAGATGCAAAGAAATTTCTCAAACAACATGGCAAACTCAACATAAGTTGCCAAGAGTATGAGATCTAGCTATGAATTTCCCAAACTTATTTTTTAAATGCAATGATCCAGAGCACCTTGGCCCTTTCCTCACCTTACCTTGTTCCAGCACTGGGGTGCAGGGATCACACAAGCAGACTCCGGCGAGAGGCTCCCGCATCCCTGCTGCTTCAGCTCCGCATGAGCTGCCTGCTCGTGTGACAGCCCCTCCTCTTCCTTCAGCTGTGCAGCCTGGGAGTTCCCAAGGCTGCGCTGGGGCAGGAAGTGCAACTGGCATGGCTCCGGAGGCTCCGCACACCAGGTAAGTGCGCGTGGGGCCCAGGAGCAGTGTTTCCAGCTGAAAATGAAAAGGTGTACTATCAGTGCCTGCCAGCCCCTGGAGCGTTGCACGATTGTGTGTTGTGCAGATCACTCCTCACAATCGCGCGATGCTCCTTTCGCATGGCAAATGCCGTGTGGAAAGAACCAAAGAGAAGGCTTGGATTTCAGTTTCTTTTGACCCTGTCTGGGGATTGGCAGATGAGTCTTTTATTAGTTTATCAGTTTTACATTCATGTATGCTTGTTCTGTCCCATATCAATATCAATCTCCAATGTTAAAAAGCCATGCAAATTTGTGCCATTTTAATGTATTTTTTCGTACAATATTTATTTAGTTTTGATTGTGCCCTAAAATATGCAGTTTTGCATATCTTTTAAACTAAAATATGCATCCTGGTACATATTTTTCCCATTTTTTTTCACTCATAAATAGCATTGCAAAAAGTGTAAAAACCAGTGATAACTGTTTCCATGTTGCACATGTCCAGGAAGTGATAATGGACCTGTATATTCCTAACTACAGTCCAGAAGTAATCTTCAAATATCCCTAACTGTATTTCACAACTCACATTTCCTTTTGTTTGATTTCCTGTTATTCTTTTGGTATGGAATTTGGTTTTGTTGCTGCTGTGCCTTCTACTTCTGATTTCTTTCATGCTTTTATAATTATTGTATCCAAATTTAGTACAACTACTTAAGCCACTGCATGGTAGATGCACATCCATATGTGCAGTTTGCACTGTTCCGTATAGTTGGCTGCACATACAATGCATAGCTGACATTTGTAATTGTGCTGCAGGCTGGTATACTTGCAACTGTGATCATGATGCTTGCTATGACGGCTCTGGGTTATTCTTTGAAAGGGAAAAAGAAAGAGAAGACTCTATAGAATTGGGATCTATAGTTGTCATTCACTGGGGTGTTTGACTCCAATTTATGACAATAAACCTTTGCAACTGCTCTTGCCCCTTATGCCTATTGAAAGTTCTTTGTAGAAACAATACTTTTATATAAAAAGAATCAATATATTGCTCCTTGTGTGGCTGTGGTTTGTTTTGTGGCACATTGTTGCACTCTAAAACTGAACCTATGTATTGCAGTGGGGGTCTTTGCAAGGACTCTGGGGGTGGTGTGAGGTCATGTGACATGAGTGATTCATGCGTCTCCTCCTACCGCTTCTTCAGATGCTTCTGGTTCTGAAGGAAGGTTCTTAACAGTTCATTAACACTGTCAAAGTTTAGTAAACACAATCCACGTTCGGTCTTCACTTTCTCTTGTCTGTGCTATGCAAAAAGAGTGTGAACAGATACCAAGCAATTGCTACTTTTTAAAAGTGTATGTTTATGAAAAATCAAAGTATTACACCTGCTACATAGAGTATGTGTCCATGTTGATATCATAGTCCCAGCTGTACAAATGGGTGCAGAGTCTCCTAAGAGCAGTGTGATGTCCAGATGTGCTTTTGTTTTGCTTTGTACTCACAATACTCATGAACTTGTCTTAAGCTTTAAACGTTTCTTGGGCATGTGAATGCAGATTAAAACTCAGAAGTTTAATCTTAGTGCAGTGAACCTGAAGTCTGTCATGATCTAGATTACATACCTTCTAGGACAGTGGTTCTCAACCTGTGGGTCCCCAGATGTTCATGGACTTCAGCTCCCAGAAGCCCTGAGCATTGACCATGGTGGCTGGGGCTTCTGGGAGCTGAAGTCCACGAACATCTGGGGACCCACAGGTTGAGAACCACTGTTCTAGGAGGAAAAAAAGAATAAGATTGCCAGATCTCAGAGCCTGGAACTGAGTCTCCAGTTTTCATGGGTGATCCCCTAGTTGGGATATAAGGGTGGAAATTCTCCACTTTGGATGCACTCAGCTTCAGCCAAGGGAAAAGAGCTGAGCAAACCTCCAGCTCACCTAGCAGAGCTGGAGGTTTGCTTGCTGTGCACAGCTTCCTGTGATTTTCAAGGATTTGTTGCTCTAATTTGCAAGAACTCTCCAGGAGTCTATGTATTTACTTAGCTTCCTCCTTCTCTCCCTATCATATCAACACCAGGGATCACTCCCTGCTCTGCATCCATCTTCTGGATAAAAGCAATTAGGCTAGATTAAATAACCCCCTCGTTTCACCTTAATCTGTGAACATCCCCTTTAGTTAAAATCTCTCTCTCTCTCTCTCTCTCTTTCTCTGCCCAGAAGTACCAGTAGATAATGTTGTCATTGTACGTTTGGCTATAGGTATATAGCTATAATAATTCTCCAGTGTCCCACTGCTCTCCACTGGTGTGTACTTTGGCCTGGTTGGAATCCTTATACTCTGTGTTCCCACCCAAGGCTGTGGCCCTTACTTCGATTATTCAGTGTCAGGCAAATTGTGACTGAGTGACTTCTGGATGTAAGGCAGAGTGTGTATCTCTTGTGTCAATAGTATGTCTGCTTATAAACAAGGATTTTCACAGAAGCCAGTAAGTAGTGTTTTCAAATGGATTCTGAGAACATTTTGATCTCCTGTTAGGTTCAGATATTGCTTTTCATCAGTAATCTTTCAGTATTGTTATTTTCATTATTACTTAGTTGGTAACAGAAAAACAAAAAACCAACCCAAATGAAAACCTTCACTGGCAATCTGTAAGGAATCAATCAATTGCCTACCATTTTGCTAGCTTGGAGTCACCCTGTTCCATCAATTTGATACAACGTTATTCGTTTCAAGATGCCTTAAAAACTATTGTAAATCTCTGGTCCGCCCCCCCTAGTTTTTCAGAAAGTATATTCAAAGAGTAAAGTCTCTTTCCACTTTTGCTCTGGCTAGTGTCTTTAAAATTGTTCTGAAGAAGCATAACCTTGAAGACTTAAATGTGATGGGTCTTCAGAACACTAAAGTGTCTGTCTGTGAATACTGAAAATGTCTATGTCTAGGCACTGTATTCCCCAACCACAACAGGTCTGTTCATATTCTGCTGTCTTTTGAGTCTTGCAGTCTGTATCATAGACATTACACCTGGTGCTGTGAAGCTTTTTATTTTCTCACAAGAGGGAAAAAAGCCAAGTTGCATTTATTGTCATGCTAAAAGTCCTTCTACTTACTGCGGGAACTGAGATGCCCAGATTATCTCTCAGTAGCTGGTTCACCTGACTCAGATGTTTGGATTGCCTTGTTCCCAGAGGTCACAACAGTGTTTGTTTTGTGTGAGAGTTGCTTGCTCACAGCCATTAACAACCTGCCTGAGTGCAGCTGAGCCTGCAGTAGGAATTAAGGCAAGGTAAACTAAAAATAAGAATCCTGATTCAGTTTTCTGTCCTTACCAATGCATGCATCTTGCTTTCGCTTCCACTCGCATCAGAATCTCAGCCTGCTCCATTTTCTGAGCATCATTTCCCTGCAGACTTATGGGAGTGAATCATATCTGCTTGAGATGTAGAATACACGGACACAAAAGTTACTCATGCAGTTTTCACCACAGTTCAGCATCTAAGTACACTTGAATTATTGTTGTTGTTAACTGATAACAAGTTGACTTTGACTTCACAGCAATCGTATAAATGAGAGAGCTCCAAGCCACTCTGTCGTCAATAGTCCTGCTCAGGTCTGGCAGACTAAGGGCCTGGCTTCCTTGCATGAGTCTATCCATCTGTAATGCTGTCTTTCTTTTCCTATCATTGGGTTTTTGTGGTAAAAGACATTCTAAAGGGATTTACGGTACTGTGATTTCTGTGCAGTACTAACAAGTGTTAGATATGGAGCCCTGGTGGTGCAGTGGTTAAATGCCAGTACTGCAACCACAAGGTTGTGAGTTCAATCCTGCCAGGCTCCAAGGTTGACTCAGCCTTCCATCCTTTCGCAGGTCGGTAAAATGAGTACCCAGCTTGTTGGGGGCAATTAGCTAAAATACATTGTAAACCGCTTAGATAACACTAGTTGATAGGCGGTATAGAAATAAATGCTATTGCTATTGCTATTGTTGTTCCTGAGAAATCTTCTGCCAGTGTCATCCCACACTACTGCCGGTGTCCAGTAGCTGTTTGAGATGTTTAGCCTGGCTCCTCAGCAAAAGCCTGTCTCACGTGGGAGACTCTACTAACAATACTGCTGCCATCAGCATAGCCTTTTGACCCGCAGAGGCATGCAGTCCCCCCGTGGACACTTGACACTTGAACTATACCTCCATGCAAAGCATCCAGCCTCTAGGCAAGTCATATGAACTTATGTTCATATGCATACATTTACTCAAAACTCATTTGGATGCATCACACAAAGCAACCTTCCCCAACTTATCATCCATGAGTTTTTAAACACGTTGATTTGGGATAACAGAAGTCAGACTCCAAAGAATCTGGAGGATGCCAGTTTGTGGAGGAAAGAGGAAGAAGAATATGAAATCTGGAAAACTGTTCTTAATTTGGCTTGTTGGTTTGTAATAAATTCGTATCTTTTAAGTGAAAATTCCCCTTTCCCTTTTATTTATTAATGTTCTCTACTGTAAAAGAAATTTTCTTCATAGCTCCTAGCCAGGTGAGGTGCAACCTCACTCATTTGGTCCCAAATCTCTTGGGACATTTCGAGCATTGCTATTTTCTGCTTGGAAGAATTAGAAGAGCTCTCTGAACATACAGAGGGAATACTGTGAAAATGGCTGGCTGGAGAGGACATTCCTTCCCTGGATGTTTTCTGTACTTTCCCTTCAGATAACAGGTAGTGGGGAAAAGCAGCTGTCGTGGACTACCACACAGCTTCTGTGGAGCTCCTATATGTGGTAGCCAATCTGCTCAGTTCCCTGTTATCCTTCACAACTTTAGCACAGCACAGATCCACATGAGCTTACCTGTCCAATGTTTCTAATAGTCATAGAGAGAAGCTATGCTTCTGTGGCTTGCGTGCTGCTAAAGGAATGTTGGAAGATGTTCTAATTCTTATTAATTTCATTGGTTGGGATTTAAGCACATACTTAATTCTTCCATTGAGACAGATGAGTCTTAAAAGTGCTTAATTTTGGCAAGAGCATGCCTTCTCATTACATTCAAATTATAGGAGTAACTTATCTACATATACCTAGCAGAAAGGACAATTTAAATTAATGTCTTAGTCCTAATTTGAAACTCTTTCCTCTCTTGTCTCTTGCCCGTTTGATGTCATATTGTGTATTAGAGTTGCCTTTGCTATTTAGTGATATTCAGATGTGGCCAGTTTTCTTTAAAAGACAGAAATAGATTTCAAAATGGATTAGTAATTTATTGCTGTCACTATCTTCTGCCATGTATTCCTAAATTATCTGCTCAATAAAAGGCATGATTTGCAGTTGTTTCAGAATTTCGAAGTACTGTCTAGCAACCTGCTAGTGACATAAGCAGGCCTAAGTCCACGTTATGCCTGGTTATGTCCTTTTAAGGTCATTGTGGAAGGAGGAATTCACCACCTCCCTCATGTAACAAACTCCAATCTCCTCAAATTCCACCTTGTTCCTGTGGAGGATCCCCTCCACGTCTGTTTAGTAATCCCGTGGAGTATGTTAGAAAAGGATCTAGATATGTCTCTATAGCCAGACATAAAATGACAAAGGCAACTTCTTACATTTCTTAGGGGTCTTCCATAGGTCTCAGATGATAAGGTTGCTGTTGTGCATCTAGCTATAGGGCACAGGTGGACAAAGTGTGGCCACTGGCCAAATGGAGCCCCCAGGGATGTTTTTTGTAGCCTCAGAGCCCTCCGAGGTAATTTTTTGCTGCACTCTGCACTATAAAGGTTGTGGAGGGAATTTCCACCATGTTTTGAGGCCACTGGGCATCTGCAGGGGTCAAACAAAAATGTTGCAGGATTTTTTAAAAAAATGCCTCTAAATGCCCTCTTGGGGATGTGAGGACATTTCAACAACAATATTTTTGGCCTTTCGGGTCAATTGAGACCCAGGAAAGTCCTTTTTCAAAACAGGGAGTGAAGCTCACTTCTAAAAGGCCACTTGTGGGGCCAAAATAGCCCAGAAAAGCACAAAAACATGATGAAAATGTCTCCCTGTCTCCTAGAGGGAGTGGGGGGATTTGGGGGCATTTTGTTTGTTTGTTTCAGGAACACGTACAGCAGTGGGATGTGGCCCTCCCAGTTTTCCTGGTGAGATGCAGCCTCCGACCATTTTTTGCTCACCCCTGGGTGCTTGTCCACTGCCTCTGTCTCCAATGATCACTAAATGGCTATGGGAAAAACAGAAACATGGTGGGTCGTGCAGGAGGGGAGACATGGTATAGTTCTACTTGATTGTAACTTTATGCTATTCCTCTTCATGTAGGGTTTTGGCTGCTGTCTTAGCATATGTGAAAACTACCTGTAGGGTCCTTTCCGCAACTCACCTTTTTGCGGAGCTGGGGTGTGGGGATCACGTGAGCAGCCTCTAGCGAGAGGTTCTCGTGGTCCCAGTTCCTTCAGCTCCGCAGCTGCTGCCTGCTTGTGCGAGAGCCCCTCCTCTTCCTTCCGCAGTGCAGCCTGGGAGTTTCTCAGGCTGCGCTGGGGCAGGAAGCGCAAGCGCCGCAACTCCGGAGCTCCGCATGCATGACAAGTGCGCTCGGGGCTCCGGAGTGATGTGCGATCGTGCACCATTTTCAGCTCACAGCCGAAAATGAAAAAGTGCACAATCAGCACCTGCCAGACCCTGGAACGTCGTGCGATTGCGAGTGCATCGTGTGGACCACTCCTCACAGTCGCATGATGCTCAAGGGGCCCTTTCGCATGGCAAATGCCGTGCAAAAAGGGCCTTAGAGATAACATTTTTCTTTTTGAAAACAGTGTAGTGACCATTAGTAATATTTTATGTGAGAGAAATTACACCAAAATCTTCTTGTTAGTTTGAGTCACATTTTGGGGGGCAGACAAATACTTTTGGGGGAATTTGGGGGTGTTTCCCCTCTCTATTTGTTCTTTCACATGGCTTTTTTTTTCCAGAAAGGAAGGAAGTAAAAATGACAAACAAGTAATAAAACAACCAGGCTACTGAGCTAATTTGAAACAAAAACAAAAACCTGTAACAAGTTACCTCTTAAAATTGCAATGGGTATGAGTAACGATTCCTGTTAAAAAGCAATTTTCCAAGCTCTGAGCTAGTTTTGCTGAAGGGCTGTTTTGAGAAAAGTGTGGAAACCCAAGCAGACTGCTGATAAGCCTGGCTGTATTCTGCTGTCCCTCGTGCACAGTCTAAGCCTCTTTGTTGGAAATTATGGGATAGATAGAATTTCTACGAGGCTCCAATTACTGATCTCTAATATATGAAAGGAACTGTATTGTATGTGTGTGTGTGCGTGTGTGCGTGCATGTGTATTTGATTAAGGCTTAAGGTCTTAAGATGTGTTTAAATGCATGTCGGAAATGCTTCTTGAAATCTTGTAAGCCAAAGAGGTAGTTGGATAACATTTACAGAGCTTTGAGAGTGAGGTGTTTGCACCCTGCATAACTCCATGTTCATCTCCAGTGATGACAAGGAAAAAGATTAGACTGTGGGGAAGACCAGATGGATCAGTTTATAATGTCGGTTTCCACATTATTCTTATGTGTATTTTATATTCTTGACATTTCATTGTGTTTCACTTCATCTTTGCCCTCCAGACTTCCACCTGTAAATATAACTCTTTCTTCCACTCTGTACCTCCATGATATATCCTGCAACTGTGCCAATTTGACAGGGGCAGTCCCAGTAAATCCTCTATCAGCCCACTTTTTCAGTTACTTTTAAGATGTCCCAATTTCTCTTTCCTCCTCCCACTTTCCCCCTTCATCTTGGCTTACTTCAATGCTGCAAACTGAATTCAAAGTGCAGGAACAGTTTGCGCTCAACTCAGCAGAAAGTGAGGAGAGAAGGGGACAGCATGTGGTTCTTCCCTGTAGACCTAGGTAAAAGCAAACTTCTGCAGCCTCTTTTAGGCCATTTCCACATGGTGTCGCAGTCCTGCTATGGGGACAGGATGGCAGCAGTCTGCAGATTGTGTTTTTTCACGACACCGTCATGCTTCTGCTGCCATCCCACCTTCACCCATTGCAATCACAGGATATTTGGTTAACAAAATAAATCCACTAAGCACTTGTGACCGCACAACACTCCCATTCTTCCTGGCCATGTGAAAAGGCAGGAAGTGCAATGGAGGCACTTCCCTCCCCAGTGCAGCATGAGAAAGAGCTCTGCTGCACTGTGGAAGGCAGGTAAGTGTCGCTTGCACTCCCTTCCACAGGGAGCTGGTTGGATGTGGAGGGGAACATTCCTGTTGCATTCCCATCCTGGCAAAGGGGCTGCTGGGATTGCGATGGGAGGACAATGGGAGTAGGTAAGGTGCAAAAATGGCCTCAGCTTGTTAATAACTTTTGCTATCTCGATCACATTCTGATGTTGCTTGGCTACTAATGTCCTAGTTTTCATCTTTGAATTATTGTAGGGTATACTATTAGCAATTCATGCTCTTCATCTATCATTTGCTTTTAATGTATAGTTTTTGTTGCTGGGTGTGGACCTTTGTCAACTCCGACAGTCCTATTTTTTCCCCAAACTCCCTGTTCTTTTGCTGTCAGTCACAAGTCTATGAGCTTTATCACATGAGTCAATTGCAGCAGGATAATAGCATCTTTGGCTCGGACTTATGACATGACATTTTTCTTATGTTGTTCTCCTGATGAGAGACAGTTTGAAAAGTGTTTTTTATTATTATTATTAACTCTAGAATCCTGTTAATGATCTCCTTTATAAAAGAATGGTCTCCCACCAGGAGAACAACAGAAGAGGAATGAGGTAATGTGATGTCCCAGCCAAAGATGCTATTATCCTTCTGTAATTTCATCTTAGGGTTGCCAAAAGTCAGAAACAACTTGAAGGCACAAAACAACAATAGTTGTGATTTACTTGCCTCTTGTGACAAAGCCCTATGTCCTTACCATCTTCCCCTTCCTGTATCAGAATGTAATATCAGAATGTAACTTCCCATTCATTGTTGTGAGGGAGAATGGGCTTCTCTCAGTTACAAAATACCACTGTGCCTCAAAGCTTGCTTCCAGTGCATACTAAACAACTCTGAAACCTCCACGGCTGTAACTTACTTGATGTGGCTGACTATACAGCATTACACTGTGCAAAAATGAGTAATAAAATCCCACCCAAAAGGTAGGAGGAAAACAGGTGTGTGTGGCTTTTAAGGGAAATGATGTCTTGATGTGGGGTAATTTTTAAATGGCTGAGGCTTCTTGAAGACACCATGGTGGGGTGGGGGATAAGAAAAAGTTGAGGTGGAGATGGTGTGCACAGG
Source organism: Iguana delicatissima (assembly GCA_948472985.1). Taxonomy (NCBI): domain Eukaryota; kingdom Metazoa; phylum Chordata; class Lepidosauria; order Squamata; family Iguanidae; genus Iguana; species Iguana delicatissima. The sequence goes on from CAOKZL010001376.1 coordinate 354,073, forward strand.
CAGTCAGAATCACTCGGCAAAGTTTGTGTACCCTTTAACATTTCACAACTGAAAACTGGACACATATAGTAAAGCAACATGAGTGTGATCAAGAGGGCCAAAGTTATTAATAAGGAAGAACACATTCAAGCTAGGAGAAGTTGCAGCAGTTTGCTTTTGCCTAAACCTAGTGGGAAGGGCAAGATTCTCTCCCCTCCTCTTTCCCCCTGCTGAGTTAACTGAGTACAAACTACATTGCACTTTGAATTTGGTTTGCAGTAATTGAAGTAAGCTGAGGACAAAGGCGGAAAGTGGGATGAGGAAGGAGAAACTGGGACATTTTAAAAGCAAGATAAGTAATAGTAAGATAACAGAAATAGTAAGATAACAGAAGATTAATAAGGACTGTCCCTGCAAAATTGGGATAGCTGGAGGTATGAGTCTGTCAGATGGAACAATGAGGGATGGAGAAGATGGAAAGAAGCATCTGACAGCTTATCAAGCTTATTCCCCCTCCCTGTTCCTTTTTATTCATTTAGAGATCTAATTTCACCTCCTTGGCTGCTGCTGCAGAGGGTTACATCTTGTTGTCTACCATCAGACAATCACACCATTGAGCTAAATTACACATACAGAGAAATTTAGTAGACCTGAGACCTTTTGCATGTGAGCCGTGTGCTCTACCACTGAGCTACTATGCCTCCTAATTATGCAGATTTGCCCACCTTCCTTAATTTATCACAGAATTCAGGTTTCTTTGAGCAGAGAATTGATTGCCTAACCACTCTTAACTATTGGGATCATTAGTCTGAAGAGAAGTTGAGACTACAGTTTGCCTGGAACACCACAGGCTTTTGAGAGTTACAATATCCCTTGATGCCTCCACCAGTTGGTTAATTCCTGTAACTCAGAGTAGTTCTTTCCGCTCATGGAAGCAGAAAATAACTGTGCTGTGGGTATTTACAAAGTGAACATCAAACTGGCTGTTATACTATTTATGAATTTCTAAGGAATTATTGTCAGTGTTGAAGCCAAAGGAGTACTAGATTTATATGTCAATCCATATCAGGTGACATTCTGCTCTGGCCTGGTGCCTTGCATGAGACTTCAGGTTGCCCTCTTGGACAATTTTGCATAGTATTTTAGGCCAATTTAGGTTGTTGTCCTAAATCTCGCTGAACTCAAAGAGGCATACTCGATAGGCATTTGGTTGCACTATTAATAACTTGATATTATTAGAACATTGTCAGGAACAGTTCATATGACTGAAAGTTGGCCCCCCGGCTATGTGACAAGCACACATTGCACTTGTTTGTTTGGTCAGTTGTTCAATTACCACAGTCTCTGCTCAGATTAATATACTGTGATCAGTGATGGAGGCAATGATTTGTTCCATGCAAACTGGGTTGCAGGATCTTACCCTTCAGCATTTGGGAACTGGGTGTTGTCAAGATGGCAGAAGTTATTAATAAGGAAGAACATATAAGCTAGGAGAAGCTGTAATAGTTTGCATTTGCCCAAGCGTACTGGAGAGCGCAAGTTTCCACCCTCTTCTCTCCTCTTCCCTCTTTCCTGTTGAGTTAATTTTGACTACAAACCACTTTTTCACTTTAAACTCATTTGCAGCAGTGGAAGTAAGCCAAGGACAAGGAAGGCAAGCAGGAGGAGGAGGGAAAAGTTGAGACATTTTAAAAGCAGCTGAAGAAACTGGACAGCAGGGGATTAATCAGAACCACCCTATCAAACTGAGGCAGTTGGACAATATGGAGGGCAGGCAATGACTTGTGCCATCTTTAAGACTAACCAAATAATTTAGTCATAAACTTTCATTGTATTACAGCATTTGTAGTTATTGCACATGAAGAAGTATGCTGTAGTTCCCAAATGCAGCAAAGGAGGGAGAAAACTGTTTCTCAAAAATTAGCTGTACAGTCAGCTCTTCACATTTGCAAGTTTCACTGCAGGATCTGATTATTCATGGATTATTTCAGGCTCCCTCACTGGTTCCTTATGCCATTTTTACTAGGGACTGCAAGCATCATGAGACTGAGAGACTGTGAACAAGGTTTGTAAGTCCCTATGAAAAATGGCATAGGGCAGCAGTGGAGGTGACAGCAAGCCCCCATCAGCCACCCACTTTTGCCTTGTGAAGGAACCCTAATACCTTGAAGGTACCCACAGTAGGTTGAATATGTGGATTATACTTTGTGTCTGTGTGTTAAATATGGTTTGGAGGATGTAGAATTATTCACAGTTTTTCCACTTTAGCAGAGGTCCTGTACCCCTGATCCCAGTAAGTGTGGAAGTATGATTGTATTAGGTATTTTTTTAAAAAAAGAAGAACAAAATGTATGTATAAATTACAAATAACAAGAAAGAATGTTATGTTTAGATTCTTGTTGGTACTTATTTGTAGATTTACATTGTGCAAACACAATATAGGCCTATTTTTATAGATTTTTTTTGAAGTTGAATAGTGAGGTGGAGAGAGACTGTTATTGAAAAATGAGAGGAAGAAACTGAAACTGTCAGATCTATCCACCTTTAGTTCTTACATCTCTAATAATAATTTACCTTTGATAGGGATTATGATCGGTCTAAATACCCTGAAGGCACCAGATCCCATCTGATCTTGGAAGCTAAGCAGGGCCACTGTGGTTAGTAATTGGATAGGAGACTGCTAACACATTCCAGGTGCTATAGGCTATATTTCAGAGGAAGATAACCAGCAAAACCAACTCTTGAGTATTCCTTGCCTAAGAAATTCATGAGGTTGCCATAAATTGACAGGTGACATGAAGGCATGTGTGCACACACACACATGGATTATGATGTTGAAAACTGATATTAACATTTGAAATTTGTCCACTGTGTTTGGTCATATGACTAAATCAAGGCAATATAAAATTGAGAATAATGCTAGTCATCAGTGAAATTTTATCAAACCTTCATTGCTACTGAATGTTACTACCTTTCTCTCCTTTTTCATCCATTTGTAATCCCAAAGGTTGTGCATTTTTAGTTCTTGCCAACATTAAATAAATAAATAAATAAATAAATATAGTTAAAGCTGTAGCAAAGAAATTATTTAGATTCTGGGCAATCTGTTTATTCTCTCTGATTGTCCCCTCCATAGCCTGGTTTTCTGGTAGGTCTACCAATTTTCCCACTAGGCATCCTATATCTGATATACTTAAAGAAATCCTTATGGCTTGTCAGCCTGCATTTGCTTCTTCGTTCTTCAAATTTGCTCCTAGGCCTCTCTTAAATCTCCAATTTACATCTTGCCTGCCAAAGTTGCTCCTTTCCATTATTGTCACTTGGCCTGGATATCCAATTTCTTTTTTATATGGGGACCTTTTTTGCCTGCATGCTGATACTTATTCATACTGAGGATTTGTTTTCAGTACTCTCTCTGCTTTTGAGAGGAGGTGTGTGCAGGTTTCCTGGCTGAATTAGGATGCTCTTTGAAAACTTTCATGGTAAGTTTCTGAAGCCTGATCTTTCAACATTTTCTCTTCTAACTTCTGTTAATGTAATTCTGAAGTCCTTGATCCCAACATCTCCCCTGTGAAGTTTTAGAATAAAAGCACTGAGGACTCAAAACTAAATGCTATATTTTGATCACATAGTTGGCAATCACATTTGTTAAAAGCAATGCATTGAGGTATGGTGCAGGGAATTTTAATTAGATGCACAATACTTTGGGAGAAAAGTATTAGCTCCACCCTGCCATAATTCAGTGAGTACCATCATACTACACTGAACATTTTGGAAGCTCAGCAGGGTCAGGCTTGGTTAGTTCTTGGATGGGAGAATCCAGATAATAGCAGGGAAAGAATCATACCTGAAACCCTAGAGAGCCACTAGCAACCCAAGTGAACAATACTGGGCTAGATAGACTATGGTTTGACTCATAAGAAAGAACAAATATTTGAAAATACAGTGGCCCCTCCACATTCACGAGTGTTAGGGGCACAGAAGCCTCATGAAAGTGGAAAAAACGTGAATAACTACCTCCCCCAGGATTCCCCTCCCATTTTCCTGTGGAGCTTCCCCACTCCCATTCCTTTGCCTCTGGCCCTGGTGCTGGGGAGGAGGAGAAGAAAAAGAAAAGGCTTACCAGTATTTTCCCCTCAGAAAGAGAGAAGAGGAGTTCTGGAGTTCTAATTACTTCTGGTGGCCATCTTCAGAAAGGAGCATCTGACCAATCAGTAGCCAATACACAGCAAAATGTGCAGCTACATGGCTGAGAGACCACGCCCCAGCAGTGGAAGGAGACTTTGCTCACCCAAAAGGAAAAGAACCTCCATTTTAAACAGAAGCCTCGCAAACCTGGGGTGAGGAATGTGAGAGTTGGAAGGAGAAAGCACGGCCTCATGAATGATCAAATTCACAAAGGTCAAACCCGCACATGTGGAGAGAGGACTTTATTTGAAAAATGACTGAAAAACATGTTTTTCAAATGCCAAGAAGCCCCAATGAGAAGAAGACTGAGGAAAATTTTCACAATTTGGGACTTATTTTGCATAAAACTTGTATATGATTTTTGTGTGTGTGTGTGCAGAAAACATTTTCTATGCAGAAATGTTATTTTCCTGCACAGAAAATACTACAATTGAGGATTT